>JAFMSR010000009.1:41638247-41978043 GCA_022818135.1 Saxidomus purpurata | reverse complement strand
TTTTTTTCTAAATGAGATAGAAATTAAACTGTCACACAGAATCTTTACATATGTACTTCATAAGTGTTAACTTTGGTAATATGCAAGTGTATATATCATTACTTATTGACCGTCTTGAAATCACGATTGTTACTTTAAATTTCACCTGCGATAATCAAATACTAACAAGACTTTGAAGTCAGTTTAAGCTTTAATTACATTGATGTGGCTCCATTTGCCTTGTGATAGCAATGATAAATCGCTAACTATCCTAAAGTCCACATTCAATTTGCGATCAGTTGAAACTTAAAAGAGTTCTTGTCAAAGAACCTTAATGAAGATTCAAAATACACGTGAACATTTGTAACTGTTTGCTTTATGTGTCAGAATTTAGCTTGAGCTAATGAGACTGACGGATCATGTCTGGTTGTAAATTATGTCCAGGGTTCTACGAAAATGGTATTTCTGGACGAGAATCTGATTTAAATCCGTTTGATCTTTCAATTGCTAGACATGTGCACAAACACGTGTTGAACAGAGGCAAATCTTATTCCTTGAATTGTCTGTAAAGGTTCAAAGCATGATCATAATTTAAAGTCCCATGATCCCTTTGAAATTACTAATATTTTAAAATAAATACACTGATACGATAATGATATAATTAACTCTAAGACAATATTGACATATTAATTTCTCTTGTATTCAAATCATTTCTTCACAAAAAGACAGTTGCAAGAAAGCCTTGCTTACATTTTTGCAAAACAATTGAAGAAAATACTACTCTATATTTCGAACATTAACAACGATTTGAATAGTTAAGTAAGTAATGTTTTTGGTACAAATGAAGGTCCTTTCCGTCTGTAAGACATCTTTCTAGGTAAAATAAGAGCTTCTTATGATTGTGGTCATGGGACTTTTAACGATGTAGTAAAAGAACGTGAGAATGCGATGGCACATTCCTGCAGTGTTTACTATTCAGAAAGTGATCATACATACAATGTATAAACACTATGTACTGTGTAAATTGAAGGAGTCATTCCAGTTTAGAACTTTGCGGGGTCAGGTTTACCTTATCATATCAATAGATGTTAATTATTATATTGATGTGTTTTAATAAACGTCGACATTAATCTCGTTTCACACAAAAGAACCACCGGCCTAAATTCGTAAAATATTTTCGAATACAACGAAAGCAAAACACATTGTGCGTACCTGAGAAGTCATTCAACGAATATTCTATTAATAAAACTTTGATGAAAAACACAGTTCAAACAAATGCATAGCAAGTACAAAAACAAATTATTAAACTTTTTTAAACTTAATTTCATTGTACTTAAACCGTCTTGAATCTCATTAAAGTACTCCTATCTGAAAAACAATGTACTTTGGTTTCACACTAACCTACTCAAGATTCTGAAAAAACTAGTTGAACTTCTCAATCACTCACTAGGTCTGCAACTCAGTTTGAAATAGATGAAACAAATACGGCGACCAAGGCGAAGCAAACTCAAGTTTAAAGTTATATTCTCAAAAAAGAAAAAAAGAAAAAAAAGAAGTAACATTTACTGATGACGTTTATTTAAAAGTGTTTTCTTTTTAAAGAAATTGGTCTAAAGATTTCAAATGTATACTTTTCGTATATCTCCATATTCTTTGTTCTCTCTCTTCGTGGATCGGAGTTATTTTATGAAAATAGTTGAAAATCTGTTGAGAACTTTCTTGTCACTTTATCAATGTTTTATATATACTTAACCGATTTAGAAACGCAAAAATTTCCCCTGTTGAACATTTTTATTTGAATTACGCTATTGTTTATATTTCTATTTAAGTCATTTTTACGATGAATTATTGAAACTTTTACAAGAATTCAATTTTATATTGTTTTTGGTGTGTATGAAATTTGCATAAATGTGAAACACGATACACAATGTAACACTGTTAAAATAAATATTTCGCCACTTTTGCGTTTCTAAACCGGTTGAGTGTACACATTTAAGTACAACCTATTATACTTATTGCGTCAGAGGCCTTTGATATTATTGTAAGGTATTTGTACGTACATTTGTAAAGGACGAAACACCACCAGGTTTGTATAGTGTAGTGTTATTCGCATGTACGCAGCCGTGTCAGAGTTAAACACGTAAGACATTTGAATTTTCCTGTATGAAGTCAAAATTTTAAACTGGAAAATCAAACGTCAATCTTTTCAATTTTGTCTTATTTTTACAATCAAAATAATTGACAACAAAGTGTGCTGCATTTCAGGGAATAGCTTAAAAAGTTTCTATTAGGGTAAGCGTTTTACATGGTGAAGTTATGGAGATACTAATCCAATAGGGATTAATTTCCGAACAGTTCGGTAACAAAACGTTATGACATCCTCACTGAGGAACATGTATGCGGGTTGATATTTTTTTTTGAAATTATCTCTCAATGTTAAAAGATATGTTTACTTCTAATTAGATTGTTGTGCAAATACTAGATTTATTTTCAAGTGTGCTTTTGTAAGATATGAAAGGTGGATTTTATGTTTATTTTCCCGTTGATTTATTGATGAAACGGTGGTACTTGAAATTCATTCAATTGCCTTTTCTGAGAAATGCTGATAGTGTGTTATGTGAATTGAAAATTAAAATATCATTTGTAGCTGCTCGATCTAAGAATTTGGTGGAAAAACTCTTCAAACTGTCTGAAACAAGAGGGCCAAGATAATAGATGTCCCTATATCGCTATTCTAAGTACAGGTGCATTTGCCTGGTGGAAGTGGTCAATTTTGGCCCGAGAGGCATGATTTAAGAAAGTATGTGGAATGCATCACGACAATGTTACATACAAAATTTCTAAGCTCTATGCTTTGTAGTTTTAGAAAAGAAGATTTTAAAAGTTTTTTTGCTATACCAAACAACCCCCAGAGCAGGGTAAATTTTGACCCTGGGGACATGATTTGAACACACTTTGAAGAGGTCTATTAGACACGGTTACACGTTAAATATCTAGACTGTAGTATGTGCTTTTGGAGGAAAAGATTTATAAATGTTTTCCTATATATGTCTATGTTAAACAAGTGACCGCTAGGCAGGGCAAATATTGACCCCGGGGTCATGATTTGAACAAATTTTGAAGAGGTCCACTAGACACTATTATTCGTTATATCTGACTTGCATTTAGAATTATACAATTTCTTCTTTTGACATGTTAATTCATTACCTAATGGACTATTGTTAAAAATTGTTACAACAAATATCTTTCTTTTTAGTGACAAACTAGACTATAAATTACAAACTCAGCTGAGTAATAACTCATTTTTTTGTGAAACTGGGACCTGGTTTTCCCTTCTACTAATCAATTAGAATTTACAATTTAAATTTGCTTAAGAGTCTTCACGAGGCATCTCAATAATTGGCTTTTGGTTATTATTTACATTGATCTTCTAATTTTCAGAAAAACAATAATTATCTTACAATATAAAACGAGCATATTCCTGCAATTTCACAATTAAAGATTTACTAACTGACAGATTCAAATGAAATGACATTCTTTAAAAGAGTATAAATACTCAAACATTCATTTAAATCAGAAACAACTGTCAGAGCGAAGTGATTCACTGTTTGTCTTTCTTTTACCGTAGTAATATCAGATAAATATTATGGACAAGGTGTTTCAAAACTCTTTTCATCGAAATCATATGTGTTGCTTAATACGGACTTCAATGTACGCTAAATAGTTTTCTTTAAACGATCAATGGCAATTTTAGGAGTAAAATCAGTAATTAATGCCTTATTTTGAATTATAGTCATCTAAAGCAATATCACTATAAACTAATTCTACGCCCAATGTTCTCACAGCAGTTATGAAGCAGAAATATGTACGTATTTTTGTAAAAAGAAATAAATAAGAGACTATGTACAGGCGTCACATTAATGTTTGATTTTCCACCCCTTTCTTTAGCTTATTAATTCTAGTGTGGTCCCCTCATTTAAAGCTACTGCTATTGTTTTCGTTTGCATTATAATTTCCTCTTCTTGCCTCTTCTCTTTTCTCGTAATAATTTACTAGTTTTGCCTTATAATTTTAAATTTCTCTTTTTGCCTACTAATTTTTGCCATATAATTTACTCTTTTTGCCTAATGATTTACTCTTATAATTTACCCTTTTTGCCTAATAATTTGCTCTTTTTGCCTAAAAATTTACATTCCGATTTGTCTTTGATATTTCTTAAGCGATTTTATTATGAAATTGCTTTTGATTTTCCCATTAGCATTTTGTCTGGTTTGCAATGACTGAAATTCTGATTCTATTTTTGGGTTATTTAAAGAAGCTTATTAAATATGATGATATTTCTGTTGACATACCAAACTCCGAGATATGTCCTTGTTTAAATGTTCTCAAGTGTATTAAAGTACCTTTCGTATGTCATTTTTTTTCTGAAAAGGATGTGTGAATAATTTATAAGTTATAAACGAAATTTTGAAAGAATCTGGAACTTTTTATGTATGCCGTACTTTGGATGTTAAAATGCATCGCGTTATGTTGTAAATTGCATCACAACATTTGTTTCAAAATATATCAGATTCTCTGGTAACAGCAAAGAAGAGAGCTAATCTTGCTCTGAGAAATAAAACGTCGTGAGAGTCATCTTTGAGGTACTTCTGCTGACACTGCTGTATCTGATAACATTCATCTTGAAAACATTCCCAGAGCTACAAAACATCGTCTCATGCTGGTTAGATACAGAGTTTCCTTTTACTTATTTGGAGTTTTCAATATTTAATATTCGTACAATGATAATGTAGAAGATATTTGCACTTCGTCGTCTACTTTGTGTATTTAAGGAATATACATAGAGGATAATTGTTGGCTTCGGTGTAATATCACGTTTTATTATATACCTATAAATATTCTGCAAAAAATACAGCCTATATTCAACCATCAAATATGGCCTGACAGAAGAAAAATCCGTATTGTATGTTCGTGCAATACAAATAGCGCGGCATAATTGTAAGAGGCATTCAGTTGGCCCTAAAATGCACATGACGTTAATAACGTCGCTTTTGACTGGGTCATTACTGTTTGTTTTTACGATGACGTCAATAAATTGAGGTCGCACACTACGTACATTTCGCGCTAAAAAGGGGTTTTCTTCAAATTTGTGCTTAACGTGTCATTTTAATTTATTTTATTACGCAGACAAGTGTCAAATGGTATATAATAAAAGGGTTATAAGTATAGTAATGTGATCCATAAGCCGGACTGGCTCTCGTCGAGGTCGGATCAAACTCGTGCACGTACTCGTATGATCTGACGCACGACTCGAGCAAATCCGGCATGCTGGATCACGTTACTATACTAATAACCCTATTATAATTTCACCGAGTGGGCACCAAAAGTGATATTTTCACGAGTGACATCGATACCAACATTTTTTCTGTTTATTTTATGTCTATAACTCTACTTTTGTTGAGTTTGTTTTAATAAAATGTCTAAAATCGCGGGAAACGTCTTCAGAAACATAACAAGCATGACGTCATTTTAACGACGTCATCGTCATATGGTTTCCGGCGTTCGTTACGCTCGGTATATATTTTGACGTTAAACCGGGTACAAAATTTTGATAATTTTCACTGAGTGGACAGTGAGTTTATCGGGATATAATTCACCGTTATATTTCGATAAACCACAGAAAAACATAAAATAAGCATACCTACTTTTTACACATTTTATTTCACCGACGCCATTTTATGTAGATCTAATTACAACCGCATGCCATTTTTGTTTCTCGAACATTTTTATTTTCTGTAAACTAAATAATGCATAAGTTTTGTGTTGAAGGGTTTCTTTTTTGCATATAGAAATATTGATTTGATTTTGTTCTATAGAAATATTTTAAAATGTTCTCTGTGGTAACCACTAAATTTGTCCGACCTGTCGTGAAACTGAGTCGTTTTAGTGCACGATATTAAGTTAAGGTTTCTAAATGAGAAAGACTATATATCTAACGTAGACGATGTCTAAAAGCTTGTCGGTCTTATTTCATAGTTTTCCTGTGTTACTACGCATCTTTAATGAAGGTACAGCGGATGCAAACGTTAATGAAGTGATTTATAAAATTATGTTCATTAGTATGCCGCCTGACAATGTGTGTAGAATGCAGTTAATTAAATAGCTTTGAAGTTTTTTAACACTTTTATGTAAGCGATGCATTCAGCATAAAAACGAAATCTTGTAGATCTCATATCTGTCGTAGCATAATTTGCACGGGATGTCTTCTTGGCGCATCGATCCACCATCACAGCTTCAGTACAGTTTATGCACGTTGCTCACGATACAATGTATCTTTATTTCAGTTTATGCACGTCGTTCACGATAAAATGAACCTTTATTACAGTTTATGCACGTCGTTCACGATTCAATGTACCTTTATTACAGTTTATGCACGTAGTTCACGATACAATGTACATTTACAATAGGGATTTATTTAAAAGTGGTTATAATGGATGAACGTAAGTTAAAATAGTTTCCTCTCGGAGTGGCAATGTCATCGTAATTGTAAGACAAACAGAAAGCACTGCTACATGTACACGTCATTCAGTTTGATTGTCATTTATGTATGTAAACAACTTAGTGTAAGGTATTTTGTACATGTCAGCAAAGTGTTTTGATTGTCTGTAAATTTTAATTATGTTATTGCAGTGTAAGTTATTTTGTACATGTCAAGAAAGTGTTTATTTTCTTCAAATTTAAGTACCTTACTTGACTACAATGAAGTCATACATTTTGAAAGGTTATATACATGTAACATAAAAAGGTTACTTTTACCGAGAAGCCGGACTTTGGCTTAAACCTTTATCTTAACTATTATTTAACCGCTGTTAATATTTACATATCTCTATTTTAAGTTAATCTCCCGTGGGGAGGTTATAAAGATTCTGCTCTGTTCTGTACTAAGGGGAAGTGCATATACCTACCGTATTTATGTTAAATATGTACAGGAAATCAAACGGAATGGCGGCGAGAAGATCCAGAACAAACCAACCCTTTATATAGTTTAGAGCTATAAGACGGGCCTCGTAAACTACCTGGCCACTTTTGTTTACAAACGAGGTACGGAAGTTGAACAATATGTCTGAAATTAGATAGCAAGATTAATTACAATACAATCTACAGAGGACTATAAATACTGAGAGACTATTACATATAATACGCTTTGCAAACCTTGTATCAAATCTCAGTCCACTTACTAAACACAAAGAACGTATTAATAATATCATTGGCCTATTACTCTCTTGCGAGTTATATAAAACCGAAGTTTTAAAAAAATTAACAAAATGTTATTGTCTGATGTAAACGGAATGGTTTGGTTTAATATAGTTGACAGGCAAATGTCGCTACTAGTTACATTAGAAACATATATTTTAGTATACAATGAATCCTCACCAGAGTGACTTTTGAAAGCGAGGTTATAGAAGTATTTATTATCTCTAAATCTGACAGGACAAAGTTTAACACGGTTGCATAAAGCAAGGATATGCTGAGCCAACAATACAAACCACACTAAGATCCATCTCCGTAGCCGACGTAGGATTTCGCAGACGTGTCGTTACCTATCTGATTATTTTATATGAGAAAGTTTGGAAAGGGAATCTAGCGGTGTTCCTCTCAAGGAACGATGTCTGCTTGTACATAACTGAAATACCATGTAACGCGGGCTAAAGGCCCCAAGACAAAAAACCTTAAATCGGCTTTAAAACTACTATATACCAACACCAGGCCCCGTACTTATAAAGGTTTCTTGAGCACACTATCATGCTCAGCATGAAATCATGCTCAGTAATATGAAGTCAAATCAAGTTTTATTTATTTATTTATTTACAAATTGGACTTAATAAAAGATGAATAAGTTCAATAACATACCTTCTGATTATTTAGAATGAAAGGATACAACTTGAATTAACTTCATATTACTTGTGCATGATTTCGTGTGAGCATGAGATTGTGCTCGAGAAACTTTTATGAGCACGGGACCAGGCTGTGCAACAAGATCATACTGATCTCATATCTGATTCCCGAGATCCTGAAAAATTACACAGTAAAACTATTCATTCTATCCAGTTCCATGGTAATAGTATCACGTGACCTCGTTTTTTCCAAGGACTATGGACTGATTTCTTTTGTAATTATATACGTTCATTATAAATGGCTACTTACCAAACATAAATAAAATTTCAACAACAACATCGGAATAAATGGAATCTCTTTGGTTTTTCTTCTCAGCACGTGTAAATGCGGCATTATATGGCACGAGTATAGCAGTGTAGAAAGTACACAATAGAATCAACCAATCCCAGCCGATCTTAAATATCCCATAGTGGATGAGAATAAACTTTGACTTTTTTACCTCTTGCACCTTGTATTCTGGCATCTTCGCAGACATTGAGGAACTGAACTGTAAAATTAATTAAAAAATGCTGAGTATAGGGGTCTGTTGTAGAACGCTTCTGGTCGTGGATCATAATTATGTCAATTTTTCACATTATGACAATGTTATCACAACGTAAATGTCTGTGACTAATACATAATTTCCCACATCCACAATATTTACCTCCCTTGTTCTGAATTGGCAGCCATTTTGAATGGCAAAACTGATAAAGCATTAATATGATTTGTTCTCAATTATTTGATAATTAAGAAAATACTAAGATAATTTATGTGTGATAACCCGTTCTCTTGAACCTGCTGAGTCATCTACCCATATCAGCATCTTATATTAATTATGTTTATAAATCTGAGTAGTTTGTAATTGTTAAGAAGATTGTTCCCTTTTAACTTTTAAAAAAATTGCAATACAAAATGGCTGCCAATTCAGAACAAGGGAGGTAAATATTGTCGATGTGGGAACTATGTATTTCAAATGGTTCTTCATTCACTGGCATGATCATGACAATCAGTGTATATTGTCATGCTGTCGCTAAGACACGCTGAACAGCACGTGTGCATTATTACTGTGTAGTCTCAAAGCACTATTACGAAATTGAAAGAAAATTGTATCTAAACGTTGAAAAAATTTCAACCTATCACACGAGTCAACTAGAAATGATTTTATGTTGCTATTCATTTACTTAATTTACATTTGCACTTTCCTCCGCTTTCCACCAAGCTATTGTCGCTGAATCCAAACTGTCTGCCTTTTAAAGATAATTGATTATCTAGACGTTTGTACTTTGGCATCATGCCAAAAAGGGAAAATGGACTTCAATTTCTTAATAATGGATTACCCAAATCACGTGGTGAATAGAATCATAATATCCTCCAATCACAACAAGCATGACAGGTCTCATTCGTCACGTATATTTCAATTTCAACAAGATCGTTACAACAATCAATAATTATATTTAATAAGAATCGTCGATACTGTGCAGACCACGTAATACTAAATGACATCCATGGTAACACATTCCATCTTTCTTATGTCGTATTTGAAGTTCAATATTGTTTTGCTTAAAATCAGGAATGCTGCACGGAACACTAAACAGTAGCAATAACTTTCAACTATAGATAGTTTGTAAAAAGCCTCATGTGCTCAATTCCACGGCTGTTTGCCGCATTTGCAGGGTGTATTTCTCATTGTGCTTTTTAGGCTTAGCCAGGTGTTGCAAATTGTTACGAAAGAGAAGAGTTGGGAGCATGATGCAAAAATGATAAGACGGACCCATAGTTTGTATGGCGGTTTTTCTGTAATTTCAATATTCCCTATATTGCCAGATATTTGACAAAAATTCTTTTAAGAAATAAAGCGTTTATTCTCTAGTATATGCACGGGAATTTCGAAGGCCTTGTAGTGGTAGTACTCCGTCTGTAGTCTAACGGATTACTTCGTTAGTAATTGAACGTTTACGCAGTGCCCACACATGTACATTGCATGTTTATTAGGTTTTTTCATTGCTCGATGGCGCAGGCTTCTATTACTTAACTACCATATCTTTTGTAGGTGCAAACAAAACGAGAATGAGATGACAATTGCCTCACTCATAACAACACTGATGTACACAAACTAAATGCGTATCAGTCTAAGGTAGAAATTGTTTTAGTGTAATATCAAAATAAGAGCACAAATGTTTACCTTATTTAACTGTTGCAATTTCGTTTTGGCACGGTTTGCTCTGTTATGCTTTTCAAACTGCCCTGAAAGGTGATATAATACTGCACGGCTTCGGCGGCGTTGACTGGCGTATCCGGCAGTACCTGGCAAAGCACCTGAGGCCCTTCCTCGTCGCACTTGGCAACGTCGGTAAGCCTCTGCCATCTCCTCTGTAAACATTGATATCAGAATGTAACAGTAACAAGCATTGTTTCAATATCAGCGAATTATTTTACTTACAAAATTATATTTTGTCAAATTAGTATGCCTACACAAACTGCAAAATATACACATATTGTACTCAATTCTTTTATCATAGGGAAAAATGTTTAGCTCTGCCCATGTTGATATTTTGTTTTTTAAACAAATGATCTATTCTTCTTAATGCTCGATTTACATTCTGAGTTCAGAAATGAAATTTTAATGGAGCCTATACCGTCGTCTAGGCAACGGTACACGTTTGTTCGTTTGGCCTTAATGGTCTTAAAAGCGCTGCTTTTATCACCCATAACCAATTTCACAAGTATATTCGGAACCTGAAAACCTGTGAGTGTCTGGTAGATTCTGGGTTTTGATTTTAGGAATCTAATCCGACACATCAAGGGTTTTCGTTTGATTTTGTTCATGTTCTTCCTCCTTTCTGCGACAAAGTATGGATACTGCATTAGTTTGTATCACCTGTCTTTTAAATGGGGGAATATCATTGCAGAAGACATTGAAAACGTTTATACTTATATGGGAATGTCATTACAATTCAGCATAGCATTAAAAGGTCATGTGATAGTAAATCATGGCAGACATATAACAAATGTGCTCAGATGTACACGTTTTTCGTTTCTGTCAATGACACTTAACCTTTAACTGTTTCGTAACATCCATTATTAACACATGATATAACATCAGTAGTTATATTTATATCAAAGGCATATTTGAAACTTGCTGACATAAAATTACAAAAAAAGCAACTGAGTTGATAACAAAAATCATATTATAAAACATAGTTATGCAGCTGTACGACAGCAAAAATAATTCATAAATAAAAACTTTGCTTTTAGCCTACGTAGGCTGTTGCTTTTGCAACATTTTTTGTTAGACCTTTTATAACGTTTTATGTTGAAGAACAGGTGTACCGAGTTTAATTCAGACATAATACGATAGACTTTTGAGGTGACTCCTATTTCCCCGTATCCTATTGCGCCGAAGTCTTAGAAAAAAATGTTCATATTTTTATAGAATATTTTTATACAAAGTTGGAAGAAATGTAAATCATAGGCTAAAGACTTGAGTCTTAGATAGGAGAGTGTAAAACTGCTCGCTCTCGAATAAAAGTCTTCGAACTGTATGAAAATAACATATTTTAGAACATATAGTCACATAAAATGTTTCCAGTACAAATTCCTGAAAAGTATATTTGTATATTTCAAATTATATGCTACCAAATTATAAAGCGTCACAATTTCAATATAAACATAAAGTGTAGTTGTTTCGTAAAACCCAGCTGACCAACATTTGCAACTCTTACCTAGATTTTAGTTGACGTGTTGTTGATTCTGGCAATAACTATAACATTTTTTTGTTTAAGTATATCATTTTGGAGAAATTATTTTTTTACCGGGAACTGTGTACCAGAAGCTTTTAATTTATACATAGAAACAATTCAAGTGGCTTTCAGTTTGATAATTCTGAAATAAAATAAATTCATTTTACACAATTTTCGAATTCTTTTTGTCCCTAACATACCAGTCTCGAAGAAACGTGATAATCTCGTTAAATTAGAAAACAAGTGGAATAACTGTTTATTTAGGAAATGCGTGAAAATATTAACCTTTGGGCGATGGTTCTATCTAAAACTTCTCTTATAACACAACTCTCATGCAGTTAAATTTTTTGTCTCTGTGTTCTTTATCTGATGCTTTAATACTTTTAGTGATGATAACGTTCTTCTTAAGAATCATACAGTGATTGCTTTGACGGCTTCACTTCTAATGGAAACTTTACATGGGTGGTCTGATAAAACTTTTCTTCATTAAAGCTTGCGTTCTTGTTCGGTTTTCATACAACAACCTCGTGATACGTTTGACTCTGTCAGGCAATCACTCTTACAGGCGGAGTAGTATGTCATTTATTCCAGACAAACTTCTAAATGTGGCTATTTTGCTTTTGAAAAAATCGAAAGTAAAGTGCAGTTGCACCATACTGCCTTGTGACTTGGTCATGAACTACCTCTGTATAGATATTGCTACTTGACTGATTAGTCTGGCATTGCAAAGCGACCCACGCATGCGTGGGATTTACGAAATGATAAAAAAGAGAAACTTTTTCAATGCTATTACAGTGGTTGATCAAGGGTCCGGCGTGGGAGCTTTTACCTTTGCACGCCAAATGTTATAATTGCAATTAATATGAAAACCAATTAAACAAGAACAAAAACGCTAATACGATTGTCAAAAATAAATTAACTGTAAATAGGCAATGTAGCCATCGACCTTTTATAACTTCATACATACTATGAAACTGTAAAACATATACTCAATTTTTACTTAAACGAAACAAGGTTCAATCTGTTTTAAGAATTACTGATTTATATCGAGAATGACGTGCACTGACATAATAAGCAAATTTCATTTGTGAAGGTCAGCAAGCATAAATTCTAAACTAATTAACTTCTTGATCTCCCAGTACAAGATCAAAGAAAAATTACATTAAGCCGCCAATGCCGCCAGATCTTCAAAGAAGTTAGTACCCGAAGACTCACGAAATTAATTTCAATGGGTAATTCATCAATGAGAATATTGTTAAAAGAATGATTGATGAAATATTCTCCCGGCTGACAGCTTTAATATGCTGAGAGAGAACGGTTCATTTGAACGGTCCAATATAACATATGATTTTATAAAGTGTGCAATCTTATGGGCATAATATGTATGGAAATATTTTTCTCTGAAGCAGTTCACGTGCAAGTGAACCATGGTAAAGTGGACTTTAAACAGAACTTGCGTTTAATTACATGTGTTGGAGTGCGGACAAAGTAGTCTCGACGGCTTTATTTGGAGGTTGCTTGTTTTAACTCCCACTCCAGTTAAGGGTTAGAGCTCCACTAAAGTATGGATACTGCAAAAATAAAAGAAAAACGCATTTCTGCTTAAACCTGTTAATTGCAGAATTGCACGAGTTATTTGATAAAGTCAACGTCACTGTACAACTTTCTTCATTGCCATATCCCCACTGAGTGTACTTCAAAATCCCCTTGGTCATAATCCCCTTGGTCCAAAAATGGCATAGTAGTCAAAATCCCCTAAATGAATTTTACAAGTGGAAAAGCATATATTAAATTTTAAAAAATTCTGAATGTTTTATTTGCCTCTACTTCAACTTTACTATAGCGAATGACTGAAAAAAATTAAAATTATTGAAATTTAAATGTAAAATCCATCAAGGGGATTATGACTACTACGCCATTTTTGGACCAAGGGGATTATGACCAAGGGGATTTTGAGTTTCTCCCTCCCCACTATCAACACGTCATTGCTAAATGAATAGACGTGGGCACTTCACACTGCATTTCCATATCAACTTTTAATGTTTTATTAGCGAACATTCTACTCTAAAAATCACCTTAATATCTGTAAGTTTGATTCCTAACATACTAACTTTAAAGGGGCACTCCCTATATAATTATAGTGGATTATATTCACGAAACATAGATTATGTGTCCAATGAACGTAAAATTATAAATAATTACAAAATTCAAAGAAGAACCTATGGCGTAAAATTCCTCATTTAACCACATTCAACCAATATAGAGGCTTACAGTAATAAATCGCATCCACCCAGTAATTGTACAACAACAACTCGACATAGATTACTAAATGGTTTACAGTACTGCAGTATATTTCAAACCGCTGATTTTATCAATAATGGATGGGAGTACATAGTTGAAACCTTTAGGTTAAGTTATAACAATTTCAAAGATTCTATTATTTATGTTTTGGAGGTTATATTTAGTCGACATCAGGGTATGTCCCTTTAAAAGAAAGACAGAAGGCTGGTGACATAAGGCTGATGACATAAGGCTGGTGACATAAGGCTGATGACATAAGGCTGGTGACATAAGGCTGATGACATAAGGCTGGTGACATAAGGCTGATGACATCAGACTGATGACATAAAGCTGATGACATGAAGTCGTATCATTGCATTTACAGTGGGAGACGACACCTTTTCCCATCTATGTGAATTATCAACTTACGAACAAGCTATCCCCTTAGGACTTATTAGATCATTTATATATGTCAGTTTACTTGTACATATAAAAGCAATTTCACCCAATTCCATGCCGACAATGTCAAAAAAATCACCGTGTTACAAATGCACATTCCAATGAATAAGGGAGTTAACTGTGTAAGAGTCAACAAATCACAAATTAGGATAAACTGACTAGACTCGGATATTACATATAACTAGTATATCTTGTGATGTCCTTTACTTTTGCACATAGCAAAACACGTTGACATTATATAGTTAAAGGGACATACCCTATAACTGATGACTAACTAAATAACCCTTAAACATAAATAATACAATCTTAAGTATTTTAACTTAACCTAAAGTTTCAGCTATGCATTCCAGTCATTATCGATAAAATTAGCGGTTTAAAATATGCTTTAGTACCGTTAACCATTCATTAATCTATGTAAGTTGTTGTTGTACAATTTATGGATGGATGCAAATTATTACAGAAGGCCTCTACATTTATTATTTGTGGAAAAATGAGGCATTTTTCGCCATAGGTTCTTCTTTGAAATATTATTTATTTATCATTTTACGTGCATTGAACACATAAGCTATGTTTGGAGAATATAATATGCTAGATATAAGGAGTGCCCCTTTAATATGTAAGTTGCAACTATGTGCCTTGGCTGCTGTATTACTCAATAATGCGTGCACGCAAGTTTAGATGTCGTTGAGTACTCTATTTGATGATATTAAGAGATTAAATTCTTTTATTTTGAAATTGTATTTATATGGAAATAAGAATTATCTGTTTTAATGCTGCAGATCTGCATAATCAATAGCTTACACTGAAGACTATGATGAGCTTGCAAGGATGTGCAAAGCATATCATAATTTACAACAGTCATGAAAATAAGTGTTCTTATTGCTTGGGTAGACTTATCAATAACTATTAAAAATCCGCCGTAAAACAAGTTTGACATCTGACGATATGAAAAGGAATATGTCATTCTTCCGTTAAAATGACAGCCGAGAATTGGCATTTCCGTAAATTGATGCCTAATAAAAACAGAAATATGTTGTTTTTTTATCAGAATGTAAATCTAATTGATATTTTTAGATCAGTCATTTTGTTTTTATTTCCTATCTCGCGTGTGGCAAACAACATTCTTGCCCGTTGCAAAAATGGCCTTATTTATATTAACCAATCAGGAAGTATTCTGTTTTTCAAAACATATTTATATTAAAAACGATTTCATATCTTCCCCAGATGTTTTTGTTCAGTTTATCTTAAAAAGTTTTAATTCAACCAATGAGCTTGCTTGTATAAATGTTAAAACGTATGTCTCATAAGAATGATCGATGTATTTACAAATGTACTTAATATATGGCCTGTAAAAACGGCCAGATTGCAATTTGTTTTACTTTAACGAAGAAATAATCTATATCCAGTTTTTTACCCCAGACTATGTGTTTTATTCGTAAATAGTTTTTATCATTTTACCAAATTAGTTTATGGCTTAGCACTGATCAACTACAAGTCATAATAAAACTGGCGAAACTAAGAATCAAGGTAAACTTGTTGCCCGCAAAAATATACATATTTAAATACCGTGTTTCTTCGTCCGCTATGGTGGCTGATTTCTGCCATGTCGCATATTCGCGAGATAGGGCGAATGTGCCAAGGCGAAAATGCGGCAAATTACTTATTTGGCGCGTTTTCGCCAATGTTTTTTGTGTGTTTTCGCCCTGCCAACCGCAGAAGCGAAAACGTAGCAAATCATAAACCATCGTTCGGGAACGCGCCATGGCAGAAATCAGCCACCACAGTCAACATAGCACTAGTAACTGGTTAAAGAGGATGTTAAACTTATATTCCCCGTTGATTTTCATGTCAATTGTCTTTCAATTAATTTACAAAAAGAAAAAACGTCGGGGTTTTTTGGGTGTTTATTTTTTTTTTAATGTTTTTACGCAATAATGTTTACTCGCATACTCCGGTATGAAAATTGGCCGGTCCTTATCTTACATTAAATAGCATGTACTGATTACAGAACGCAATTTCCAGTCGCTATCTCTACAAAATGTCGGATCTCTCTGATAGAGAGTTTCTGTTCCAATTTCCCTTGTGACATGTAATGTACTTGGCAGACATGCACGCAATTTAATCATTAGAATCTTATCTTTCCTGTTGTCACTTATAAAGGTTCTGTGTGATTTCTGCACGTTGTTCTAATCGAAACGGTGCTCGTCTCCCGTACTATTCTGATAGCATTTTAATATATTTCCATTTCCGGTTAGATCTGTTTTAATTGTAGAATCACATGTTTTCGCGAGATTGCTGGACTAAAGTACTCGCTTAAACTATCTTTTGTATTAATTTGAATATATGTTATTATATTAGAATCACGACGCCGTTAAAGAACCGACTGAACTATTATTTTTATACTGACGTTTAACTATAATACCATTATATTGAGCAACTTTTTCTCGACTTCCTGTTATTTCACGGTGTTTAAAGCTCGTTTCTATGTAGACTATTAATATCATTTGAATAATACATATCTTACATAGAAACGAGCTTTGAATAATACATATTTTACATAGAAACGAGCTTTAAATTATACATATTTTACATAGAAACGATGTATTTTAAATAGAAACGAGCTATAAATAATACATAATTTATTATAGAAACGACATATTTTACATAGAAACAACATGTTATTTACATAGAAACGACATAAATATTTTATATATAGAAACGACATATTTTACATAGAAACAACATGTTATTTACATAGAAACGACATACATATTTTACATCGAAACGACATGTTTAAGAAACGAGCCTAAAATAATATATATTTTACATAGAAACGAGCTTTAAATAATACATATTTTACATAGAAACGAGCTTTACACCCCGGGAAGACAATAAAGTACTGTTAATTTAGCTAATTCATTATGTGGGCGGGGACAAATGTATTTACTGTTAACTGGATAATATTTACGTGACAGCAATTTCGCGATTTGAAGCGCAAACACACTTATTCGCGAAAAGATTATTCTTTAATCACAACTCTTTGTGAAATAGATCTTTCGCGAAATGTTTGAATGTACGAGGATAGAAATTCGCGAAAAATAATAGTGAAAATTAAATCATTGAGAATGTTACTCAGTGTACAGAACTGCAATCAGTAGCTCACAATGTGCGAATATACTGGGAAAAAAATATGATTAATCGTATTGAAAAATGACAAAACAATATTCTACGCTAAAGGCAATTAATCAGTTTGTCTTGCCATTATTTCGATTCATGCAACGTGTAAATTTTGTAATACAACACAATCTGTATTTGTTAATTGATCACTCTAGTAAACTAAACAATACGATCAAATGCACAACTGAGTGCAGTTGAATTAACAGGAACTTGCACACAATCAATGAAGTAGAGGAACGACAGCAAATGCTCTTGCTTGTTTAATGGTATTTGGCTACACCTTTTGGAGTTGTTAAGGATATATTAACATGCTAACGCTGTCATCGTTGAAATACCTACGCCCATTAAAACGTATATATTGTCGCAAATATCGAAATTACATCGAACTGATAACCCTATAATATAGCTAGTCAAAACAGTTTGAATTACTTTCGTTTTTTTTTTATTTGATATAGCTAACATTCGATTTGTATCGTCTTTAAATAAAGCGGTTGAAATGAATCAGTATGACATATTTATTATCTAGATTACGTAGACGGAGCTTTAATTTAGACCGTGCCAGCCCGACAAATGCATTACATTTTGTAAATAAAAGGGGACATCGATAAATCAAATGAACAAACATCGAATAATGAGTTTCAAACAAGAATCGAATTAGACGAAAGAAAAATAGAATGCAATTTATGCTACAGTTGATAAAAAAACAGGACAATTATATAAGAACTCTCATTTTGAAACATAAAATGCATACAATATGTCTTCAGCTCTGAAATACGAGAACGGAATACGATATAATTCATACTAGCCTAGATTGCTCACATGGAAATATTTGCAGTCAGGGAGATATTGTATTACATACAATTTATAAGGTAATCAATCTCAGAGCTCCAGTTCCCGCCAAATTGTCTTTAAGAGAATAGTTCTGATGCATGGATATGATCGTATCGGAACTGAACATCATCTTTATTTTGCGTGTGCAATCTGATTTGGAAGCAAAATCTTCTTTTACTGCTAGCCACGTTTGAGAATATTAGACGGTTTTATGTTTAAAGCTTTTGTAAAAGAAGAATGTAAATATAGTTGTGTCCTTTTGCAAAACATCTTGTTTCAGGCACTACGCTGCTAATGGGTTCCAGTAGTCACAAGCAGGGTCTCTGTTTATCTGATTAACGATTGGTTCCAACACGGATGACGTCACAAGTAATACTGTAAATTGGCTAATTCTCGTCTGGCGAAAATTTCGCAATTTGTGAGCAGATAGACTTGTTTGTGAACTTTAAATTCGCGAAAGGATAATTATCTTATAGTAAATATATATGAAATCAGTCTTTCTCGAGAATTTAAAAATGTAGCGAAGTGGGAAATTCGCGAATCTACCGGGAATTAAAGTACGATATTTTTGGGATAATTCAGATAAAAATGTCCAGAACAAACTGCACGTGTGTGCAGTTTTATATCAATCCATACTGGTACCAAAGATATTATGATATAGGATTTCGCTCAGCAAGGCTGAAAAGTTAGTATCCTTGAATTCCTAGTGTTCAGATGGTGCTCAGCTTTCTCTGTAGTTCTCAGTGAGATAAGACTTTAGAAGGCTTTAAAGACGGTAAGTTTTGCCCTGCAAACAAAATCACGGGTTGTTTTATTCGAGAAGTTAACGATTTTGATTTTAGCACTTTTATAAGTATTAATACATGTATAAGGACTACTGAATACTTTGAATGTTATATAACCAACGAAAATAAAAAACATTAAAAGAAATAGACGGCTCTTTTACAGGGTACCGACGTATTTCAGGTAAAAATGCCTACTCAGATATGAGAATACGAGAAAAAATATTAAAACTATTGACAATTGCTGAACAAAGCTTACATGAAATGACGCTGACACGTATACATGTATGTGCAGTAAAATGGCACGTTCGAGGGTGTCTTTTTCATTGTTAGGTACAGTACATTAAACTCCGGATATAACGTAATAACGGTTATAGCGAACACATTTTATGGAACAAATGTTTTTGCCTTCATTAATATGAAAATGCTATATGGATATAACAAACTCCTGATATAAAGAACACATGTAAATTGGCCAAAAGGGTTCGTTATATACGGAGTTTACTGTATTATTAGTTTCACTTGTCTTCATCGATTGCGTGTGTAGAAGTGCAAATGAATTTATTGCACTTATTTCGGATTTTCTGACAAATGTTCGTATATCTCATATCGCTTATAAACGTTCAAACGCTTGTAATTACGCATGTTTGTGTCAATGTATGTCTGTGTATGTCTGAGACTTTTTTATGTCTCAGTCTTTTGTTTTATATTTATATATAAGTATGTCATTTTGAAGAAAAAATCAACGGCAACTGAGAGCGAGCAGCTTTAAATGTTCTAACGTTGCATCGAAAAGCTATGCTGGTAGCATTTGGTTGGAACAGAAAGTAAATTAAACTGCAAATTCTAAAAAAAATCACCATGCAGTTGTAAGATTAATAGCATTGACAATAACTTCGGGAAAGATTCTTATTTCAATCAGATAAAGTTCTGCTGTTCATATGAAGGCAGAAGAGCAGACGATAAATAAATATGTGCATTCATGAACTACTCTTACTCGGAAACATAAGCTGCTCCTGGTACTATTTGTTTATAAATGCAAACCGAACAACCTCTTTATTAGTGTACAACTGCCAAATAGTTCTAAATCGGACACGTCAAACTTATCGTGTAACATGTTGCTGCATAGTGTAAAACATGGAGCGGATTTCTGACTTGTTTTCGTAAAAACCTTGTCGATAATGATTAGCGCTAACTCAGTTTTTTTGTCTATTTGTTTGCTTCTCTTTCTTTCTTTCTTTCTTTCATTCTTTCTTTTGTCTCTCTCTTTCAGTAGCTTTTTTGGTGAATTTTGATGCATTGTTTTCATTTTGTTAATAATATTCTCATTTTTCATTAAGTTAAAAGTAAAGAATGAATTTATCTGTTAGCAGCATTTTGATTTATGCTTTATAAGTATTTACCCAGATTGCCATTTTGATATATTGTTTAAATTGCAATAAAACATGGTTAAACTTAAAGTCTTTCAGTGCTTTGATTTTGGCCATGTTGCGATTTAACTTTATGTAACCTTTCATTTATTACTAAACTTAAACGCTGTTCGTTCAGCCTTAAAATTTTAGTTTCTAAGTTAAGTTACTAAGTTACTAAACTTAAACGTGCCAGTACGGGTTATAGTTTGACTTCCGCTTTTCTTTCAGATTAAAAGGGCACTCCCTACATCTAGCAGATCATACTCTCGAAACACAGATTATGTGCTCAATGAACGTAAAATGATAAATAAATACAATTTCAAAGAAGAACCTCTGACAATTAAGCAATGTAGTGGCTTTCTGTAATAAATCGCATCCAACCATTAATTGTACAACAACAACTCTACATAGGGTATTGAATGGTTTACGGTACTGCAGTATATTTTAAACCGCTGATTTTATTGATAATGACTGCGAATGCATACTAGTTAAAACTTTTAGGTTAGCTATAGTGCTTCCAAAGATTCTATTATATATGTTTTGGAGGTTATTTAGTATGGCATCAGTTATACACATTTATCAAGCAACTAGCATTAAATCTGACCGATAAAACCTGTCCGATATTTTAAAATGATATCACGTCACTTGATATCACGTCAGTGACGTGATAACACTTTGTACATTGTAACCACGCCGACATGCCGGACTACTTCCAGTTCAACAAGCAAGACTCCTCAAGTGCAAACACAGAGAAAAGTCATCAAAATATTTCATTTATCCTATAATTTTTGTATTTTAGTTTACAAATCATTGTTAATGATGTATTATTTGCATAAGAATACAGCCCAAATAGATAAATTGAATGATTTAAAACAAACAGCACGGCACCATAAAAATAGAAAATTCCTGTAGAATTTTTATTTTTGAAATAAACATACTGTTGTTAGTATTTATTTTCTTAGTTAAGTCATTTGCTATCCATCTACAGCAATTTGAAGCAAAATTTGAGAAAGAGTTGATTTTCTTTCTTTTTTTGTCACTATCCAATTTTCACAGTAAGTTGTTAATGCGTGATTAAAATGGCATGAAACCTATCAGCCTACCTATCAAAAGTTGAAAACTGTCTTTAAATCCCAAGTTCCTCGTTAGATTACAATTAGAATACCCAGTGCTGTTGAGCCCAAGCCGCCATTTTGAAATGTCTGTGTTTTACTTGGAAATTTTTGCGTGTGTCTTTGCAAATATTTTGTTTGCAAAAAAATATCATAACATATAACAGTAAAACATTTATAAATAGTCTCATGAAGGTCATTTTAAAGCTATATTTATGTCGTTTTTATCTTTTTTGACATTTGAAATGTAGAACTATTTTTCGAGGCACATTTAGAAGGCCCTAATTTGAAATCATTTTCTTTTATAAATACCGTATTTATTTTATTTTAGCCTTTAGGCCCCTAAAAGTGTAAAAAAATATTATATGAAGATGTTGCTTAATAAATAGAATATTTGTCAAGTGTCTTTTGACAACAGCTGATATCAGGTTCGGCAGGTACGCATCTACCTCACCTGATATCACATGTTATCAAAAGACAGTAGCCTAATATTCATTATGTATGGTTTGTCCCTTGAAGGCCATTTAATGAGCTTATTCTTAACAGTCAGATTTGATTCTTTAAATGAAAAATTTGAAAGATGTCTATAACACTGTTTTTTACCTTAAATTTTATTGATCTTGAATGAAATTAAATGCCCCAATAATTATATGCAAATGACAGTCATAAGTTACAGTTGGTAACTCCTCTTTCCTGATTCACTTACTGACAACCATACACCTTTCCAATGAAAACGTTGATGATAATACCTGTACACTAATGTTTCATCCTCGACCTAAATGTGAAGACAATGCCGTGCATAGGCTTGCAGAAAAAATGAGCATTTAATAATACACCATACAAGACTTTGTGTTTTGCATATTATGCAGAGCAGCTACTGAACTATTAAAAATTGCAGACGACATTTAATCATAATAAAATGTATTAGCGTCATACAAATATACACAATTATGTCATTAAGATAATGTTTCAAAGCTTACAAATACGTCCCTGAAACCATATACTTTTGATAAACAGTGCAACAGCCCTTTATAATCAGATTGAAATATTACTGAAGTACTTAGAAGAGATGCATCAACTTGCAGAAAACTTCAAACCGTAGAGATTCATTGCCCAATGCCATGAGTTTAAAGTCGAGACAAATGTGTCTGAAAATTTCATTTCGAAATTAAATTGTAGTTTTTGTGTTTTTGTTATGTTAATATCGATGCAATTTATCATGTTTTGTGCTCGAAATCCACCGAGACAAGAAGACACAATGGTTCAAGAGGATGATAATTTGTACGTCTAAAAATAAATGCATTTATGTCGTGAAAGTCTCATATTTCGCAATACAAATGCAATTTTTTATCTGCATTATTTTCGTCTGCTAATAGTCTCCGTGTATAATGATCAATCCATTTTGTGTCTGGGGTATTTGGGGCATTTATCCCTCCCCACTCCCTTAAAATCCCGTTCAAAGTTCCAGATGTATTTCGTCATGATCGACCATAAGGAAGAAGCCGTTTTAAGACCAGCATCTTTATGTTTAAGGCTCCTAAGACTAACTTTTTCAAGTTGTATTACATGTACCTTTTGAATTGGCCAAATCGAATTTTTGGTCAAGAATAATGCTCTAATAACGGCATATGTTTCGGAAACATGCAAGAAATGAGCAATTATACTTATTTATTTCTCTAAATTACAGTTATAACTTACAAAAGTCCTAACAGATAGGATGTATTTCCAATTTCTTACTAAGAGAGTCAAACACATTTTTTTGGTAGATTTCATTTGTACTGGGAATGAAAGTGTTAAACTATATTATTTATTCACAGTGCTTTGTTATAACTATGTCAATATTTATTATACAGTAAACTTCGCTTATTACGAACTCATTGGGACCATTTACATGTGTTCCTTATGTCCGGAGTTTGTTATATCCATATATCATTTTCATATGGAATAAATAAAGAAAAAAACTAGCACAGGGACAATTATTAGTTCCTTATATCCGGAGTTTCGCTATATCCAGAATCGTTATAGACGGAATTTACTGTACTAGGAAATATAAATCATTGATTAATGTATTTCTTAAGATTATGATGGACACTCACTCACGTTAAACATGTGTTAATATCCAGCGTGTTTTAAAATATAATATGCATTCATTTAATGTAGATAAAAGAGAAAAAATACACTCAGTCTCTTTTTTGTTATACTTGCATACAAACAACACTTGCATCTAGGACATTTTCATGAAAAATACAAAGTCCAATTCATTTGTTTAGAACCTCGAATAACATATATGAATATTATAATTTGATTATTTCACGCCCTTGACAAGTTTCTTATACCACTCAGAACATTTATAATATGTGGGATTCGATACCTAATTGGTAAAGCTATCTAATCCCAGCCCGAGCACAAGTTGTGTCCTTGAACAAAGACACTGATGCCACAAATGCCTCAGTCCAACCGCCAGCGGTGAAAAACTCGCTGCCTCTCTCGCGCAATGGAATGATAATTCGAAAGCGATTCTAAAAGCTACGGATTCGAAGTTATCTGAGACTCCGCAATTAAATTCGCAATTAAACTGATAAAAATTCGTATAAACTTCAACATATTTGTAATCAGGTCGTGAAACCCGAGTTACTGGGATGGATAAAAAAAGTTGATGTCTACGAAAGTAACTGATTTTATTGTAATTTGCAAATGATTGGCAGACACGCGAGAATATCATTAATTCCTGTCCTTCCATACTCAGATTGAATATGTTGGGTATAATATTGCCCATCTCCAATTCAATAAAGAACGATCTTATCTGCCGTTTGTTTTCCGAATCGATTTTACTTCTGTAGTTATCATAAACTGTGCAGTATGTAATATAATTGTGGCCAACTATTTGCATTTTGTTCTTGTTTAAAGGACGATAAAATTGTGCACATCAATGCATGCCGTCTGCATATCTGATCTCCCTATGGTCGATTATGTACAAGGACAAATGTTTCCCTCTCATTTCATTTTAGTGCAGACTCATTTCATGTCAGTCAGGAGTATATGTTGCATATTGTTGCTAGTTTGATATTGAAATGTCCTTAAATGCAGTTTTGACATTCTTTTCAGTTGCTCAAAGACATTAAATGTAATTAAGACTGAACGTGATTGTCATTTGCAGTGGTATAAAATGTTATTTAAATTCACCTTTCTGATGCCGAGTTTTAACGTCACCTATGTTTTGCCAATTTTAAGTACTAGAAGGGTAATTAAATGTCACTTTGACGAAGAGAATTGATAGTTACTTTATTTAAAGTTAAACTAATTAGCTCTTAACTTAACGATTAGATCCTGCAACAATGCAACACCATATCGTAAGAATAACATCAAACGTAATTTTATCTACGTATACATTACAATGTACATATTTTTAGTGGTACTATTATACTATTTTTGGTATTAATTTCGCAAAATCTTGTTGTCATGACAATTGCCAAATTCACATTTTTTTTTTTTAGAATTTCACAATGTTTTTACATTGCAGTAAACGAATTTAATGACTTCCCGATGAAGACAGAAAAACTAGAGAGGTTTAAAACAGGAGTATGCCCTTTTGACCACTAAAATTCGTAAAATAAGTAAAACACAGAATCCTTCATTATATCGTGCCGATGCGTACAAAAACTCATTCTGATAAGTTATGTAACCTATGTATCAGGTTAATTCAACACAGTGACTGTAGATACATTGAAAGAAACACGACTGTAAAACTATTTATATTTGCACATTTCGAGTAAGGTATAAACTTAAAATTTTGACATTTGGTAATTGTTTTTTCTCTACAATTAAAAGAATATATCAACAAACTCGAACTAGATTGTTTTTCAGAAGCCCTACAAGATGCGCCTTGTGGTTTTTAAACGAGACGATTGCTGAGGTTTTCCTTAATTACATAAGCCTAAGGAATATCGAGATTTTTTTTAGATAGTTCATGTTGCAACCAGTGATCCAGGGGCGGAAACAGTTTTGACCCAACGCCATGATTTAAACGATCTCGGTAGAGGTCCTCAAGCCAATACTCAGGCCTCTGTGGTTTCAGAGAAGATGAAAATGAAAATATATTTTTAGCTATTGTGGCCATGTTGTCTGTAAACGGAAACTATTTGAACATATCTAAGACAGCTGAATACCATGACGCCTCTGGCCAGGTCTGGTGCAATTCCATCAAGGAGTGTATGAGAAGAAATCATTCGAAGCAGTTGTGGACGACAGACGGACGATGGACAATACATCCATCCTAAAAGCTCACCATGACCACCTCGTGGTCAGGTGAACTAAACATTTGAGGCACAAACAAAAAAACAAATATATATGGGTTCTAACGATCTTCCACTCCATACATCGATTTTCTTTTGATTAACTGGGTCAAAATTTTATAATTTGTTGTTCAAATACCATCCACTTCAACAGAAATTTTATACTGGTATTTTGTCTATTTTACCGGTCTGTTGAATTATGATATATTTGTAAACATGAAATATGAGATTTTCCTTTTAGATGAGGTCTAGTTTTTGTGTATTCTGTTTTGTGCGTTCTGTTATTGTGGTGGAATAATTTCCTTCTACGATGTTTGTTCAATTTTAACTTGTTTTACGAGTATAAATACGGTGAAGGCTGGTTTACAAAACGTCACGACCATTTTCACATTTAAGTCCCATAAGCAGTTTGAAAACTCATTTACGGATAACATATTAATTTTGTAGAATTGAGTTTTATTTAGTCTGAAACAATTTTGACCCCTTGTCCTCAAAAAAAGCGTTCTGATACAGTGTTTCTTATAGTTTGCACTATCACTGAAAAATACCGCCCTGAACATAAAGGAAATTTGGATTAGAAAAATCGTCAAGAATGTAATGTTTTTCGAACAAATAACGGTCAGTTTTATCGGTAAGATATCTTGCGTGGTAAATAAGAGCTACAAATAATTTTACATACAAAGTGCTCCTGGGACTTTAACGTTTAGACATCTTAATTTGCTTCAACAATTATCAAAATGAACATTTTGAATGGTACATCGTAATTATTGTACAATAAACGTTTGAACAAGAAATTATCCAGGAAAATGCTGTATCAAAGTGAAAAAATATACATTGTCAAGTACAAAACATCGAAACTTGTTAAAGTGCATGACAATTAAAGTTAGGCAGGGTTAGGGTTTCCTTGGCAGTATACGATGTAACATGTTTTAAACCTTGTCTCAGTGGTTATGTGTATCTGTGATAGCGCAATAACACATTTATAGTAGAGTTAACGGGTTTGTTATGTGCACCTCTTGTTGTTTGTATAATAAGGCCT
The DNA here is from genome assembly GCA_022818135.1 of Saxidomus purpurata. Classification (NCBI taxonomy): domain Eukaryota; kingdom Metazoa; phylum Mollusca; class Bivalvia; order Venerida; family Veneridae; genus Saxidomus; species Saxidomus purpurata. Next base: position 41,951,005 of record JAFMSR010000009.1, on the reverse strand, counting down.
TCAAACTTACCATCACTATTAGACTCGTCACTGCTTATCTTTAAATTAACTCCTTCAAACTTACCATCACTATCATGCTCGTCACTGCTTGTCTTCTCGCCTTCAGTGTCCTCTCCCTTGTCAGTCTTATCTCCGACATCTTTATGTGAGACAAGGATGAGCACCACCTGTGATTTCTCGTTCTTGATCGGGACTATATCCAATAAGCACTTGAAGCGATCGCCTGAAATAGAAATAATAGACCACTGCACGCTACAGAAAACAAAAGGAAATTGAGCCACACCTCATTCTTACTAAAATGTCAATGTAATAGTGTTGTCCGTCAACAAGTAATTGAAGGACAGGCAGCTCTAGAATGTATCACTGCATGTGGTGATATTTATAAAAATGTAAAGGACCACATCAGTAGCCACATCTATTTCAAGAGACCTCATTAGATTATATGCAGTAACTATTCCATTATGTGAAGTAGAAATTCCACTATGCTTGGTACTTTTTTCTTTATATACCGTGCAATCTTTCTTATATGTGATGGTACTGTCTTTTTATAATATGCAGTACATTCAATTTTGTGTGTGGTACAAAGACCAATATATGCAGTAGCTTTGTTATTGTGTGTAGTAGATAAAAAGTTATAAGTGGTGCTTTTTACATTATATGATGTGCAAAATGAAATATATGTGGTAGTGACTGAGTACATTATATGTGGTGTTTTTATCCTTATATGCAGTGCAAATAACATTATATGTTGTACTTTCGTTTATATACGCTGTGGATCTCGCATTATATGCTATACACAAGAGTCTTACTACATATAACAAAGATTGTACAGTATATAAAAAAAGTACCACGCATAATGGAATTTCTACTGCACATAATGAAATAACTACTGCATATAATACAATATCTAACGCATATAATGAAATATATACCGCATATAAGCAAACAAGTCATAACAAGACGGTCATGGCGTTCCATAGGAAAATGTCTAACTTTACAATATACTGCAGAAGATACAAATCAAGTCTACCAGCTTCAAGAATAAGATAAAGTGAAGACAGGAATTTGTGTCATCTCCTGCAACCATTTTCGCTAAAAAAATGAGATTCCTTATTTATTCGTGATTATTCAAGAGTATACATTGTTACAGTAGCTTTTCGTGCAGTCTGAAACATACTGCTTCAAATGATTACCTTTAGTGGCAAGAATAAATTTCAATTACAACTCATTTTAATTCTGTTGAATATACACTGGAACATTCCCGAAATAAAAAAAAAAAATTATATAACACCGAATGTATTATCGATTTGCAATACTACGGCACTATCAGCCACTTTATATGCATCGTGTAATTATCTAGAAGCTGATAATGCCACTGACGATGCTTCAATATCCTCTACGATTCAAAAGATAATCACAGCATTCGCTGAAAGCATTTATGCCATGTCTGATATGTCAACAGTACAAGAACTGTTATATATTGTCTGTCAACAAGTAGTGAACCACGATAATATTTTAAGTATAGTGTCGTCTGGTATTGCAAAGAAATACATTTGTATTGATGATTTATTCCGATTAGAAAAATGGCGGTAAAATAGCTGTCTGTAAGCTATTTAACTCTTTTCTTTTGTATTCTTAACTATAATTGACTGTCTGGCAGCAGGGGTATTAGTTTTGTCTGCTTTTTAGAGTCTCAAAAAGTATGGATCGTATCAAACTTGACGATTCGTAATTTGCAGAATCGTTACGAAAACAATCCCTTCATTATTTGATAAATGAACTGCAGAATATGGTGCATATTTTAAAGATTTTGTAAATCAAACGTCAAACTTGTTGTCCGGTCATATTGATACAAAATGGCGAATAGGAGATACCACTAACCATCTGACGTTTATTTTTAGTAAGTCGTGCAAAGTGTGCTGTCCGTAACGCTTATTAAAGCAGGCGGCATGTCGTGCTTGGATATCATTAAATGATAAAAATGACACCATTTTTTCAGAAAATAATTTCGTTTTAAATATATTGTGTTAGGTGACATACTTGTAAAAACTTTGTTGCAAAACATTTTTTTCCAGCATTGCTTTCTTAATATTAAACAATCTTTGATTGTAATTAAATCGTATTGGAATTACATATTGAATTATGTGCAAATGATTCCAAAATCGCGATCAATCATCATTTCGTATCTTTTGAAGTAGTATTCTCATTCACTTGCCTCCGACCATTTCTATCACACTTGCATTGAAGTTCCGCTTTCCTAGTTATTAAGTGATTATGGTTTGAAACAAAATACGGCATTACATCAGCCCCTTTGAAACCCAATATCTGTTAAGTAGTTACATAATTAGAACAAGTATAAATATGCTTTAAATTGAGTGTAGAATATGTTCTTGAACTTTTCGAACAAATATCGTGGTGGTGCATTCTGTTTTAAATAATACTGTCGATAGAGACTTTTTATTGCTTCGGGATAAATGTTCCTTTTTTATCTGTCCTGATACGCATCAGAAATTTTATTTCAATTTTTGCTGATATATTTCCACAAATACACATCCACCACCCGTTGCTTTGCCATTTTTCATACACGCCATGTCCAAAGAGGCTTCAAAACAAAAGCAAGACTCATCAATAATGATATGTAAGAATTATTAACGCTTCCACAGCATCAATGATCGTTCTATATTCCAAATCAATTACTTACCGATATGGTTGTCATTTCACGAAAGGCATAAAATTGCCCAAAAGATTACATTTGCATATGACGTGCCGGTAATATTCGCTCGTTAGCTTTCTATCAAAAGAGCAGTTCCGTAGATTTCAATGTTTTCGTATTGGATGACGGCGTATCCTATTAGATTGACGAAAAAAAGACTTAATTTCACCAATGGCAGCTTAATATGCAAAACAGCGTTTCATTAAAAAAACACAATCGCATAGCGGATGCAATTAACGATGAAATTGAAAAAGAAGATGATAAATATGTTCAATGAAGGCATGACCGCCTTGTTAATACTGAAGAGAAAATTACATTCAATGTAATTTACAGCTATCACGTCTACATCTCCCCGTCTAACATCGTCTTAACTCTAATCCCTAGTTTAATTTGACTTTCTGTACCGAGTCTTAATTGTGAAGTTGAATGATAGTTTTCCACAGACTTGTCTTGTATACAACATTTCGTTTGAAATTGCGGTATCGCTAATACAAAAACAGCTATATATTAAAGAATTGACGTACACGTACCGATTGTGTATACGTTTAGTTTGAATACATTTCCTGTCGACATTTGGCTTTTGGGACGAAAGACTCTCTTTGCAACAGATAGGTATTTCCAAAAATCGCCTAACTTAAGAAATTCTGAACCTTCGGAAGGGAAGATTACCAGTCAGAGCTAGCGTAAGTTCTGGATAGGTCTCTACAGTACATAACATGTAATACGTCGCGAACTTAGATCAACGACGCCGGGCGTCGCTGACATTAAGTGCCTCTTTGACATACTCTTTTTCCACTATCTAATGGTAACATTTGATACAAATGTTTTCCCGTATACATCCGTGAATCTCGCACACATTTAAATGGCAGACAAATGTTGAGTGAACGTTTATGATTAAATTTTCGCTATTTTCGCGGATTTCCAACTTAGTTATTTCAAAACTCTCGCGAAAGATTCATTTCATATGGATTAACTATATGAGAAATCTCCTTTCGCCAATTTAAAATTTGCAAATAATTATTGTCTGACTACAAATCGTGAAATTTTGGTCACGCTAAATTTACTTAATGTTCAGAAATTACAGTAAACGTTGCAATTACAGAATATACAAGTAACATATAGAGGACAGTTGTTGGTTTCGGTGTAATATTACGTTATAATTTCACCGAGTGGGCACCAACAGTGATATATCTTCGAGTGGAGCAGCCACGAGTGAAAATAACAACTTTTGGTGTTCACGAGTAAAATTATCGTGATATTACATCGATACCAACAGTTTTTCTGTTTATTTTATGTCTAAACTTCTACTTTTGTCGGGTATATTTCAATAAAATGTCGAAAATTGCGGGAAACGCCACCAGAGAGCATCGCCAAGATGGCGTCATTTCGTCATATAGTTTCCGGCATTCATGCAGTACGCTCAGTATACGTTTTGACGTTAATCCGGGAAACAGATCTGAGTGACCAGTGAGTTTATCAGGATACATGTATAATTCACCGTTATGTTTCGATAAACCATCAAAAAACATAAAATAAATACTATTATTTTGTCCTTCTAGCGACAATATGCGAAACAGACACAGGCACTCTTTATCAACTGTAATGGACAAACTGTTTCATGGATTTACATCTTTTAAAATGAGTGACTTTCAAGCATTTGTAAAAAGTTATAAACTGGCTACATGTATAATACATGTATAAACGAGTATTGTCGTATATTTCATTATTACTCTGTTTTTATATCCTTTCGGTACCTTTTCGCTGAAAAGGGAGTACATTAAAATGAAAAATATAGACAAATATAGACAGTCATGTATGCTGCATGTCCTGTCTGCTTTTACGATGACGTCATTTAAACGTTCCTTATCCTTGAAATCAGGAATCTGGTAACTATATACCTTTATATCTGGTTGAAATTGTTCCATGCCATCTACGAGTGTATGTAAATTCATTGTATCTAAAATTAATTAGCATACGTTTTGTTTCAAATACCGCTCGTACTTTCTTAACATAATAAATATATGGACCTTTAAAGATTCTAGAGAAAAAGATTTAAGTGAGGACAAACAACTTCCGTTCGGAACGTGAGTAGCAAACATGTAACCCGACTTCCTGACGGTCTGAGCTTCGTGCATTTGGATTACATACCGATATAATCTACGAAACAAACCCATGAAAAATAGCATTTTCGTCTGCTTAAATTTCCTGTTAAAAATCCTTAAGGGATTAGTTATAATTCAAAGTCTTTTTTCACTCTTTATTTCTGACGTTTCGGTTTTAAAAGCCTTACCCGTCTTATTCCTTTTTTATTGGAGTGATCATTCATGAATATAAATAAGAAGTGCAACCAATATTTTCATAATTTTTTATACTTTTTTTTAAAACCGATACTTCAGAAGTAAAGAGAGAAACTAGACTGTGTTTAAATTTCATTGGTAAAAAGAAAATGTCATGATTTATCGTCATTTATCTAATCCACCATCTAGACTATTAGATTGGTTGTCATATTTATTTGTCTTTCTTCGCATTAAAAGCATAGACAGTACGCACATATCCTGGTATTTAAGCAAAACTGCATTGTTTGCAACAAATACTTTATATCTACTAGATAGTACAGTTTGGCAAGAACAATAAAAAACGCAGCCTCGTGCTGATACAGAAAATTTCTTTGTTAGAATTTCCTTATTGACGGTATAATTCAATACTTAACAAGAGGGCCATGATGGCGCGATACCAGCCACTTGCCTAAGTGTGTGGCCAATTTTGACCCAAGAGACATGATTGAACAAAGTAGGTGGAAGACCACAAGACAATGTTACATACCAAATACCAAATAGGTTTTCCTATATACATCTTTGTAAAACAAGTGACCTCCTTGGCGGGGCCAAGATTGACCCCAGGGGTCATGATTTGAACAAACTTTAAAAACGTCTAATACTAATAATATGGCAATACTACATGCTAAATATCTAAGCTCTTGGCCCTGTGGTTTCAGAGAAGAAAATTAAATTTAAAGTTTTTCCTGTATAAGCTTATGTAAAACTAGGGGGGGGGGTGGGGCCCCCCCCCCCCGGGGGGACATAATTTGAACAGTCTTAGTAGAGGTCCACTAGGCATTTCTACATGCCAAATATCTAATCTCTAGGTCTTGTGGTTTCAAAGAAGAAGATTTTTAAAGTTTGGGGGGCAATTTTGACCCGGAGATCATAATTTGAACAATCGTGGTAGAGGTCCACTAGGCAATGCAACATGCTAAATATCTAAGCTCTCGACCTTGCGGTTTTAGAGAAGATGACTTTTAAAGTTTTTCCTGTACAAACCTATATAAAACTAAGTGACCCCCCGGGCAAGGTCAATTTTGATCCCAGGGGTCATAATTTTAACAATCTTGGTAGAGATCTACTAGACAATGCTACATGGCAAATATCTAAGCTCTAGGCCTTGTGGTTTCAGAGAAGAAGATTTTTAGTCTTTTACTTTTTTCCTATATAAGCCTATGTAAAACTAAGTGACCCCCCCGAGTGGGGTCAATTTTGATCCAAGGGGTATAACTTTAACAATCCTGGTAGAAGTCCACTAGCCAATGCTACATGCCAAATATCTAAGCCCTTGGCCTTTTGGTTTCAGAGAAGAAGATTTTAATTTTTCCCTTTATAAGCCTAGGGCGCCCAACTAGAAACCCCCCCCCCCGGGGGCTAATTTTGCCCCGGGGTCATAATTTGAACAATCTTTGAGGGGTCCAGTAGACAATGCTACATGCCAACTATCTAAGCTTTAGGCCTTGTGGTTTTAGAGAAGAATATTTTTTAAGTTTTTCCTATTTGTTGCCATAGCAACCAGAGTTCTGCATGGAATGGAATTCTTTGAACAACTTTGATAGAGGTTAATGCAAGAAACATCCCTGCAAAGTTTCATCAACATTGGCCCAGTGGTTTCATAGGAGATGTCGTTTGAAGGAAATGGTGCACGGACGGACGGACGACGGACGCCAGACGGAATGCGATCCTAATATCTCATTCTGGCACTTTGTGCCAGGTGAGCTAAAAATAAAGAAAAAACCCTAAAGCTACGGATTCAACGGTTAATTTGTCTACTGCACGCCGCTTCGTTATTTATATGAGCAGCGAATAGCAGAAGAGCAGACGACTGAACGAATACAAAGTAGAAGACGACTATAATGTGTTGTAAAAAAACTAGAAAATTTCCGGACAATAAATACGAATTGACCGGCTACTATAATAATGACACGTTTAGAAAGATTGCTTGACATAATTGTCCTATTCCGACAGTCTATAATAGAAGAGATACGAACATTTTCTTTCAAAGCATGGTTTCCATAGCATTTACAGACTATTAGCCTTAAAGAGACATTCATAAAATTACGAGAGACATCAAGCTCTAATTCGTACTTCTAGAAATTTTGATATTACAAGAGTTAAAACTTTGATATATTTATCAATAAAACAAATTTTTATATTTATCAGAAGAACACATTTGTTCTTTTGAATGTAGACAAAATGTATTTTGACTATATAAGTCAATAAGAAAGAGATATTCCACGTATTTTGTACGGCTTCTATTTCCAGATAAAGGTGATAATACATGATATTCCACATATTTTGAATGCCTTATATTTGCTGATAAAGGTGATAACACGTGATATTCCACGTATTTTGTAGGGCATATATTTGCTGATATAGGCGATAACACAATGTATTACTATATGCTTTTTTCTTAAATATCTGCAAAAACATTCAATGTGATATTGGCATGTTTATTCACCATAAATACAAAATGACAATGTCAAGTAAAGTTATATAACTAACTACAGGCATTATCTACAAATGATACCAGAACAAAAATGATGAAATTATAATCCCCCCGACCTTTCTTTATTCGTTTTTACCTTCTAAATTTTGTTAAGAACTATCCCTACATATTTTTAGATTTTTTGAATGCTTAACCAATAATAAAAATGTCGGAACTCATGATCTCAAAGAAATAGGCCTTACAGTAAGAGCGAATACCATTTATTGCACCGTTATTTTACCTAATTTTTAAGAAAATATAAAATCCTTGCAAAGATCAGCTTAAAAACCTAAACTTTTCTTATGTACACTTTGACAAAGGAGTAGAAATCGTTGGTACATTTTTGTATATATTAGGGTTATTTGTGTTATTTGCCGTGTTTGCGATTTGGATGGTATTGTACCATTTAATACAGCAATCACAAAAATTTTCTGATTGAATAACGCATGATGAAAGTCGTTACGGTCAAACATGCAGCTTCACGCTCAGCCTGCAGGCGAAAAATAAGATCGTCCAAAAATGCTCGATTGCAAGTTCTTGCACGAACAAAATAACAAATTTAGACTCGTTTATTTATCAACTAACTACTCCTTTCTCTGAATAATCCGCGTGCAATTACCTGGAGCATTGTGACTAGACGGAGAAAGGAGTGTATTTTCCTAGATATTAACTACAGGCAATAAATGTTTTCTTTTCATTGTGTCAAGCTCAAGTTAATCTGTCTAAACTCATTTCCAGATTCACTGAACTGTATAACTATATTAAAGGTTTATTCCATTACTGTAACTTTCTTTTGTAGTTTCCGTGATATTAATGTCAATTATATAGAAGTAGTGTAACGATCGGTGAACGTAGTGAAAACGTTCGGTCGCATATGATGATAATATGCAAATTTAAAACCCATGTACATGTGTTGGGGATTAGGGTAGTATATATAAGGCACAGAGACCCATTCATGGTTGAGTATACTTTTCACTGAATGGATCTGCTGCATCTTACAGTATTAATTTTTTTTTAAATTTCTTTCGATTAATATCTGCCAGCCGGATATGTTTCCATGGAAACGCCTTATATGTTCAAGGTTGCAACCGAATTATTTAAATAAGTTATGTCACAGTATGTCAAATGTATCGTTAACGATACGCTAGTTTGTCTAATGAAATGATATTGCAGTTTGTTGTAATGAGGCGTGTTCACGGATATATTTTCAGAAAACGTGATTTTTTTAACAATAAAATTATAACAGCTTTTATACATTATTTCTGCAGTTCTCTAAAATCCTTATAAAGACATTTTGTCCGATACAATTTTCATTAGAAATTAGATTTTTTTAAGGTTGTTAAAATCCCTATAATTCTTGGTTGTTATTGTTTCTTATGTCTTTGATATTTGTGAATTTTATAAGGTTTTTGAAATCCCTATAATTCTTAATTTTCTTTGGTTGTAAAATTGGGGAAAGGTTGTTTAAATCCCTTAATTGATTTTCCTTCTTGCTTCTTTGATGTTTGTTAAATTTTATAAGGTTGTTGAAATCCCTATAATTCTTAAGTGATTTTCCTTCTTGCGTCTTTGATTTTTGTAAAATTTTATACGGTTATTGAAATCCCTATAATTCTTAATTGATTTTCATTCTGGCGTCTTTGATGTTTGTTAAATTGTATAAGGTTGTTGAAATCCCTATAATTCTTATCCCCTCTTTGTGTTTGTTAATTATAAGGGGAAACCCAAATTTTACTAGATTTCCATTCTTGCGTCTCGATGTTTGTTAAATTTTATACGGTTATTGAAATCCCTATAATTCTTAATTGATTTTCATTCTGGCGTCTTTGATGTTTGTTAAATTGTATAAGGTTGTTGAAATCCCTATAATTCTTAATTGAATTTCATTCTCGTCTCGATGTTTGTTAAATTTTATACGGTTATTGAAATCCCTATAATTCTTAATTAATTTTCATTCTGGCGTCTTTGATGTGTGTTAAAGTTTATATGGTTGTTGAAATTCCTATAATTCTTAACTGAATTTCATTCTTGCGTCTTTGATGTTTGTTAAATTTTATAAGTTTGTTGAAATTCCTATAATTCCTGCTTGTTTTTAGTTCTTGCGGCTTTGATGTTTGTTAAATTTTATACGGTTATTGAAATCCCTATAATTCTTAATTGATTATTCTTCTGGCGTCTTTGATGTTTGTTAAATTTTATGAGGTTGTTGAAATCCCAATAATTCCTTCTTGTTTTGTATTCTTGTGTCTTTGATATTTGTGAATTTATAAGGTTGTTGAAATCCCTATCATTTTTAATTGATTTTTCTTCTGGGGTCTTTGATATTTGTTAAATTTTATAAGGTTGTTGAATTCCCTATAATTCTTAATTGATTTCCCTTCTTGCGTCTTTGATGTTTGTTAAATTTTATACGGTTTTTGAAATACCTATAATTCTTAATTGATTTTCATTCTTGCGTCTTTGATGTTTGTCAAATCTTATAAGGTTGTTGAAATTCCTATAATTCCTGCTTATTTTTGATTTTTGCGTCTTTGATATTTGTTAAATTTCATAAGGTTATTGAAATCCCTAAAATTCTTAACTGATTTTTCTGGCGTCTTTGATGTTTTTTAAATTATATAAGGTTGTTGAAAACCCTATCATTCTTAACTGATTTTTCTTCTGGCGTCTTTGATGTTTGTTAAATTTTATGAGGTTGTTGAAATCCCTATAATTCTTAACTGATTTTCATTCTTGCGTCTTTGATGTTAGTTAAATTTCATAAACGGTTGTTGAAACCCCTTTTCTCGCCTTGATGTTAGTTAAGTTTTATACGGTTATTGAAATCTCTTTTACTCTTGGTTGCATTTGCTTCTTGATATGTGTATTTGTGAAATGTTATAAGGTCGTTGAAATCCCTATAACTCTTGGTTGCTTTTGCTGACTAATGAAGCAATTCAGAGGTCAAAACCTTTTCTTCCAATACAGCAACTACGGATTAGAAAAGAAAAGTAGGTATTGCATGTTGGGGCGTTTGCGTCAAGGTCAAGGTCACTGCTACTAAATATAGAAAAAAACTGCGTTTTAGACTATTCGTTTCAGTAAGGAACGACATTTAAATACCGAAATTGGTGTATAGACCTTGTTTGCGGATGCATTTTGGGGTCATTGCATTCTATAGTAACTCAAAATATGAGAAAATCCATTTCAGCTCAATAAATTAAGGACTGAATGATTAAGTTTGTTACTAGAAGAAACATCAAATGAGTTGGCTTTAAAACGTATAAAATGCTTACAGGAAAACCTAACATCAGATTAACATTCGAGAATGCTGTTTTTAAAAATAGAACAAAAGAACACTTAGATATTTCAGGGCCAATGTTGAAGTTTTTGGTATTGTTAGGTTTCTGACTTTCGATTAAAAAAGGCAAGTCAGATGGCAATAGATGTTAACTCAGTTCAAATAAGAAACATATGATTTATGATTTTGCAGTTACAGCTATTTGCCACTTCAATCTAGTGGAATAGATTACAGCCATTAAATCAGACATATCTTCACTTGCTGCTTGATTACAATTTTGGAGAAACAAATTAGTCTCTTGTGAAGAATAAGTTCTTTAGAGAGTCGCCATTCAGACAGACTAGAAAAAAAACCCACATCTCTACTCGATTTTTTTTTCAGATTGCGAATAATAAAGTTAGCAAACAAATTTGATAGCTAAGGCAACCCACCTTTAATGACATGGTGTTTTATTTCGCTAAATGTTGCAACTCTCAGGTCGTTTATTTGTCTGGAATGTTCTCTTAAATTACTGTAATTGTACAAGAAATGACACGGAAGATACATCTGAGCTTGCATATTTTCTAGTATTTCCCGTCATTGCTGTTACACATAATATCTTGCGGATTTCGCACAAATTGACAGGTTTGAATTCTGTAATTTTTGCACGCATTTTTTATCAGATGTAGCATTTGCAAATGTATTATGCTGTAGTATATATTCATAAATCTCATACTCTAAAATCTCTATAAAAGCCGGTGGCGAAAATAAGCCGGTCTGTTAAATAAGCCACCATTTTCTTGCAGCGGAAATTTACATGAGATTAAGCCTGATGAGAAAAAAAGCCGCTGGTATTTTCTATAGGCAAAACATGGATAAACATATGATAAAGTAGAACATTGTAACGGTGGTATAACATTTCTTTAAACTTAATTAAGATCAGATAAAATGTATTGAATTCATAAAATGTCCACCAAAATTAAGGTCCATACAATTCCGACAAAAATAAAAATCCATCTAGTTTACGCGGCCCATTATTAAGATCTGTTTACACAGCCAATTTAATTTTTTTTTGCGCTAAAAACGTACTTCAGAATAAGCCGGACTGGAAAATAAGCCGATCTGGGAAACACGTCCCAAAAATAAGCCTCGGCTTATTATCGAGATTTTGGGTTATTTACCCAGTAACACCTTGGTGAATTTCACGATCATTTATTTTTCGTTATTTTTGCAAATTTCCCATTTCGCTATTAAAAATATCGCAAAAGATTCATTTCACATAGATTTACTATCTGATATTCTACTTTTGCGAATTTAGAATAAGTCTGTCTATTCATATATTTGAATTTTTACTCTACTCGAAAATTGCCATATTAACAGTAAATGCGCTGGCCATTTTATTCCAAATCTGGAACAATTATTCAATCATTACTGAACTAACTCAATACGGCACACGGCACCAAGTGTCCAAGATATGAAAAATACTTAATAACATAATCCCCAACATATTCCTTTCTATAAACGGGTTAATAATAAATTATTATAATAATGATTCCCGGAAGTACTTCCGATATTTATATCTCATCAATATATATGAAATCGAAGGCAATATGGAAATTTGGGCATTCACTGTACAGAGATAATTTGATTTACGTAAAAATAACGGCACAATCTTTTGAGGCGAGGGGCAATTTGTGCGGAATCTGAAAAAAATCTCGATCGGCTAATTTGGATTGCGGATATTACTTTTGGCTTTGATCTGCATAAAAAAGAGGCAATTATAGTAGAGGAAGGTAAAGAAGTTCACACTTCATTATTAGGGGAAAAAATGCGGTTTAAATTACCTTAAAGTCTCCATTTATCATTATAGCATATAGATGTTTTTGATTGGCAGCTCGTGGCACGAAAGTAATAAAGCAATTCTTTTATTAAATAGCTTCGGCTAAAAGTTCAAACGGTTCTTTGGTGAACGTTAGTGGAAAATAAGTCTTCGAATCAAACTGCTTTTATACTCAAATATGGCTTTTTGTGTTTCGATATCTGTCTTGCAACATTTTGGACAGTGCCAGTATTTGTCCAGATGGGTGACCACAGAAATTGATTAAGGAATAGGGAAAGGGTCACGTTATGATCAGATTGCATGGATGAGCAGGCTGGCCATGAGTTGCTCTTGTGGCAAAGGTAGAATCACTTCCCTTCAGCAGAGTTAGAGTTAAACTAAACAATTTTGGTGCAAACAATTTATAACATTTCAGTATCGAAAAATATCAAATTTTGTGAAAAGCTTCATTACGCCAAAAAAAAGGGTTAAGATTGTTCGTGAAAATTCGTAGCATAAAGAACTACATGTTTGATAATAGAACTACCTGTACACGGAACATTTATTGAAAAGTTATTTAATTTTGTTCGCAATGTACACGAGTTAAAATACGTTATACACATACATGTTGTAAACCTTTGTTAAACAATTTCATCGATGTTTCAGAATATTAGCATTATATTCAATGTACTTTACTTCTAAATGTGTAGGCAATCTTGCAAAGACAAAACACAATCCGAACAGTTGTCACCGTATATAGGCAACTATGTTAGGAAAAGAAGCCAGCTAAGTCAGTAGAGCATTGTAACACCGGATAAGGCTCCTCTCGAAAACAGGACCCTAGGGAGCTGTATTCAGTGCGCATCAACGAATACAGCTCCCCATATCAAATGGGAGCTGTATTCGGGGTTTTTATACCTTTTTTTCGGATAGAGCGCTAAAGTGACCCGATGCAATGAAGACGTATCATTCGCTTTCACAAATACGCAGCAAAGAATTTGTTACAGAATAACAAGGACCCTTACCGTTATTCAGGATGCAGTACATAAATGTTGACGGAATGAAGCCAAAACATGTCAGGGTGTACGGCCTTACAGACGTACAGATAATACAACAGACAGGGTCGAACAAATAGACAGACGGAAAAGATGTAACATGCAGTATATTGAACATGTGTTAGATGTTTTAGGTAACTAAGGTTCCTTACCTACCTACCTGTGGAATTTTTTTTACATAGGGGCCATGATTCTCTATATATTCGCATAAAGCAAACATAGAGAGCTTTATTCGAATTTGCATATGCTTTGCTTCGAATACAGCTCCGCGATACCAAGGAAGCTGTATTCGTTAATGTACACCCTGGGGAGCTGTATTCAAAAGGAGCTGCATCCGGTGTTGCAGAGCATTCACCCTGTAAGTGAAAAATCCCAGGTTCAAGCACCGGCCATTCTACCCATTTTTCTCATTCGCTAATTCAGTTTCATAATGCTGATTTTTCTGGATTTAGTCTGCTGGTATAACTGTTATTACGTTCTCCACAAAAACATAAAATCAAAGGCGCTTGTCTCATTCTAGGTTGGTCATATTTTCCCAAACTACTCGATTTCAAATTTACTGATGCAAATTATTCCATTTTTTGTAGACACTGCTCTTTAGGGAACCGCCGTTTCAGACAGCGAAATACGGACCACAATATTTTTCGATTCATTATTTCATACTGCGAATGAACGAGAAAGCTAGTTAATTTGACGCCTGTGGCAAGACACTTGATAACGACATGGTGTTTTATTTGTATAATACTGCAACGCCTGGGTCATTTCTTTCTGTCTTGAATGCTATATCGGACAGCATGTTACACGGACAGAGCGGTTGGTTTTTCTTACACTCCAATGGCTCTATTCAATAATTAAGAGATAAATGTCACTCTGCAGTTAGGTGACTTATCAGTCCAAAAGGATTCTATTTTTTAAGTAAACTGGACCTCCCTGTATCACAAGCCAAGTCATAAATAAAAGTGTCCGTAATGAAACTACTGGCATAAATTGACATAATTGTCGGCGTTCCGAAAATAAAACAAGATGGCGTCCAAGATGGCCGCCAGAGCTACTAAGTAATATACATTTGCTTTAAAGTTACGTCTGCAACGTTTGTCTTTCATTAAATAGATATTCATTGTATACTATAACTAGCATTTTATTTTCGAAATGTATGTAGTAAAATAATAGTTATAATTACATTTTGCTAGAAGAAAAAGTTCTATCGAAAAATGTCGAAAATATGACAATACAGCGATCTTTAATAATTAATCGCTGCATCCAAAATTAAAATAAACTACAAAACGAAGGTTAAATGGCACATTTTACTGTTTTTATTGCTTCTTGGGGCTCGGGAACGCTTCTTTTCATCACTAATTAATTCCAGCGTTTAAGGTTTTTCAAAATAAATCTAGTTTAAGGGATGCAGACATGCAAGGGCTACTGCACCCTGAATAGTGGTATGGGTCCTTATTAATTATGTACTGCGTATTTGTATTTATACGAATGATGCGACTAAAATACACGTCAATGTTGCCTCGGGTAACTGGGGCGCTCTATCCGAAAAAGGTAAAAGTACCCCGAATACAGCTCCAATTTGATTAGGGGAGCTGTATTTGAAAGGAGCTGTATCCAGTGTTACAACGGTGTGCCAACAGCGATCTTATCAACTCTAAAATTAGGAAACATTTGTTCGAACTTCAACACGTCTCATTTTGCGAGTGTTACCGGCGTTTGTTATTTAGCTGAAACCTTTTGGTGGCAATTATTTCAATAGCTTGAATACTTTTTTTGAGATTATTTAGTAATACGTTCATCTAAAAATAAAGGTATGCCTCTTTCGGCTTATTTTGTAAATTTTGAGGTCCCAAGGCTGCAAATGCTTCCTGTTTCATCCAGACATGTTTCATGAAATTGGCCATATTGTTGTGAATGAAATGCTGTTGAAGGTTACTGTTTCATATGAAACAACCTATATTTGGACAAAAAAGCTTGCTTGTGTCCCAAGTGTATACAAGTCATTAATGAATTAACGTCTGGTAAACTTTCATAATCTTTTCCGAGCGGAAATGCCTTGAAATTGATACTGTACAACAATGTATATGACGGTAACTGGAGTTATGCAAGTCGGTTGCAATAATTAATTGTCTATCATATACCTCGCATGTCAGGCTTCTCAAGATTATCATTTAAATGTCAAACGCGAATATCTCGTTTCCAGGTATGTTGATCATAACAAGGCACTCCCTAAACACGGTCATAACTGGTATCAAATTTAATTTGCTGCAACGCAAAGAAACATTATGGTCTTAAAGTAGCGCACATACATGTATATAGCTCTCTACGTGTATGTAGTGTCATGAATAGTAGCACGAGGCAAAGCAGTGCACATACGGGGGTTGCTCAAAAAGTAATGTCTGTCCGTGACAAGAGGACAGATCAAAACGACTTGTTCATTTATTGATGTGTTTTCCTTTGTTTTCTACGCATATGTGTTTATTGGGCATACACATAAACTGGAATATATATGATCTACGTGCCAGTCTGGGAAAGGGGATGAAGGATAACAGCACCCATAGAGAAATTTTGAATTTTGCCAATACGCTTTTCATTTATATAGACTTGGTACGCAAAAATTTGATCTTTGTTTCTGACAACGGAGAACACCAGTCAAATGATTTTCACTGATCGTGGATAAAGTTGTAAGTAAAAGCCAATCGTTTTGTTCGTCATTTTAGAAGCCATCAATACCAGTAATAAAATAGACATCAAACTTTACTGCGACGTCAGTTGTTCTTTTATTTAGTGATATACCGGGTAAAGAGAAAAGGTCTTAGATTTATATACTATATTAGACAGTGTGCAAATTGCAAGGCAAAACAACCGCCCTGAGGTTTGTCCTGTGAAACTGATTTATTAATCTATGATCCATACCAATAAAATAACAATAACTTACTACAAGCAATAAAACACACTTTATAGACAACAAACTCATTTATTTTATTTCACATGTTTTCTATCAATGCAATAAAGCCTTATTGCTGGACTCAGTGTTTTATTTATCACAATATGGACAAAACCAATCCTTTTAAACTAGAGATACCCTACAGTGATAAAATGATTCAGACGTGATTTATTGAGAGTAGTTCTAAAAAAAACTCCACACACTTTCTGTCTATGTAAAGGCCTATGAGTAAGTACTCCTGCAACGGAATGACCGATATTCAATTGCTTTACAATGGTTAATGCGCGATATCTCAATGCAATTCTCGACCGTGGCCAAAGACTGTAGATCAGCGTCCATTTGGTTCATCTACATGACGGGAGATAAGTACCTTAGAGGGGCAAACCCTCAAGCTAGCAAATTATTTTCTTAAAATGCTAAAGATAAGCTCTTGTACGTAAGCCCAAGAAAGAATAACAAACGAGTAAAAGCCAATGCCTAGACTAAGCCTTTACAGAAGAAATATAATACATGTGTATAGGCGAAACTTTTTGTAACGGCAAACTTATGCGAAATTTATGAAATAACATCCGTTCCAGCGGGGTTAGTCGTTTAATAAACAATGATTTGCAGTACTGATACGCAGTAATAAGCCACGAAGGCCGAAGGCCTGAGTAGTTAATAACTGCGCATCAGTACGACAACGAATTGTTTATAATACGATTGCAACGCTGAAAAGGGGACGTAATTTCAATTCTAACATGACCAGCTATTACAAAAGGTGAATAAATGCAAAGCGCGTTGTTCATGGTTTAATATAACATTATTTTTCTACTCTTTGTATATAGAGACAAAATCGTGAGTCATGTTAGAATTTCTATTCGCAAATTGAAATAGACGCCACAAGTCCAAAGCAACATTACATCGGAACATTTGTTAGAATTAAGTGGGGTGGGGAGGGGCAGGGGGTTGAATACAATGAATAGAAGTCTACAATGGAAGCTCGCTTAATTTTATATATTACGCAAGTATATAGAAAGTTATATTGTATATTTTCTATTTATTTGCTATATTATATTGACAATTCTTTTTTCTTCAATACTTCAGAGCGCATGAAAGAGTCCTTTATTTATGCATAAAGAACGGTTTCAGTGGGACCTGAAATTGAGACATCGAGGGAAATGGATTTAATCCTGACAACCAATACAATGATTTCCGTCAACGGAAAGGTTAAAGACATATTTAAATGTAGTCATTTGTTACACGTACTATGTTACATGTACTAGCCTTGCAAATTTCTGTATTTTGATATTTTGTGACTTTCGTAGTTCATTGACATTTCCTAGTCATTCTGTTTGAGTAAAAAAACTCTTTACGCAGTCTATTATACTTCATTTGACCATTTCATTACATGAATTACAGAAACTTTAGTGTGTATTGTGACTTTTCTGTAACAAACAAGTATGCAATGGAAGTATCAACTTTGAAGATTTAAATGTTCTCGAAGAGAAAAATAGTTTGAAAACTGAATTTTCTCTTAAGTTAACATACAATCGTTAAAATTGATGTCTGTGAACAAAACTTTTCTATTTTTTTATTTCTTGTTAAATATTGATTACCTAATATATGATTTCAGTTAGATTTGTACCTGCTAGTCCATTTATTATCCCCGTCATGGGTATGTGGAGTTTGGGGATGGGGTGTGGTGTGTGTGGGGGGGAGGGGTAGGGTGTGTGGGGTGGGGGTAGGGTATGTGGGGGGTAGGAGTGTAGGAGGGGGTGGAGTGTGTGGGGTAGGCCCTACATAATGTATCGCTGTCACCGTGATAAGGTATTACATCTTCAATAAATGACGTAGACAATTAAGATATTTATTAAGTAATATACAGAGGGGCATACGGCATATACATTTTTAAATAGTTTGTTCTTCGTATGAAAGGATACAACATAAGATTGAGCATTATAATTGGGTTTTTCAGTTTGGTAAAACATATTTTTTGATACGGGTGTAAAATAACAGGTCTACTGAAGTGATAGTCGTATACAAGTTGATAAAATATGGGATTATGGACTCGCAACAGGTTGCAATATGTTCATTTTGACTTTGAATGGTGACATACGCATGGGGAATGTTTATGTAGCCGTAAATGTCAGTAAAAGAGGACAAACATATTTGACTTGCGAAAGAGTACAATTACGATTGCCTTTATAGTAAAACAACATGAATATTAGAGTGTTAGATGAGAAAGAATTGCCGCCAATAAATCAAAGGGAAATGGGTATGAAGGGGGTCAGATGCGGATCAAACCGTGACTACGTTCGAAGGATTAATTGCCCTATTATTCTGATACAATCAGGCAATATTAGAAGTGTCATAGTCGTCTAAACAATAATAACCACGTGAACTCTGGTCGAACCCCGGCATTCTGTCGGGTCTGTCTGGGGAATTTCTTTATCAATTTAATATACCAGCATCGTTAATATGGCTGCGATTTTTCACAGTACCCATTTGAGGTTATTTCCGAACTATTAAATCGACGTGTAGCGTGTGTATTACGGCCGTAATAGTGATGCGTGTAACCGAAGCTTAACATAGAAATAAATGCTTATCCCGGGGAACGCAGTAAACGCTGACCTTTGTAACTAGCACGGAATTTTGGAGAAAATGCCAAAATAATCGCCTAGGTCTTTAATAATGATTATTTCTATAGAAATACTCATGCCAACGTTTGAGCAAGGAATTATGTAACATCTCTGAAATTGCATTTCGTTCGATCTAGTTATTTAAAGCAATGACAATGCATACCTAATAAAACTTAAAAGTCTACCATCATTGGCTTGAGAAAAAAGACTGTGTAAAGATTCGAAGGTCTCAGTAGGTAACATCAAGATGTTTACCCACCCCGAGGCCGAGTGGTAAGATTATCCACCTCCATGGTCGAGTGGTTAGATTATCCACCTCCGTGGTCGAGTGGTTAGATTATCCACCTCCGTGGTCGAGTGGTTAGATTATCCACCTCCACAGTCGAGTGGTAAGATTATCCACCTCCACAGTCGAGTGGTAAGATTATCCACCTCCACAGTCGAGTGGTTAGATTATCCACCTCCACAGTCGAGTGGTAAGATTATCCACCTCCACAGTCGAGTAGTAAGATTATCCACCTCCGTGGTCGAGTGGTTAGGTTATCCACCTCCGTGGTCGAGTGGTTAGGTTATCCACCTCCGTGGTGGCTAGAGTCGTTGACTTGAAATCACTGTAACCTCTCACTGATTGGGGAGCGGAAAACGGTCGAAAAACTCATACAATAACACAACCACCTCCTAGATGATTCGCCAGGAGATACTGACGATGATAAAGACGACGCCATTATAAGAGGAAAATTTCAAAAATAGCACTACATTCTTCGCACTTAAAGTGATTTCCTGTCTTCAAAATGTAAGGAGGTTTTTGACAGAATGACAGGGGTAAAGTGTTTTGCAGAGACAGGGTTAACTTTCAGATTACCACTGAAAAAAAGACAAATCTCAGAAGTTAACTTTGTGAGTGAAAAAGTTATTTATCTGTATGCAGTGACGTGTAAAGTATATAAAACGTAATGTAGCTATCCATTGTTTGCTTTGTGGGACACGCGAGACAACTCTGGCGGTTCTCATTATACATATGTTGGCAATTTCGGTCAAGGATATAACTACCAGTAGATAAATGTTTTGATTAATAAATATAACTGCTTTAATGCTAATCAATTAGGTTTTATTCCTGCCTATTTGTATGATACGAGTACATGTCAAATTGATTTGTATGATACTAATCGCCTTGAGTGTAAACGCTTTTTGTTCTGTTTGGAATTTATCCCTACTCCCTTAACTTGAATCCTCAAACAAAAAATGTATGAAGTGGAATAATTAAAAACAGTAAAAAAACAATTTTAACTATATTATTTATAACATAATACCGTATCCAATATCCAGTAATCTCCATTAATTCGTCGTAGGTCAGTCATTTTCAATAGTCTAAGAGTAATCATATATTGATGGACTAAAATGGTGATTTTGAAAAAGAACTATAGGGAGCTATAATTAGAAAACTGATTAATTTATTGAAAACTATAGGAAACAATAATTAGAAAACTGATGAATTTATTAAACATTAAACCCACATTTTATTTTACAACAGGAAAGCACATGAATACATGGACCTACCCAGTGCAATGTATAAAGGTGTATCAAAGCAGGAAAAAGGATTAATTTTGCATTTATATCTGGGTGAGAAAACAATAAGAGCTAACAGTGCATCGCGTGTTTGGCCCCTTGCATTTGAAACACGTATTGATGCCAATCATTGTTGCCTCATGCACTCAAATTATATATAGACATGACTCCGTACCAGAAAGTGAACATTACCCATTGAGTAATATCAAACTTTAGTGAAAACAACGGACCGAGTCTTTTTCAATTGATTTAACTCGCTAAGAATTGTTCATTTACATGTGCCAAATAAGCATGAGCAGGTGCATTATATTACTCATTTTAAAGTCCTCAACCACAAGAATTCTCTTTATAACTTCTACTTTACACAACGAATTGATCTCACTTGATACTATCATTGAAGTTACTCACTTAGCATTATTTACTGACCGACATTCATTGAAATCACTTACTGTTTAGAACATACAACAATTGGTGGCACACGTTCATGTATCAATATTTATATAGGTCAGTTACATTGAATGTAAGTTTAAACAAATTACCAAAAGATAGAACCACAATTTAAGCCTGTAAATTATATGTATATGGAAGGGGGAAATCTACACCCTGCGCTGCCCATCCATTCCCCCGCAACCATCTCCTTGGTCAAATACCAATGTTTCGCTGACTAACTGGATGAATTGTTAAGAAAATTGCATATATACAGCATTTAAGGTTACTGTCTTTTGATAACAGTTGATATCGGACGAGGATGATATCGGCAAGGGAAGCCGAGGCTTGCAGAGACTTTCTGGTCGATATTCATCCGAGTTCGATATCAACTGTTATCAAAAGACAGTAACCTTGTATTGTATTTATTATGCAGCTGACTTTTCACAATTAAAATCAAAGAAGTAAATTAAGTGATTTACGTTGTGTTTATGACGTCATCAACGGTTAAAATCGGCGTTTTAAATCCAGCACCGTTAATCATATTAATAAGGTTATGCTTTATAGAAAATGCTGAACATTAAAACATACCTAAAAGCATTTGTAAAAGTTTTAGAAGCGGCTTATAACATTTCAGCTTATATCATTCAAGTAATAAGACGTTAGTGTGAAAAAAGGGAGAAAAAAATGAAAATCAACTTTGTCTCTAAAATTGCTTCGAAATTGCTATAGATGGATAGATAATGATCTAACTAAGAAAATGAATACCCACAACACTATATTTAATTCAAAAATAAAAATTCTACAGTTATTTTTCGATTTTATGTGATGTGCAGTATGCTTGTATTCCCAGAAATTTTAATGAAAGGCACCTCTGTAGTCTGAAGTAGCTACCGAAAAGTTAATTTATTGTGTAGCGTGTAGGAAATCCACAATAGCCAAGATATTATTTCATATAACTCACTTAATGTCTAAAGTGGGCGGGGCCTAAAACGTGATATCAGGACAGTGTCATAATAACACTGTCCTGTGATATCAGACGTCGCGATATCAACAAATATCAGACCGACGTTATCGGGTCGTCGTCATGGCAGTTGCATAATAAAACTAAATATCTGACCTTTCTGGGTTATCGTCATTGTGAAAAAGACAAACTGATTCTTTTTTCTGTCTGCATTTTTGAATACCAAAGCTCGAGTTTACAAATAGTTTTTGGAAAGATGATATTAATACACTATGACATTTGGAGGAAGAGTTCTAGCCGGAGATAATAATACTGCAAATGAAATCCACTCCTACGTGTTTTCTTTTTATTTTGTTTGCTTAGCACAAAGTTAGCAAATGATTAGTGTGGGATAATTGTAGGTTGCCGGGACTTGACGTCCTATAAATGGGAATACATTGCACCGAGGTTTATGGCGAACGGAATAATAGTTTTGTGATCTTTCAACAATTAGACTCCCTTGTCTGCGATGACATACGAATACAGAAAAATTTAAGTATTGACTGACGTTTTCTAAAATGAATTGAGATCGGAGAAAGAGCTTTAAGCGAGAACCAATGTTCAGGTTTTTACCCGTTTGCATTAGCAGTACAGAATGTAACACGCTTTTAAGTTGTCTCATGCTGTGCTTCGTCTGACAGATTGCCGCATGCGAACCGACATAAAAACTTTTCAAGGCCGGCATAGATTTTCAGGATTGCGCAATAAACTTACGTTGAACGACGTCTACAGAATACAGTAAACTCCGTATTGGGGCCATTAAAATGTGTTCCTTATTTCTGGAGTAACTGTATATTATATCCTTAAATCATTTCCAGATTTAATAAAGAAGGAAACAATTCGTTCCTTATATCCGGAACTTCGCTATATCAGGAGTCGTTATATCTGGAGTTTACTGTAACAAGTAGTAAACTCACCGTGTTTCTTGTAAAAGAAGAGCTCTGTTTTCAGTTCAGTTTTCTTGTCAAGGGCACCTTCGATTTTGCCTTTTTCATCGACAAGTGTTTCATCGCCGAAAAGAAATTTGCATGCGCAGCTT
This sequence comes from Saxidomus purpurata, assembly GCA_022818135.1. Lineage (NCBI taxonomy): Eukaryota > Metazoa > Mollusca > Bivalvia > Venerida > Veneridae > Saxidomus > Saxidomus purpurata. Next base: position 41,927,751 of record JAFMSR010000009.1, on the reverse strand, counting down.
CGGCCCATGACTTGTGAGCGTGGAAAGCCAGTCAATTCACAGAACCCGTCTGAGCAATAGACAATAGGGCATCCCGCTGCTTGGGCGTTGCCGAGGACGAAGTTGCTGTCTGAAAAAAAAGAAATACTTTTCTTAAAAATTATCAAAAAGTTTAAGAGAAAAACAACATTGTAACACTTTATAATTTGGAAGGTATACTTTTAAATATACAGGTGAACTATACAGGAATTTATATTGGAACCATTCGTTCTAAAATATTTTTTTTCAGAGAGTTGAAAGAACCTTGTTTTTCACCAAAATCTGAGAGCGAGCGGCTGTTACAATCGGTTAATGTTCGGAACAACTTGTCCCTGGTCAATCAATTCAACGCCTTCATGTGAAAATAACTAAAAATAAAATCTCGATTACACTTTCAGACAAATTTTTATTCCACACAATGCATTAACGTTCCTCGCACATTTAATGCATTTTTGAGGCTGCCAATAGGAAACTGATAGCATGAAATGTGAAATAATTGCGACTGGCGAAGATTGAGACAGAATTTCATTTTTTGCCTTGATGGTAGCCATCAACTTGTTTCAGGAAGTACGAAATAAGTCGATGGTAAGAAAAAAAATTTGATCTTAAAAGCAGCTTAAAACTCATTTTATTTAACTCATAAAGGGGCACTCCCTACATCTAGCAGATTATATTCTCGAAACATAGATTATGTGTTCGTTTAACGTAAAATGATAAATAAATACAATTTCACAGAAGAACCTATGGTGAAAAATGCCTGGTGAAAAATGCCTCATTTTACCACCATTATTCAATATAGAGGCTTTCTGTAATAAATCACATCCACCCATTAATTGTACAACAACAACTCCACATAGATTATTGAATGGTTTACGGTACTGCAGTATATTTTGGAAATGCATAGCTGAAACTTTTAGGTTACATTATAATATTTCCAAAGATTCTGTTATTTATGTTTTGGAGGCTATTTAGTTTGGCATCAGTTATAGGGTATGTCCCTGTAATGTACATGTACAAATTGGATTGATTATTCACAACGGCAAACCTTATTTAGTACATTGTTTTTTGTATTGCTCTTTCTGTATAATTCACACGATTTTTTGAAAACGCATTACGTGATGGTGGACAAATATAATATTCTTTTGTAAATGGTACATTACTGTTCAAAACTTGGCCACGAATGATTCTCATACACAAGACATACAATGAAAATACGTAAGAATAACTTCTCAAGGCAAAACTATATTATGCAATATACTACAACAATCAAAGAGCCGTTCAAACAGAATTTAAAAGGGGCACTCCCTATACCTAGCAGAATATATTCTCGTAACATAGATTATGTGTTCAATGAACGTAAAATGATAAATAAATATAATTTCAAAGAAGAACCTATGGCGAAAAATTGCCTCATTTTACAACAATTAATCAATATAGAGCATTAGAGGTTTTCTTTATTAAATCGCATCCACCCTGTAATTGTACAACAACAACTCTATATAGATCATCGAATGGTTAACGGTACTGCAGTATATTTAAAACCGCTGATTGTATCGATAATGGCTGGGAATGCATGGCTGAAACTTTTAGGTTACTACTTACAAAGATTCTATTACATGTATTTATGTTTTGGAGGTTATTTAGTTTGAAGTCAGTTATAGGATATGTCCCTTTTACACGAAGGTCATGTAGACATATTATTATGATATACATTATCATTCATAATGAAAATCTTGTCTTTATTTTATCGATATTATCAGAATATAAATCAAAAGCAATGATAATAATAGCAATTGTTTTTCGAAAGTTGATCTTGCCTCACATAGTGAATAGTGATAATCGATGAAATGTTCATTATCCGGCACTGTTTTGTAACCAGGTCAACATTTCCAACATTGTCTATGAGAATTCAAAACGAGAAGCGGATGTAATGGGTGATGTAAACGGAAGTTAACGACCTTGTATCGGCTTGCCATATCTTAGCTATGTTGTCAATCTTTCAATTTGGACAGTACCATTTATTGAAAAAGGGATTTTCAGTGTACGTAATTCCGTTGACTGGAAATCATTAAAGCGCCGGTGACGTACTAGGTTCGGTAGTCATCACTGGTTAAAAAATGCATAAAGATGCAGCTATGTCCCTATAACTGGTGTAATATGAAATGATCAAAAGCATAAATAATAGAATATTTGCAAGTATTATTACCTAACCTGAACGTTTAAGCTTTATATTCCAGTCGTTATCAATGGGTGGATAGCAATTTATTACAGAAGGGTTCTATGTGGATTATTTGTGCTAGAATAAGGCATTTTTTGATAAATGCTGTTTCTAAGTATTGTATTTATTTATGAAATAACATCCGTTCCAGCGGTGTTCATCGTCTAAAAAAGAATTATTTAGAGTCTGGTGCGCAGTTATTAACTACGAAGGCCGGAGGCCTGAGTGGTTTATTACTGCGCATCAGCACAACAAAGAAATGTTTATTAGACGACAACAACGCTGAAAAGAATGTGATTTTGATTCTTACATTAAAAAAGACTACAAAAAGTGAATAAATGCAAAGTGTTATTTTCCATGGGGATATTTATCTTAGTATTACGTCATTCGACAGAATATGATGTCATTGTTTCCCGCATTGTTTGTTGGTATAATAAAACAACATTATTTTACTCTTTGTAGTCATCGTTGCTAGAGTTCCAGTATAAATTAAGCTTTGTATACTTTTTTACATTAATCCGGGTTAAAATTGCAAAAAAAAACTGTGAAAATATAAACAGTCACTGGGACAAATCTATAATTTACTGGAAAACATCAAATAAATGTCATTATGACAATGTGTATTTTACCTGTATAAAAATTTACACTAGTCTGAACAGTTCCTTATATAGAGTCCAAGCATCCGATATGGATGTTAATATAGGCCTATATTATTTTATTGTGTTATTAAATCTATTAATTACCTTAACTTCTCCCTTTATAAATTACCATGTACATTGTTAAAGAAGTTTTTTAGCCATACATTTAGTTAACTTTTATCAGTTTTATACATTTTTTAATCTGGTAATGGATGTAGTGTTCTATTTACAAGTATCGTGTATCGTTAAATTATCATCGTATATATTGTATATCAATTCCAGACGTAATGAGAGGCCGAATATCACTGGCAAAGATAAGAAACAAAATTTGGCCTGTTATTCAACCCATGGGGACGTCTGCCAAATCACATGATTAAATTTAAAACATTCTATGTCTATGCTAAATGTTAGATAACTACTTGATAAAGAGAACCTGAATAAAATTAAGGTATTGTCAGAGACATTAATCAAAATCTTCACAATCAAAAATAATTTTGATTTCTTTTTTGCGTGTAAAACTCCCTTTAAGGGGCACTCCCTATATCTAGCAGATCATCATCTCCAAACATAGATAATGTGTTAAATGAACGTAGAATGATGAATAGATACGCTTTCAAAGAAGAACATAGAGCGAAAAATGCCTCATTTTGCCACAATTCATCAATATAGAGGCTTTTTGCAATAAATCGCACCCACCCATTAATTGTATAACAACAACTTTACATAGATTATTGAATAGTTTAATGTACTGCAGTCTATATTAAACCGTTGATTTTATCGATAATAGTTGAAAACTTTCAGGTTATGTTATATAACTTCCAAAGCTTCTATTATTTAACGTTTTGGAAGTTACTTATTTTGAAAAAGTTATAGGGTATGTCCCTTAGACCATTTGAAAAATAAAACGCATTTTGAACTCGCCAAAAAAAAAAAAACCACAAACAAAACAAAATATTGAACCCACGTTATTGATGCCAACAGTTAATGTAACTTTTTTGCCGGAGAAAAATTTTAATGTAGTGTACATGCACTTGTTACGACGCACAATCACGACGCACAATCGTTAAAAGTAATGAATAAGTCGTATATGCTACATTTTTTATCTCCAGGGTTTAATCGATTTAGCAATTGCGTACTTTTACACTGAACAATTAGTTACTATTACATATCACAATAATTTACTATGACGAATTACAAATATTGTTCCTTCCTTGTTGTTCCTTCCAAGGAAGGAACAGTTTGAATTGTACAGACACACTTGACTGAACAATGCAGCACGTAAGCCGTTTTTCGGTGTGTTTCCGTTATAAGTTAAACGTTGTGATATTGAAAATTTGATGGAACTAACTAACAACCAATAGCCGTTCTTTTCCGTACACGCTACATGTTTACGTTACTGTGGTTATTTCCCTTTATGTGGTAACTTCACTGGCAAACCGGTTTTACAGGTTGACATTTAACAGTTGTCTGCCTTCTACAAAATGGTGTGACAGTTATAAAATATCAGATCTGTGAAAGGGGTCACACTGAAACGCCAAATTAATTAGGCTAGGTAAGCTATTGCACACATATACAAAATAAGCTATTGCACGTTGGACTTGCAGAAATCGCCCGACAATGCGTTTGCTTTTGCATTGTGAGTTTGACAAATAGCTGAAAGAATGTAAATTTACATATCATTTGCTTGGCGTAGAAATAGGCTAATATTGTTGCTGGAAGTATTGGCGCGAGCTTACCATGTGACCATATCAAAGCAGATCTAGCGTGACGTAGTTACAGGTGCGTTGAGTATTAAAAATTGTAGACGTTATCAATCAGATACTAAGTATTAGATAGAGTACTGTTTGCGAGAATAATTATGTTATTTCGAGGGGCGTAGCCCCCGAGAAATGACGTAATTATTTGAGCAAACAGTCACTCTATCTGATTTGTATTATGGCACGTTGATAATGGCACGTACACCATCATGTACATTTTGATTGACAGCTCACAGGCCCCGAAACATCGTGTGACGTAACAAAGTGGGTTAATATTGTTTGGTCACTCTGATCTTTGTCAGTTCCCTTAAGAAGGATAGATGAACACTGCATTATGGATATTTTAGAATTGCAGGACAATGTTTTGTTACAGATGGCTAATGAACTTGAATTTAGTTAATTAGAAGAATTAGACGATATCATTCTTTCACAAGTTCCTTTAGATGCCGACGACATCATGCTTTCACAAATGAAAACTGCATGATATAAACTGCTCAGGAGACTCGTGTTTCGAGTTCGTGTATATGTATGTCCACCCTTCCATTCCTCTTAAACATTTAAGTTTAAGTCAATTTTACAGAGCTACATCTTTCTTCTTTGGCAATTGTTGCTTGTTTTTGTTTTTGAAAAAAAATCTGAAAAGTGTTCTCTATTGCAGATAGATCATGTGCTCTATTGTAGATAGAGACGGTGTGCCCCACACAAGCAAATTATCACAAATACAGTACAGTGTTTTCCTATACAAATATGCAGAAGCCATGATACAATGCCTGAAAGACAGCTGCGCCCTAGAAGGAACTTATGGAATGCTATAACTTGTTGTCTTTTACACGATACATATATTAAATTATTATAACAATTTACATTACTATCTGTTACAATTTACAGTTAATTGATTGTAAACATTTCTGCACCAGAAGTGTCATATTGATAAATATTTGCCTACTACGCACATTTCTGTGGAAGGTTATAAATTGCCGCTTGACATTAATTTTGTTAGTCATCTACTATAATCCATAGGGAAAGTCTGACATTTCAGAGGGGGGCACCAACGATACAACTGTTCTAATTATTCTAAAAATGCATTGATAGCGATTGGGCATTAACGGATGGCATTTCGTTCCAAAATTTACGTTAATCGGGCTAATGGTAATTTTTTTGCTAAAATTATTCATTGAATGATATCTGATGAATGACAGTTACGAGAAAGTCTTAATAACGTGTTCTAACATTATATCTATGTCCAACATGTGTAACAGGTCTAACAACTATTCCAAAAACTGGCAAACACTTTATGAGCGAAGACGCAAACACTCATAAATGATGGTTTTCGACAATATCTAGCCCGTCTATCATGTAAAAGTATGACGGGCTTCCAGAAGAAACACAACTTGAAAATAGATCCTTGCTAACAATGTACAAGTCGTTCTGTTCAGGGGCGGATCCAGGATTTGGTCTTAGGGGGGCGTAACTTTTTTGCCATTTGTTGGTCCTGCTCAAGCCTTATAAGACGGCAATTTATAAAAAAAAAATTTTCGAGGGTGCCATTTCGTGCATTTTCCTGCATTTCAAACGTGTTTTTGATACTTTTAAGATACCGATTTCGGAAACAGAAAATATAAATTTATACTCAGATATTTATGTAAGGTTGGGGAATTTTAGGGGGCGCGCGCGCGCCGGGTGCGCCCCCCCCCCCGGAGCCGCTAGTGCTGTTTATGTTAAAGCTTTATATGCTTGAACTCTGTTCTACATTCAGCACAGTACTTTTGGAGAGTAAAACACAGTTTAAAGGGACAGACCATATATTAACTGATATCAAACTTAATAACCTCAACAACATAAATGATAGAATATTCGTAAGTATTTTAACTGGCCTAAAAGTTAAGCTATGCATTCAAGTCTTGAATTAGCGGTTTAAAATATATTGCAGTACTGTAAACCATTCATGATATGTAGAGTGGTGTTCTACAATTAATTGGTGGATAGCGATTTATTACAGAAGCATTCTATAATGGTCAATTATGCGAGATATTTGTCGCCATATGATGTAGGGTATGTCCCTTTAAGTGTAAAAAGTTAGAAAAGGTATTAAATATAATCATAAGATGTTATGATAATACATTGATCAAAAGTCTGAACACGAACGAACAGATTTTTATAAACACGGGATCCAGTCACATATAGCTGAACGTAAAGACGGTATATTCAATATGTAATATGCTCACTATAGGGCAAATTTTGATATTAGTGCAGATTTTACAAGTGTCTATGAAATCAATATGTAGATAATTTCAGAAAAGATCCGCTCGTTACCTGGCAACTAATGGTTCCCAGAGTAAACCGATTAAAATAAATATGTTCAGTACATTAGAAGCAAGCATATTCCATAAGACAATTACATTTCTCTTATTTTCACAGAATAATGAGAACTCTGAATTTTGAACTTGGATTTAACTTGAATATTATTTGAGTATAAACTGTATTATACAGTATTTAAGTTGTATAATGTAATACCCATCAGAATTGTCCGATATTGAATTGTGGTCAAGAATAAAGCTTAAAACATCGCAGTTCTTTGGAATCAGCATGTAAGAAATGGGATTAACCGAGATAGTTCTTTCGTTGAGAGATATAAATGTGAAATGACTTATTTTCAGTTTGTGACAATGATAGGCAAAAGGAGTTTTTTATGTTCATTGGGAATAAAACTATATACATTTAAGTTGTTTATAACTATGACCATATTAATCATTCTAGGAGTATAAATAAGTGTTCAAAGTGTCTATTATGAATGTCACTTTGAAAGGCAATATCAATGTAACCCATAGGAGATACAATCATTTAGGACTTTGCCTTTAATCTGTACTTATTTGTTCATACTAATTTGTTTATACCTAATTGTTTATACTAACTTGTTTATACTTATTTGTTTATACTAATGTGTTTATTCTTATTTGTATTTTACTAATTTGTTTATAGAAATTTGTTCATACTAATTTGTTTATACTAATTTGTTTTAGTTCGATTACAAAACAAGAGCGTAAAATACGTTTCAAACACCAGCAAAAAAAGACCAAACAATGAGACCGCGCCAGAATTTACCCTTCCCCAAGGTACCATTTAAAACGAGGGGATTGGGAAAAACAAGTTGCAGTCCGGTTTCTTGCCCCATTGACATACCTCAGCCAGCCTAACCGGAATTTTGAGCGAGTACCTCTGAAGTACAATACTGTTGGATTATTAATCATAGAAAATGATACACAGGTTGTTTTCCAAAGAATGAGTTCTTTTTTACATTAAGTACGACAGCGTTTCTGGGTAATATACAATGTATTTGCAATGGGATATTGTTCATAATTCAGAAAATAATGGATAAATTCATCTCACTTTCGTGATTATTCCTCTCCTACGTTATCATTAAAGACATTATCTAGATGTCATAAACAGAGTATGATCAGAAATCTTTAAAGGCATTCCTGGCAATAAATGGATGGCTTAAATGTCGCATATTTTAAAAGTCTTGTAAAACTAGAACGCTATGCATCTAATTTCCTTTTCTTCTTTTTATGTTATTTCATTCATCATCAAGTGCACATGTGTCTGCGTGTGTTACGCTTTTGTTTCCATATAAGGCACGTATTGTTTTCGCAAGATAGTCTATGTACCGTTTTGTGTACCATTCAAGGGTAAAGCTCACTTCTTCCAACAGAAAAAGGTTGTCTTGCTCATCTTCTCAGTCGTCATTAATGTAGAGATTGTTATCTACAACTTTGTAAAGTCGAATTCCTTCTTGTCTAGAGTTCATTGCTTTGTCCCAACAATTCTTTTTTTTTCAAATTAGTAAAAACTGTCTTTTCTTATCTCGACACCTTGTTTACAACAAAATCTGGCTTTTTTATCCGGACTCTGCTTTAGCCGAACGTGGTCGTCCTGTCCTGCAGACGTCGTATTAACATAAACCAACTATACTTAATTTACTGATTTTTATGACAGAAATATATACTCATAAAGGATATTCGAGTAAAACACTGTATTTGGTTACATGTAGTGTAAATAAGAGCTGCATGGGTCCTTATATTAAAAATAAGACATGCATGTCCTAAAATTCGGACCCAGCTAAGACAGACAAGCACGATATTAAAGTCCACTGAATATTTTGTTAAATGTTTATATAAGGCTTTATTTAAATGATCGCTAGTCATTTTCGTATATTGAAAAACTGAAAACGTGACTATTTCAGAGATAAGTATCCATTCCAGCGCTATTCATAGTCTTATCAACAATGATTTTGAGTTTTGATGCGCAGTAATTAACCACGAAGGTTGATAAAGAGTCGTTTATGATACGATTAATTGCACTGAAACGGATGGTTATTTCGATTCTAACCTAACTGGATATTACAAAAAGTAAATAATTGCAAAGCCTTATTCTTAACGCGTATATTTATTTAATGTGATGCGGCAAAACACTGCAGATTTCATAATAGCGTACCGTTTTAGTGTTTGCTACGGAAGCCCAATAGTGCCACTTTGTTTGTTTTTTTAATTGATTTTTTCAACATAACTTAGTTGAAAATTCATGATAGTAAGTTGAATATTCAAGATACTAAGTTTCAACTTACTAAGTTGAATATTCAACTTACTAAGTTGAATATTCAAGATACTAAGTTGAATATTCAATTACAAAGATGAATGTCTGTTGAATATTCAAGATGCTAAGTTGAAAATTCAACTAAGTAAGTTGAATATTCAAGATACTAAGTTGAATATTCAAGATGCTAAGTTGAAAATTCAACTTAGTAAGTTAAATATTCAAGATACTAAGTTGAATATTCAACTTACTAAGTTGAAAATTCAAGATACTAAGTTGAATATTCAAGATACTTAGTTGAAAATTCAACTTACTAAGTTGAAAATTCAAGATACTAAGTTGAAAATTCAAGATACTGATTTAAGTCTTGAACTTGAATTTTCAACTTAGTAAGTTAAAAATTCAACTTAGTAAGTTGAATTTTCAACTTAGTATCTTGAATATTCAACTTAGTATCTTGAATATTCAACTTAGTAAGTTGAATTTTCAACTTAGTATCTTGAATATTCAACATAGTAAGTTGAATATTCAACTTAATATCTTGAATATTCAACTTAGTAAGTTGAATATTCAACTTAGTAAGTTGAATTTTCAACATAGTAAGTTGAATATTCAACTTAGTATCTTGAATTTTCAACTTAGTAAGTTGAATTTTCAACTTAGTATCTTGAATTTTCAATTTTCAACATAGTAAGTTGAATATTCAACTTAGTATCTTGAATTTTCAACTTAGTAAGTTGAATTTTCAACTTAGTATCTTGAATATTTAACTTAGTATCTTAAATTTTCAACTTAGTGAGTTGATTTTTCAACTTAATAAGTTGAATTTTCAACTTAGTATCTTGAATATTCAACTTAGTATCTTGAATATTCAACTTAGTAAGTTGAATTTTCAACTTAGTATCTTCAATATTCAACTTAGTATCTTGAATTTTAAAAAAAAATATGTTGAAAAAATCCATTTAAAAAAACAAAGTGGCACTATTGGGCTTCCGTAGTTTGCTTTACACACAGGTAGTAAATGACGTCGATGTTACATTCTGTAGTTAGCTCCGCCCAAATCGATACCTTTATCTATCGTACACGCTGACTACTATACTGACAGGACAACTAAATATACAATTTTACACATCTTCAAGCTACAACTGCGACATTATTTGATTTTTTTTTATTAATCTAGTGCTTATGTATATTTATAGGATAAAATCGGTTCATTTTAAACCTCGACAGTTTACTTCATAAAACAACTGTACTGGAACTAAATTAAGATATATTTAATCTTTACAAACGAAACCGAAGTGCGTGTTCTATAATCAACACGAAACAATGATTTTACACTTTTCTGTTATTTGGTCCATATGGAGGAAAATGTGTCCTCGGCTATGTCTCTGAAACGTTTGCTGTTCTAAGAAGACACGGTTGTATAGGATCTGACTTATACGACGTACGTTTTAGAAACATGATTCAAAGAATTTTTCTTGCAGGATGTTTAGAATGAACTGATTTAAGACATTTTATATTCGTTAAACCTGCAGAGAATAAAGCACCCCTAATCATCTTTCCTGTATATTTTTTCATACGGGAAATCCTTTCTAAAGCGAGATTAGAAATGTATAATATATATAGTTGTTGTTGAGTTGCATCATCGTCAATTAAACTGAAATTCACCTTCATAAAATTTATAAAAAAAATGTCTAGATCAGTGACTGACCACACTTTAAACTTACGGTAAATTATATACATGGTACATGCGCTCGATCGGTGTACCATCTCAGATTCAGGTAAATGTATCGCTGTACAAACTTACGAAAAGTCAAATCGTATGTCGATAAAATAAACACAAATTGAAAACATCAATACTTGGCTCGATTGTACATGTATGTAATCGTCACCATTAGTAAGTGAACGAAACTATTAATAAAACAAAGTAAATTTCATTTGTACTGGCGATATGACAACTTGTACTTGTCTAACGGTATAGGTAGGTAGTCCTAGAAATAAGACCTCGCATTTATCATTTTTAGTTTTCACTTTTATATTTTACTTTTTATATTGAGGAAATAAACACTAAAAATTAAAAAAAAAATTAAAAAAGCAGTATGTCTAAATAGTTGGACTACCGGTATAGGTAAACGCTCTACTTTTTGTTTTTGAAAGCTGCGTTTACTACTGGTTTCTCCAGTTTTACACAACGAGCGCAAGGATTGTAGAAATAATCTAATAGTCAAAAGTACGGCGGCACAGAGGTGACATCCGCAACATTTTATTTATATTGTGGCCACAAGTTAGTAAGTTGTGGCCTCAACTTAATAAGTTGTGGCCACAAGTTAATAAGTTGTGGCCACAAGTTAGTAAGTTGTGGCCTCAACTTAATAAGTTGTGGCCTCAAGTTAATAAGTTGTGGCCACAAGTTATTAATTGTGGCCACAACATATGATAGCAGGGGACACGGGGCTGACTCTCTGGCGGGGATGTTACTTCAATGCAACCCTGGTGTATCAATTGTTAGACTATAAGTAGTCATGCGGGACACGGGCAGATTTGAACGGGGATACTCATATCAACAGTATCCCCCTGCACTCAATACAGGTCTACTTAATAGTGCATACCAATCGTTTGATCCAGTGGGGTTCTAACCGAACCCCTGATTAAGGGCATGAACTCAGCCCTCAACACCCGCGTTTGTTCGTTGTCCTTTATAGCATAGAATTAATCACAGGACTTTGAGGAAAATCTAGTTACCCCGCATCCCCGCCTGAATGCCTAGTTACCCCGCATCCCCGTGATCAGCCCCTGCATAGTTCACCGCATCCGAATAAGCCCGTGGCCACTTAGTTACAGTACCCATGTTATCTGCCTCCAAGTCTCAACAGCCTCATGGCATATGGTTTCCTCAAAGTACCGCTTGAATTAACCTATGCTACATCACCACAGGACAACGAACAAACGCAGTGGTGTTGATGGGTAAAGATGTGCCGTATACCGAGGTTTCGGGTTAGACCCCACTGGGGTCACAACCGTACCGTACCTTCATATGTCATCAGTTCATTTCAGTCCGTGGCCCAGTTAATCAACCTGGTGATATTGTTGATATAAGTATCATCCCCATCACATACTCTGTCGTGTCCCCTGCACTCAGTACAGTTCTACTTATAGTGCTACCAATCTTTGATAACACCCTGATTAACATGAACTCAGCCTCAGCCCTGTGCCCTAAGCACTGAAAACACCGTTTGTAGAAGTAAATGCCCGCCAATGATTAGCCCCGTGTCCCCGCTATCAATAATAAGTTGTGGCCACAAGTTATTAAGTTGTGGCCACAATATAAATAAAGTGTTGCGGATGTCACCTCTGTGCCACCGTACAAAAGTGTACATGATAGATATAAATCCTGTCTTTAAATAAACAAACAAAATTTAACGGCTTTTGTTACATTTCTTTCTACATAGATTATCATTTTAAAGATTTCAGAGCATCGACAGAAACATTTTAGCAGAAACACTACAGTACGTGCAAAGCATGCGCGGTTGTAACAAGATATCAGCATAGTCGTATTTTATAATGCATAATGCGAGTATTGCGATCCGATCATTTATAGACAAATTATTATGAAAGTGCGAAATCGAATGTATATTTACAATATTTTTATTCACTCTACTTCTGTGACAGATATATAGGGTACTCTAAATTGATGTAAGTGAAATGACACTTGTACTGGATTTACACGTACATGTTGTATGCGTATATCCTTTTCTTTGATGGGACTCTAGCTCACAAGCTACATGTACGTAAACCCCGACTAAACACTATCGAATGCAGTAAATAAGATGACCGATTTATATTTTTTTTCTCAGTTGTGTCGTGCACATATGAGGTTATCTCATTGCTCTCCGTGCTGTGTAAAATGTAGCTCCGCCTACAGACGCTTTAGTCATTCATTACCTGTATTCAACACAGGTGTATGTCCAGTCTTGGTGCCCATAAATAAACAATACAAACACAAAATCCAATCAAAATCACTAGTTATAATTTTTAAACGCAAAAAAAAAAAATTCAAAAAAAATTTCTATATGTATATCGATATATTGAAAAGGTCTCTATGTTGCCCGTAACGCTATGGGGGTTTACTAGCACACGCTGTGGAACAACCAAAATACCCAGTGCAGTACCAATGCACGCCTTCTCGCTGCCGTTTTCACATCGGACATTTAGCATTTTGTAAACAATCTTATTCTGCTTAGCCTACAGCTTTGAAGAACTCACATTTGAAGTCAAACACGCCAATTTTTAGACACTGATAAAAATATCGTCCACAAGCGGCCATTTTGTTGAAAACGAAAGTAGAAAAAACAAAATTAGCGTGTTTGACTTCAAATACGGGGAGGCATTTATTATTTCGATTCTAACACAATAATGTGTTGAATAAGAAACATTTCATTGTCACTTACAGCTTTGAAGAACTTACATTTGAAGTAAAACACGCCAATTTTGTTTTTCTACTTTCGTTTTCAACAAAATGGCCGCTTGTGAACGATATTTTACCTGTGTCTAGAAAATTGGCGTGTATGACTTCAAATGTAAGTTCTTCAAAGCTGTAGACTAAGCAGACTAAGATTGTTTACAAAATGCTAAATTTCCGATATGAAAACGGCAGCGATAAAGCTTGCATTGGTACTGAACTGGGTATTTTGGTTGTTCCACAGCGTGTGCTAGTAAACTCTCATAGCGTTACGAGCAACATAGAGACCTTTTCAATATATCAATATTCATATAGAAAAAAAATTCAATTTTTTTTTCGTTTAAGAATTATAACTAGTGGTTCTAATTGTGTTTTTTTTTTGTTTTTTTTATATGGGCACAAAGACTGGACATACACCTGTGGTATTCAATCGATACGCAACGAACACTGAAACGGCACGCTATTATGAAATCTGCAGTATGTCGTCATTTTACGGCATATCAATTCCAGCGTTGTTTATGGTTAAATAAAACATAATTTTTCTTCTCTTTGTATACAGATACAAGCTCATAAGTCATGCTAGAATACTGCTTTCTATGATTACAAAATGTCCGCATATTTAATTGAAATGTTTTAACGTTGACTATACATTGTATATATAACACACACATCGTTTAAATTATCTTTCCATCTTTACTCTATTGATTTCGCGCTCATTAAATGTATAAACCTCATAAAATTGGCCACAGTTGTGTTGTCACAGTTGTTGATATTATCTTAATCACCCTTGCTACATTACAATCTACAACAATGGCGCAAAGTTAGATTTATTCTCACAATGTAAATGTCCAATCCATTCATGTGAATCCATGATCGTAATAAATGTATTTTATATTACTTCTGGGATAATATATCAGTTGATATTTACACGAAAGTGAAAATACGCTGATCATTGTTCTTGCGAAGTCATATATAAGTATCAATTTAGAATGAAAACGCAATGTTATTGTACGTGGAAAATGGCAGACAGTTCTTTAACTACTTACGAAACATACCGCTAGACAACCAAAGAACTAATTGCAAAATAGAGTGCTAGGCAACCAAAGAAGTAATTGCAAAATAGAGTGCTAGTCAACCAAAGAAGTAATTGCAAAATAGAGTGCTAGGCAACCAAAGAAGTAATTGCAAAATAGAGTGCTAGGCAACCAAAGAAGTAATTGCAAAATAGAGTGCTAGGCAACCAAAGAAGTAATTGCAAAATAGAGTGCTAGGCAACCAAAGAAGTAATTGCAAAATAGAGTGCTAGGCAACATGAAGAAGTAATTGCACAATAGAGTGCTAGGCAACCAAAGAAGTAATTGCAAAATAGAGTGCTAGGCAACCAAAGAAGTACTTGCAAAATAGAGTGCTAGTCAACTAAAGAAGTAATTGCAAAATAGAGTGCTTGTCAACCAAAGAAGTAATTGCAAAACAGAGTGCTAGGCAACCAAAGAAGTAATTGCAAAATAGAGTGCTAGGCAACCAAAGAAGTAATTGCAAAATAGAGTGCTTGTCAACCAAAGAAGTAATTGCAAAACAGAGTGCTAGGCAACCAAAGAACTAATTGCAAAATAGAGTGCTAGGCAACCAAAGAAATAATTGCAAAATAGAGTGCTAGTCAATCAAAGAAGTAATTGAAGAATAAAGTGCTAGGCAACCAAAGAAGTAATTGCAGAATAACGTGCTAGGCAACCAAAGAAGTAATTGCAAAATAGAGTGCTAGGCAACCAAAGAAATAATTGCAAAATAGAGTGCTAGGCAACCAAAAAAGTAATTGCAAAATAGAGTGCTAGGCAACCAAAGAAGTAATTGCAAAAGGCAACCAAAGAGGTTATTGCAAAATAGAGTGCTAGGCAAGCGAAGAGGTAATTGAAGAACAGAGCGCTAGGCAAGCGAAGAAGTAATTACAGAACCATAACCATACGACAAAGCTGAGATGAACATAAATAACGCAGGCAAAGAACAAAACACTACACAAGCAAAGAACATTGCGTATCAAATGCGAAGAACAAAGTATATGCATTAGACATTCAATGAAGTCATCGGGACACAAGTTTAAAACAAAGTGCAGCACATGCAAAAAAGCACAAAATAAGCAAGGAACAAAGGGCGACATATGTAATGAGCAGATAGCAACAAACGAAATGAACATATCGCAAAGTATATGCACGGAAAAAATCGCACACCAAGTAAAAAAGCACAAAGCGTGCTGAAACAAAAGCACAACCGAAGCACATTACAGGCAAAAACCAAAACGTAACTAAGAAAACAATATTGTATTGAAACATGGACAGGAAAAATGCACAATAAACAAGAAATAAATATGTAACATTTGCAGAACCATCACAAAGTTAGGTCATTCTCTTCTACGAAAATAGAACTATTTTATCGCAAAAACCACTTTGAATTCATGATGTTGTTCGTGGAAAGCAATATACCAGTCTGAAAAATCGTCTATCCGCACCCGTTTGATACAATAATAAAACCCCCAGTAAGTGTGACTTGACTACTTAAATGTATTAACTAGTTTTCCTGTAGTCTAACATGTCTATGCGATAAAATGCAAGAACGTCATTATATTAGGAACGCTCTATGATCAAGGGAGACCACTTTTAACTATTCTCCATATCAAGGTGTAAGATACATAATTGTCAAATATAAATGATTTTGCAGAGGTAGGACCGTTTTACTTTTAAAGAGTACGTACTGAAATCTTCTTTATATAGTTCTATCCTTAAACGAATTAATATCAAAGAAAACAATTTAGTTGGTCGAGACATAGGGAGCCTTAAAACGAGGGATACTTTCATTTGACGTTATGCAATCCCTACTAACCCCTACTAACCCCTACTAACCAAAATAATCACGATTAGCGTATTTTTTCGGCAAATCATGGTCTAAATCTATAAATTTCTCACAAAACAATAGCTTACAGTTAAACAATTGCTTTTCCGTATGACCCAACGTAACCGAACCGTTAAAATTAATATTCTTTCCTGCAACACACAATCAAATCAAATTCCAAAACAGTATCTTCCCAGGATATTTGCTTTATACTTCAATATATGTTCCTTTTCGCGCAATGCTGTTAGCAATCAAATTATTTAATTGGCAAACATTAAAAATTCATTTGACAAATTTTTTCAGCATGGCGTAGGTGGTGAAAAAGTTCGTAATAGTGTCAGATATGCATAATTTAAGAGAAAAATAATGTGTAGAATGAGATAATAGCGTGTTGTATTACTGTTACGATGAATGACTATCACTCATAGTCTACTGAATTATTAAATAATTCCGCCGTAACATTCAACACATACCTTTGTTTCATTTGCTGTAGTTATTGAAGTACAAGAACAAATAAGTTAAATGTACTTTTAAATTCATCTAACATAAATGGCATATGTGCATGTAACCTTAATATTTTATATTGCAGACCTTACAAGGATACAACCAAAATATATGAATCTATATCAAAGATGATTTACTTCAGAGATAATAAATGTGTCCCTGTATTTTATCGTTCGGATGCGTAGTAATTAAATCACGAGTGCGCTGTATTTTATTCCACGATAGAATTACTAATATTGAGCCAGCAGAATACCACCCCCCCCAAATTTTCAGAAATCCTACATTTCCTTCACCGTTTTGCAGATAATATATCAAGAAACAAGAGGGCCACGATGGCCCCTTTTTGGCTCACCTAAGACCTACTTATGACAATATGTGACCAAATTTTAACCCTATTCTATATATCATAAACACAAACATTCTGCTTGACCTTGACAAGACGAATCGTTTGACAAATTTGCATGGTGATTGGGTTGTAAATATCATCTTTATGGCATACACAAGGTTGGTGTTCAACCCGTTTACAGTTGGACGCTATGCTTCCCTCTTTGATTGTGTCTGACGGAAGAGGGGGAGGACTCTGTGATGGGCAGTTTTTAAATCCCACTGGGACGAAACTGTTTTGATTTCTGTCCTCTGGCCTGTTTCGTCGGGCCCTTAAGGGTGTTTCTCTTGGTGCTCTGCCTTCTGCAAAGGCATTGAGTACATACGTTTTTTGGTTCTCAAGGTTTGCTTTTTATATATTTATACACGAGCATTTTTGTGTTTTACATACCATGCCTTTTGTTTCCATTGCGTGTGTTAGAGATTCACCTAGCAGGGATTACTTTTATTTACACTGTCATGTGACTTTGGAACATGGTGGGGGTAAGAGTGAGGTTGGGTGCGCACCATAAACCGGTTTAAGCTCCCCAGTGGTGTTTTTGCCACTGACCGTTCCAAGGCGGTGCCCCACTGTGTTCCTTTAATTGTTCGTTTTGTCCTCGTGTGTTTGCTTTGTATGCTAGTGTGTGTTGGTAGTGTATATGTGTGTGTGTACATGATTGTGTGTGTGTGTCGTGTGTGTGTGCGTGTGTGTGTGTGTGTGTGTGTGTTTGGTGGTGTGCACTTCTGGGTGCTGTGGGGCTCGTTTTGGGGAGGCTGCGTTTTTGGTACGTGGCATTCCCTGTTTGATATTATTTTTGTTTTTTTGTAACCGGGTGATCTAGTTTTTGACCTCAGATTACCCATATTCAATCTAGACCTCAATTCCAACAACACAATCATGCTGACTTAGTTTCATGAAGATACAATGAACAAGATAGCCCAGATGGCCCTATATTGCTCACCTTAGACCTACTTATGACCATATGTGACCAAACTTCAACTCTAAACTATATATCATAAACACAAACATTCTGTTTGACCTTTTCAAACCAATTTACATGGTAGGCTATAAAATGTGACTTATTGAGTACCAACAAGATTTTCCTCGTAGTTGACCTAGTGACCTAGTTTTTAATCTCAGGTGATCCTCACAAACATTCTGACCAATTTTCATGATGATTGGATTGTAAATGTCACCTTAATAGCATACAAAATGTTTGAACTGCATGACCATATTTTTGACCTCAGATTACCCATATTCAAACTCGACCTAAACTTCATTACGACCAATATACTAACCAAGTTTCATGAAGATCGAATGAAAACTGCAACCTGTTTTGCGTACATAAGATGTTCCTATGATATGACCCCTGACCTAGTTTTTTTAACCCAGATTGATCAATATTCCAACTTGATCTAGATAGAATATATTGATCATTCTTACCAAATTCCGTGAAGATCCAATGAAAAATACAACCTCTATTGCATACAGAAGGTTTTTTTATGATTTGACCCAGTGGCCAAGTTTTTGACCCAAGATGACCCCACTAATCGTACATGTACTAAGAGTTTCTACGAACTTTTTGTTTTCGACAAAATGGACCTTCTGCAAGTAATTATGTATTTTATGTATGTTTATCTAAATTACAAACACTATGTCTGCAGACAACATTGTTCATGAAGCCGAACTAACTAAATGTTTGCAAACCAACCGGAACAACGTTAAACGTGATAACAGTGTACGATGACCTTTATAGTTTGTTTTCTCTTAATGTATTGCTATAAATAATATATGCTCCAATTTTCCCCCTGAATGGCAATAAAACGTAAAATATTTCACATTTTAATGTCACGAGTAGCAACATCATTATTCAGCCTTTGTTTAGTAGCATATCACTTCCATAATCAGAATCTCGCATCGATCTAGATCTCATGTTTCTTTTATTCAATTCTAAAGCTTTCACAAATCCAGGGACCATCTCAAAACTGTTGTAAGTTATTTTTTTATTTCATTAACGTTACGATGGTATTGCTTTATAAACGATCGGAATGTAACGAGATGGCCGAGATTTCTGACATTGAGTATGAATTCCACGCACTAGATATAGGATAACAATGTACTTCCTGGTAAACTGAGAAGAGAAACTATAGGAACAATTAAGATTTTAAGGTGATAATATAAGTTATAATCATAATTAGTTATATGTCAATAAAATCTTCGATTTGTTAGGCATTTAAATCTATTGCATGCAGATTTGCATTATAGATATGGCGTTGAGGTTAGCGTTGTATCTCGATATGTCGATTTTAAAGTCGAAACAATTATTATGTTTGGAATCTGATTATTGCCCGGATGTGCAAGCTGATCTGAATCTGCACTGATAAAAAAAAGATAGAATAATGTGACGGCAACAGGGTACAAGCTTTACAAAAAAAGACAAAATCAGGTTCGTGTACATGTATTTACATTTTGTGTATCAACGAACCTTAAATCAGACAGGACGTTACGTCAATATTTGTTGCAGGGGGGTGGGTGGGGGGGGGGGGGGGGGGGGTAATGTCATCATTTGGACCGATATTTTATCGTTTCATGGCATAAAGTAATGACGGTTTCAACGAGCACATCATATTATATAAACTATTCCTCATGCTGTGGGGCCGCCTTTGTGTTGTGGTGGCGCGTGCGGAGGATCTGGGTTTCGATCCTGACCAGTGCCCAAGTAGAGGCAGCGTCCTTAGGCAAGACACATAATTCCACATTGCCTCTCTTTGTCCTCGAGGTTGATTTCATATGTAACTACTTGTTTCTAGAGAGCGATAAATCTAAGCTGTAAGAACCTGTTTCGCAATCGGGGGTAAATGAATAAGTATAAATACTTGATATACTGCTGAATATCTCAAATATAAATTAAGTCTGTACCAAATATCTTCTTTCATTGTCTTAAGGACAATTAGAGCGATAGGAATGAAGCAATTTAACTGCACGCAATTATCCAATGGCCAATAAATCAGTAACAGAAAAAGACACTTTAGTTGCCGATAAGAAGGAAATCATTGAAGATTCTTCGTGTCGTCTGCTTACATTCATTATGCAACGTATGCTAGCCTGAATCCAATACACCATAGCTCTTCTAATCCAATAATTTCCAAGAAATAGCGATAGTGAGAAGAAGCATTGAATACGTGTAGTGACAGCGAGATATCTCAGAATGTATATCTCTTTTTTTTTTGTCAGAAGACATAATGTCAATTTTCCGGAGCAGAAGGCAGGAATAGCTAAGTTACCTGGCAGCGAAAGACAATTATCTGCGGCGATGATACTACAAGTTAACATTTGAGGTGGTTTTTGTACGTACACGCTTCACATAAACCAAACAATTACAGACGAGTACGTACATATTACATAATAAAACTATTTTGCAAGTTGCGGACAAACATGAGTGAGTTTTAAAGTCTGGAACCGAAAGACGATATGATATGGGTTGTATGTTAAACAAATAGTATTACACTGAATATATTCTACAAACAGGCAACTATCGTTTTGGTAATAACATTTATCTTAAAAGCGTAGAAGTTTCCATCATTACATGATATGCAGATACCTCTGTATAAAGCCTAGCTGGGCTGGCGGCAAATGATTTTGCAACCAGTGCAGATCTGGATCAACCGACCTGATCATGGCGTCTTCTGCTCTATTCTCATTTATTGAATAGTGAGTTCCACTTTGATCAACTACTTTATCTTTGCGAGTTTTTTTGTTGTTGTTTTACTCAGTTATCCAATTTTCTATTTATTCGCGAGGTGTTTTATGTGAGCGAGCACTATTTAACATATATATACATTGTTTGGTTTTTAGCGAGTTTGGTGACTTCGCCAACTTCATTCCCGATAATTTGCGAAAATAAAAACTTTGGTTTTATGGACAAGTCAATATTATAGTGATTTAGTAGGGCAAGGGTAAAGCAACTGGTTAAACAAGAAAGAATATTTATGACAGTAAAGAATAATTGAGTACTCAATAATTAATTTATATATTTGTAAACCTTAAAGCATATGCTCAAAATTTGCCCTCGTTCTTAATTCACAGTCGAACTAGTCTAAAGGGCCCGCACTTGTCGCCAGTTTTCTATGGCGCCATCTATTATCCGCACTGAAGCGTCAACAGCAAAACATAAATATTGCAGCTGATCAATACACATGACAAAGTACGCGACTCCAGATGTCATTTCTACGTTTATTTATGAGATCTGAGCAACTCTCTTTCATAAAGAGTATTTTGCGCTGTCAATTGACGGTAAGCTTATTACGGTTTCAAGCTCAAATTGCAACACAAAGTATGTCTGGGCAACTAGTTCAGCCACTTATGCTCCAGCGAGGATAATGTAACAGTGACGAAGCGGGAAGAGTCCAATATTATTGTGTGTATTCAAAGGATAATGTGAGGATAAAATCTTTTCATGCATGCATGATATACCTTCCTGTACAATGGTTGTAAAATTGTGTGCATGTAAATATCTATGACAACACTATCAGATTATCCTAAATATACAGTATCATAGATATCATTTGTTCTCTGAGTTGTATATTGCCTTGTTTGCCTTTAAGCTCAGATTGAAACAGTGAGTCAGTATTGATATGACATTGTATATAATGTACTGCTCATTTACGACAATGTGACAGTGACGTTTTTATCATATGTCGATACAAAAGTTTGTAACCATTGCATACAAAGCTAGGTCTTGCGTTCAAGAAAGAACGCCCTGCTACCGACCATGTCTCTTTATGTTAGAAAGTCGGTAATTTCTAATGGTGGATAGGCTTATAGTACCCCTTCTCCCCAGAAAAGATTTCGACCTGTTAAAGTAACCAAAATATGGTTGCAACGAGCGTAAAACGCCTACTACATGTACAACAACAACAGCAAGAAAAGATTTAACCCTTACATTATCCAACGAATTTACACTTAGTCTGTTACTTCGGACTCTTTTGTTGCGTCACTACCACATTATCCTAAATAAATATTGTAGTAAGTAATAAGCCGGTCATTTCATGCCATTGGGCTCTCTGTCGTTTATGGTCGCAAAATGACGGAAGTTAAGAACTAAATTCAGCCCGATTTAGTCTAAGAACATCCGCACGAAGACCTTATAGATGTCATCAACATTGTACCAGCTATGTAGCTTTACCGGAGCCAGGCGGAAATGATTACCTTGCAATTCTTTAGACGTAAACATCGTATTCCATGCCGCATGCAAAATGAATACCAGCAAATTGCAAGTATCAGGAAACTGTAAAAGAGCATTTGTCTGAGCCTAGATCAATGATAAGATTATAATTATGCAGTTTTCGATTTATCCTGAAACCAGGAGTCATTAATACGCACGTATACTTGTCAGAGATTCTTACAACAACTAAGTATTCTTGCAAATTACTATTATAATCTTTGTCTTAGAAGAATATTTCAATGTTTATACAGGCATACATGTATAGGAAACGCGTAAATTAAAAATAAATTCTGAATTGAATGTCAAATGAATTTAGAATATTCAAAGTTTAATTTCGGTTCTTCGTTACAGGAACCATCTTGAATTTTCCGGAACTACCGGTTTAATAATTTTCTTTTTACCACAATGTGAAAGAAACAATATGATTTTATGTCGGTAAACGACGTCACAAAAAGTCGCGGTATCGCACTGTAACACCGGATACAGCTCCTTTCGAATATAGCTCCCCGGGGAGCTGTATTCGGGGCACATTAACGAATACAGCTCCCTTGATGTAGCGGAGCTGTATTCGAACCAAAGCATATGCACATTCGAATAAAGCCCCCTATGTTTTATCAAACGGTTGAATAACAGAAATATCAGTGCGTGTGTGATGTGTCTTTTGGCAAACTGAATTTATGTCTCCGCTTTAGGAAGAAGCTTGGCCGTTTTAAGCCAATGACCAAATTGTAGTCCGAAAGCTTGGGTCCATCTGTCCAAACATCTGTATGTTGTCTTATCAGGCTGTCTGTCGGGCCTTACACCGTGGTGTGAATGTGCTTTACTCCGTCAACAATTTATTTATGCAATGAAGTACGAAACTACTTAAACTGCCGCCTTATGGGCAACAGTCATGGATGACAAAATGTAGGTAAATTGAAAGAAATAAATGTTAATTCCAACAAAGTGAGTCATTTAACCTCTAAGTTTCGTTTAACGTCAGTACAACACGGACGGACAAAAAGATAGACATCCAAGGGCTAAGTACTGCATCCTGAATAGCGGGATGGATCCTTATTTTATAGGATAAATTCCATGACGTAATGATACGCCTTAAATACACGTTGATGTTTCATCGGGTCACTGGGGAGCTCTATTCGAAAAAAAGGTACAAGGACCCCGAATACAGCTCCCATTTGACTCTCCGGGGAGCTGTATTCGAAAGGAGCTGTATCCGGTGTTACATCGCACCCGTTTTTTAGCTCAAACACGGCGAGGTGAATTTTCTTTTCGCAATACTTAAGCTATTTAAAGGCAATTAACGGCGTAACATAATAAAACATGTTTTATGTAGCAATTTGAAAGGGGGGGGGGGTTTGGGGGGGGTGGGGGGGGGGGGGGGCGGGGGGGGCTCTTTTGGGGGGTCCCCAAAAACAGGCGTCACTTAACGACCTTAAAATATACGTTTTTCGCAATCAAAAGTATTTGAAATATTCTAACAGTCGCAAACTGCCCTGTACTCCTCGAACTGTAAAAACAAAGATGGCGGTTTTGTATACATACTCGTTTGTCGTCATTTTTGTCTCCTTTTCCTTAAATTGAAGAGCTGTTACTACAAAAGAGTCACAGCAAATTGATGAGCAACACACTACATTAACATGAGAAATAAACAGGCATATGCTATTTGTCAGACATAAATCCTGGAAAGTTTATTGATAATTATGTCAATTTTACAGATTTGTAACACGATATAAACACATCTAGACATTTTCATTATGATGTTTTGCATCGAATTTCCATAACAGAGTCATTAATGTCAGAGCTGACCCAGTCTAAGAGAAATGACAACGTTTGGGACGGAGGTCTGTATCAGAGATACACCTCATAAAGATAAGCTTGTTTAACCGTTATATAGGTACGCAGTGTAACACATAGACTATAGAGCATCAAGGTATACATTTCAACAATAATTTACATTAAAAACACACGAGAGAAAGAGGAGAGCATGGTTTCAAAAATTAGTTTGGTTAGTTTATTCTAATTTATTTTAGCTTGATTGTGAAGAAATCTTGTTGTAGCTTATCGAGTCACTCTCAGAGTCTGCTTCCTGGAAAAACCTGTACTGGTGTCGGAACAATCAGAAATAAGAAATGTAGGGTTACATGTATATAGGTACATGTAACACAAAAATACATATATGAAAATTTTAAAAATACATGTAATGCTCCAATAAGAGTTTTTCGGACAACTCGTCTTGATTAAAGATATGAATACTTCAGTAAACTGCAGTTTTAGTTCGGTAAGTCTATAAGTTTTAGCTCAACTCGCCTATTTTAAAAATTGCCACTCTTCTATTTGTCGTGAACAAACGGAATAACTTACGTTCAGTACATGCCTACTATAAAGACATTATATTGCCAACCTTTAAAATAAAGCGATATGTGAGTCAAATGTTTCAGAGTTTAATTAGTACATTGATACGACATTTACACATCTTTATGTATCAACAAATATTAAAGGGGCCCTACTTACACCTAGCAGACTATGTTCTTCAGGTATAGATACATTGTAGTATGTTCGGTGAATGTAAATTGATAAATTAAAACAATGTTAAAGAACAACATGTATCGATATATTTTCCATTTTAGAGCATACAAACAACAATAGTGAGGCTTTCTGTAATAAATCCATAAATACATAGATATTGAGATGCGACAGTACTGTAACATATTTTTAAACGCTGATTTTTGATTTTACCGATAATGACTGGAATGTATAGTTTTGCCTTTAGGTTAAGTGATAATAGTTGAAAATATTCTATTATTTATTTAATTTGACATCAGTTTTAGAGAGTGGCTCTTTCAGAATAGCAATTGCTATATATTTTATAAAATTCAATTAAAACAGACATTTAAACCATTGAGCGGTTTGAGCTTAATTTAAAACTTAGTTTTTGAAATCATTTTTTTGTCCAATCGCAACGCAGTATTCGCTGCATTTTAACTTTGGTAAATCAATATTCATATGCCGAGTCAGTAAATGGGAAAATACTGCAGATTAACAAACAATAGTAGGTTAATGTTCATGCGCCGTGCCTAACCAATTTATTTTCGTAAATGCCTCAGAAAGAACACTAACCTATACGTAACTATTACCCTTATTAATAAATTTAATATGTTTGGACTCATGAATATGCATTGACACCCTTATTAATAAATTTAACATGTTTGGACTCATGAATATGCATTGAAATTTTGTTTAAAGAAGTAAAACAGAAACAATTTTGACATTGACAACATCAACCAAGTCTTTAAGCTATAACAATTATACCACAAGAGAACAAAGTTTGTTATCTTTGGGTTATTTATATACATTTGTACAATCCGAACAAATCTGTACTTTTACTCCCGTATTTGGCCTCATTTCAATAAAAGCTCTACTAAAACGTTTTGTTGTTATTATATTACTCAGAGAATGTTCGTGATTTTCGTGCTTTTATTCTAAACATTCTCCATTCTGATTAACGTGGACGCAGATCTGTTAAACTGAGCACACAGAAATCTCTAAAGTGTCGTTAAGGCAACATCCAATCACAACACGAAATAAGAAGACAATACGCTCATGACATCTGATAATAAAATGTCCGCCATTTTATGTCGTTGCTCGAGTTTATATAAATGGAATTGAATATACTGATCTTCTTCTTTCAGCGACAGTTTTGTTTTCCAAAATTCTCCATGGTAACAAGTGCCAAGGGCGGTGTAAACTATGAAATGCACAAGAGACTTTGAACTTACAGAAATTAATTTCCGAATTTTCCTATACGAATATTACCTTGAATAATTTCATTTTATTGTGCGTGTGAATCAGCTGCGTGTCATAGTGCTTACGGACAATGTCTTATTTTGTCAAATTTACTTTGAAATACTAGCACGCAAAAGTCGTTAGCATATATGCATTTTCGAACTTGTTTTTACTAACGTTCTCATTTTATTGCTATAATAGGATACATTCACATTAAAGGAAGCCTACTTTTCGAGTTAAATATCGATTACATACAACATTTTAATTTTTGTGTTTTTTGAAAAACCTACTTTTATTTTTCATTTCAGAATGTCAAAAAATGCCTACTTCTGATACAGTAAACTCCGTATATAACGACCCCAGATATAGCGAAATTCCGGATATAAGGAATATACTTTCTAACCGGATTTGTTTGCCTTCGTTATAGAATACAAAGGACTTCGTTAAATACGGAGTTAATTGTCAACATTTCATATAAATGTCGTTTTTAAATTTACATAAGGGCCTAAGGAATGCTTTGGCTTTAATAATTTTACAAAATGATTGATTGTGTATCGGAATGAAATGAATTTGAAAGTGCGTGCAAAGCTTTGACAGAAGGAGAATTATCGCTAAGAGGAAAAAATTTGAGTAGGAAATGCATTTGACAGCGCTCTTCTGTCTCATGCGGAAGTAATAACAGTCATCGCTTTAGTGTTTTGCAACTTTAAGGAACAATTTCATCGATTCTTATCAAAATAATAACGAAAGCACGAACAGTTGTCTTCATATATACATTTTTGTACTTTAAAATATGTTCTTGTTTTAACGGGTCTTTTAAACTGTATAATCAGAACAGAACAGAACAGAACAGAACAGAACAGAACAGAACAGAATAGAATAACTGTATAGTTAATATTACACGCAGGTATAGATATCTTTGTGCCATACATAATTATCTAATAATACCTTTGTCAATATGGTAAAGTATGTGTCCTTAGCTTGTGAGTGAAGATTGAGGAAAGTTACTGTTAACGATAAATGCCGAAGGCAACAATTTCAATGATTGTCGACATATTGGATATAAATATTCAAATAATCCCTGCGCGGCGGTAAACCGGTTAGGTTAGATATAAATTGCATATGTGTTAAAACGATTTTCCTATGCGCAAAAATATTTACATTGCAAGTTATCATTGAATAATTAGAAATACAGCCGACTATCTGCATTTTCGTGCAGCCTGTTGTCACGTGATTAAAATCCGGGATATATACATATTTATATATAAATTTACCTAGACTTAATATAACAATGAAATATCAGATTCGTGACTTAGATTATAGAAAAATGCCCTAGAAGGACTGTTCGTGGGCTGAAACTTGTTAAATCGCAACTTCCCTTTTACTCCACAAATGCCAAAGCGTGATGCTCTTTTCTTTAATGTTCCCACTCACAATAAATTATCGTCCATAAGAAGATTTTGTAAAATATCACATTCTCTATATTCTACAAAATGCAATTAAGAGAAAAGACAGTTTTAATGATAAAAGTGGGAAATGTATTTGAAATGACCTAATCAAGGACACAGTTCATGGGTACTTTTCGCAATAAATTTATAATCTGCCTCAGCTACAGAAACGTGACAGTTTCATTGATTGTAATGAGGAAACAAACAACTTTCCCAGGAATCTAGAACAAACGCCAGAGATGTGATATTTGTGGTATTTTTGTACAATAAATTTAGGGCAATGTGACAGTCACACAGAGCAAGAGTATATTATTTGTTTATGTAATCCCGTTATCTGAAATCTAATCTCCTCTTGGTTGCTTGCTCTACAATTTTATGTTTGTAGTGCATGAGGGCTGTTCTAAAAGTTTCCGGAATACAAATCATACACTGTCCCTATTTTTTTTGTTTTTGGCGATATTATTGAGTAGTTTTGACAGTATATACATGAAAGTACATGTATACTAAATATTTGTTACGTTAAAGCTATTCTGCTTCTTATCATCATTTTTTCACTGGATTACCCTTACCTTTAATCAAAAATTGAAGAAAACTAAAAACATTGATAACACTAAGCAACTTTTTTCTTTTTGTTTTATTTGATTAAAAAGTCCTCTTTAAAAAGGTATTGGTTTACACACATATGGTTCACTTTCTAAACATAATAAAACAGCTAAGAAACGTTTGAAAAGTTTAGCGAAATGAATCTTAGTTTAGTGATGCGCCACCTTAAGCCTACTCAAGGCTCACACTTTGGTCGGGCTGTCCAGTAATGGTGCCATGAAAATAGAATACTTAATTTGGGTTAAATTAAAAATAAGTGACTATTTTCCGGAAACTTTTCGAAAACACTTTAACGTACGCATACATCTGTACGGTCACTGTCACATTACCGTAAATGTGCTGTAACTTTCGCAAAATAAACAGATATGCTCCGACAGAAGGATTATACTGACATTCCCCTGCAGATGTCCTCATCTCAGTGCAAAAAAATGAAATGCATGAATCTAATGGTTCAATGCAGCATCACAGCTTAGAATCATTGTTAATGCATCGGAATTTTCTCTGAAGTGTGTATTACATCTTGTTTAGAATGTTAAGGCAGGTTAAATTGCTTGTCATCTTAATGTATGACAACACTCGTGTCCCATATGTGAGCGAATGTTGCTGCTTCATTTTAGGTTAAAACTGATAATGATACTGTATGCTTTAGAATACATGTACAATTTCTTGTCATATGACAAAGTATAGCACATTGGAGTCCATGTTGTATTTCACCCTATGTCAACGTAGTAAAACTTACAAATTATAATAAAGTATGTTTTTTATTCCTTGATGGAGCGTCAATAATCAATTTTAATAGTAGATAATGAGATTGAGACCTTGGAAAGTAATTATTAAATGTTTAATGATTTAAGACTCTTGCAAACATTATGGTAAAAATAACAGATAAATCTGTATTCGGTCGTGAATTATAAATATATCAAAAAGGTAATACAGTTTTATATATAATTAATTTATCATTATATTTATTTTTTTATAACAACTGTAACATTTAAATTGACCATGGGATTTAGACTCATTGATCGTAAGACCTTACGTAATTCGCATAGAAAGACACGAAAGACTTTGTCAAATTTGTGAAAATGGGGATATTGAAGATGAGTTTCATTTTTTGTTAATATGTGATAAATATAAAATTTTGAGAAAGCGATAAATTCCAAGTCGCTTTGTAGTGAGACCAAATATAATGAAGTTGTTAGAATGATTAAACTCTAAAGACTATATAACTCTTAATAACTTTGCTTTAATTATGCGATGTGCCCTGAAAAGTAGAGATACTATCTTGACTAATAGAAATATTGTAAACTGAGTGATAAATTTACTCTCCGTAAATACCATTATTTTGTTGTATTTTGATTTGTACTTTGTATATTTGCATTTATGTTTGTTTTGATTTTTGACTCAATACAGATTTATACGCATGTCATGGATGAGAATCTTTTTTGTGTATATCAAAAAAAAATTCTGTTCTGTTCTGTTCTGTTCGTAAAAACTGTTTTAATTTCTATATCGCGTGTAAATGAAGCATTATATAAACATTTTTGTCCACAAGAATCTGCACACTTAAAACGCGTATAGACAGCTTCATTGGCTGCATGGCCACTTTTCCATTTATACATTTGTAACTTCTCCTAAAACAATTGAACATAGCTTTCTTCAGTTTTTATGTTTCTCGGCTTTTTCATTTAATACCCATTATATTTCTCCACAGCCATAATCAGAAAATGATAAAAATGTAGCATTTTCGCTAGGGATTGTACTTTTAAGTCGCATTTTATTATCTCCGTGGAAATTACATACGTAAAGTAATCTGATCAAGCGAACTTTAATGAAGACATAAAAAGTTGCTGACATTATATCCTAGTTAGAGCGTTATAATACATATTTTCTATCTAATTTTCAAATATCAAAATCTTTTCTCTGTTACGAGTTTTCAAGCCATATAAAACTGTTTCGGATTTCAAAGTCCTGTGATTCTAGAAATTTCTATGGTATCATAACAGTTCGCCTCAAGGCTTTAAGGTCACATGGGCACATTGGACGAAAAGATCTTGTAGCTAATATATAACCGAGAAAGATATCTAACCGGTAATATTGAATTTAAGTCCAAGGATTCATTGAAGAAAAATACTGCTCTATGTTTTTAATATGTACTTATCGGTTTTAAAGCAAAGTTAAGAATGTTTTTGGTACAATAAAGGTCTTTTTTTCGATAAGACATTTTTCTTGATAAAATGAGAGCTACTTGTAAATGTGATCGTGGGACTTTAATTGTATGTACAAAAACATTCCTAATATCATTTCTAAAATCGAAAGTTCATACTATACGTAGAGAGCCTTTTTTTCAATGAAAAATTGCTAAATAAATAATCACTTTTTGACAACGCATTGTAGTGAAGTACTGACAATAATATGGAAGAAAGGTATATGTCACTGTCGTGTAAGAATAAATAAAACACAATTCCAATCATTATCGTATCTGTAAGTTAATTATTCTGTGCATAAGTGCACTCAACAACTTTTCTACGTATACAACTTAAAGATGTGCCATATCTAAATCAGTTTTCAAGATACGACCACGAAAATATGAGTTTTTCACAGACTTCTGCGCATGCGCGACATTAATTAATATCGAGTGGATAAGCAATATATACTGAAATGTTGATCTATCATTTGTATTTGTTTTATAAAACACTTTATCGAGATTGTTAAAAGCCATTTATTGATGTTTAGTCATATCTTATTCTTTTATTTATTCAAATATATATTAGTTTAGATCTACTCGACGCTTTTTTTTTTCTTTTATAAAATGGTACGGCAACAGTTTAAAATATACTTTTTTAATTTGTCCCTTTTTGTCTAAATGGGGTATGATTTAAAAATTATAATTATCTCGATTAATAGTTTTAATAAAAGGGCAGGCGTTATGTTTAACTGCACGGACCTAAATACACATCTGTATATAGGTCCATGTTAACTGAAATAAAATTGCATGAACAACGTTTTTGTTTGTTCTTCTGCCTTAATATCTTTTAAATATTATTATTCTTTATATACTTACATCATGTCAGAAGAAAGAAAACGACCGCGTCGCGTTTTTCGTTTATCTTCATATGAATACTAGTATCATTATTTGGTACTATGACGACAATTCTAAAGCTGCGAGAATTATTTCTGTGTTTTTTTTAAAAAAAGAAATCATTTTGTGTAAACTTGAAATCTTTAATGATTAATATATACTTTTGCCCGGTAAAGATGGGGAATAAATCAATAAAAACTGCCCGTACACACGTTTATATACTTTCAGTTGTAGAAGTATGTAAGCATTTTCTCTCTTTTCATTTACTCTTTCAGTATTATGGCAACACTTACATTTTTAATAAAACTTGTTTTTTCATCATCTTTTTTCTAACTGATTACGAAGCTAAGTACTGTAAGCCCTAAGAAGATTATTAGCAGATTATTCTAAATTATTATCTAAAGTCATGATTGATGTGTTACTAAGCCGTAGTAAGGATCCGTGCCCGTAGAAGCTGACGAGTTACGGAAACAAACTCTCACGTTGTACTTGCCATTTCTATTTATCATCATTTGCTTCCGTTTTCAAAATAGCACTTTGACATTTATCAAATGTTTTATTGAAATTAACTTGATAAATTCTTTTGTTTAAATAATAAAGTAATTTACAGTTATATTGTAACAAAACGCGCTGTAGAAGTGTTTCTGTTTGAAAAAAGAAAACTCCCACACCAAATTGCATATAAAATTCTCGGTAATGATGAATTTGATCCAAAAATATCTGGTTATAAAAGCGATTACATTACCGAAATCAGGATATAAATATTGTATCCTGGTTTTATCAACATATGCTCCCAACACTAAATCTTGTGACGCATTTGCACTTTCCATGCTTCTTTAGATTTCTTTTCACCTCATTCCCTGATGTGTGTCCATACAGTGCTGTTCATCCCCTCCCCCTACCCCTCTGTCGATGCGTTTTTCCTGCAACAAACTGACTATTAGATCCAATTTACAGCTATTCTACATTGTGTCCTGCATGTCCACGTCATGGTTTAGATACACGTCAATGGTTTAGATACACGTCATGGTTTAGATACACGTCATGGTATAGATACACGTCATAGCTTAGATACACGTACATGGTAGTACGTCATGCTCGTCCACGTCATAGCTTAGATACACGTCATGGCTTAGATACACGTCATGGCTTAGATGCACGTCATGGTTTAGATACACGTCATAGCTTAGATACACGTCATGGCTTAGATACACGACATGGCTTAGATACACGTCATGGCTTAGATACACGTCATGGCTTAGATACACGTCATGGCTTAGATACACGTCATGGCTTAGCTACACGTCATGGCTTAGATACACGACATGGCTTAGATACACGTCATGGCTTAGATACACGTCATGGCTTAGATTTCGGATAGTGTAGATACACGTCATGGCTTAGATACACGTCATATCTTAGATACACGTCATGGCTTAGATATACGTCATAGCTTAGATACACGTCATGGCTTAGATTTCGGACAGTGTAGATACATTGACATTTAAATTGTAGACAGAGATTGCTCTGTATTCTTCGGAATACAAATCGATATCATTTCTACAAAATCACCGGCAAGACACCAGACAGCCTACAAAATGGCCTGATAATAGCAAGAGCAACCATTTATATAGCAATATGTAACAGAGTGTTGAAGTTTATTAAACGGATCAGATGTCGGTATGCTGTCATTAATGAGACACTCTATATAACTGGTGCCAAATTAAATTATTTCTAAAGCAAAAATAATAGAACATTTGCCAGTATTATCACTAAACCTAACAGTTTAAGCTATATCGGTAATTCATCGTTTGTGAAGTTGTTGTTGTACAATTTAATTAAATAGATGGATAGCCATTAAATACAGAAGGTCTACATTATTTGTAATTGTACTAGAGTGAGGAATGTTGTATTTATTTATATTTTTACGTTCATTGGACACATTATTTATGTTTGGAGAATATGAAAGTTTGCTAGATATAGTAACTTACTCTATGATATGTACATGTAATGTAAGCTGCACTGATGTTGGTTATCTTATTATTCGACAGCTGACCTTATTATTGTTTTACCAGAAGCTCCCTAAGTACGTGACTTAGTAAGTAAGCTAAACATGGGCGTTAGGACTAACTTCAACTTGCCGTACACGCTATTGATGGAACTTCACATAACATTTCAATACCAATGAACACCATCAAGAAATGTTTTGTATTGGTTCCTTAATACATACCCATTTGTTGTAATAATAACGTTACTGTAACGTTAGTCTGCGGTGTCGAACTTTCCAGGAGATCGAAATGACAAACTGCTCTGGTACTACTTCTACATGTACGGCTACCTTATAAGCGCGGACAAGATTTATTCTTAGAAATCTCACGGTCGGCCGGGACTATAAACAATCTTACCATATACATGTAGATTGCACGAGTAAATCGTGGCTGTTGCCAATACTGGTACAGATATTCGCAACTTTGCTCAATCCGAGCTGCACGTTTATACCATGTCATTTGATGCCAAAATAAATATCATTTAGTTGTTTATTTACCACAACGGAATAAATGAAGTCATAGGTGAAATATTGTAGAAGATTGAAAACAAAAAAATAATTCACTTTCTGTTTCCTTTGTCAGATAGATCAGTTTTTAGCCGTTGCCTTGAGCGAAGTTTCACAGACAACATCGTGATCTATCCTTTGCTACATCAAAAACCTGTCGTACTTTCAACCTTTTTGCCGTCTACATAGGACATTGCCCTGCTGAGCTGACACAATATCACCCAATCAGTACATTATATGCAGCATTCCAGAAATTAGCAACCGGAAGTTCCTTATCTGGTCAGGAAGTAAAAGTTATGGGTGTTTCACCTATGACTACTTTGTTTAAATACAGGAACCTCTGATAGTGTTCGTTATATGTGATTTATTACACCCGCAGGGTTGAGAATTCCCGCCCCCACCCCACCTCCGCCCCATCCAGTTAAAGTCAAAACCACTATTATATCTGAATTCAAATACGGACATTTACTCCAGATTCTTTGAGCAGAATTGTTTTATAAATTTGCATTCCATTTTGCAATAAGCGGCGTTATTTCTCTACATAAAATTTACAAAAGATTTTTTTTAGGAATTAATGCTGTTTTATAATGTACAGATTACACTCGGTGATCCTCTGTTATCTTCGTGGAGACAATTTGTTTCCGCGCCGATACATAGAACATCTATTCAGTTATAATGCGGGGAGATCAGGCGATTCGCTACAGATATTATTTTTGAACATCTCGGGATGCGGCGACACATGCATGTCGATATAACTGCTTTTAAGCGGGTTTTTATTCAAGAGGATCGTCGGTGATTGCAGAGATATTTAACGAGATTGACTCATAAAATCTAGACATTAACGCCGCTCTAATCACAATCAATAAACGAGATGGTGATTCAAGACATTAATTTAATTGTCGGAAAAAAAACTGATTTTGTCATGACTGAAATTTCTCTTACACGCTGGAAAAAGCGTTAGTTTAAAAGAAATTATTTGAAACAAATCGAAATTTATAGCTTCAGACAAAAGTACTTAGATACAGCAAATGTAGGAAGGTGGATACGAACCGAAGTTCGTACATTACTTATACATGTACAGGTCTATTCAAGAAATAGTTGTGGCACTTCGTTTGATGTTGAATATACCAGTGCAAGTCTAATCTCTTACATGTATCTTCCTTTTTGAACTTACTTGAAAGATGAACAGTAATGCCATGATTAGTAAAGTAGTTTCTACTGTCATACCTTGTAACAACAGGTTCGAAAAAGTTATACACCAAAACTACTTAACGGATTAGTTTTAAGCCAATAAGCAGATAATTAGAAACATATAACACTATAACGCTATTTCTGGAACTTACGCATAAAACAGTCAATAGGCTACGGAGCTTTCTTCGAAATCGGACTAAAATAAATTCGTATAACTAACAGTCATCGTCGTTCAGAATAGTCCTGGTTAAAATAAAGTTAATGTACATTTTATTTGTGCAAATTAATCACTCAAAAATAATACTTCTAACGGGTTGAAATTTGTCCAGTAGCATTGTTTTAAAAATAATTGTACTTATATACTAATTAATAGTGCCTTTTAAAACAAATCTGTTACTGATAGAGTACTGCACTAAGTTCCAATCCACATGTCCATAAGCCTTTAGCACATAGTAATACTCTTCAAAAATATATGTTACAACAGTTACATGTATAACTAAAATATGTGAATTTGTATAACAGTTTTATCCTAGAAAGTAACAAAAAATGTTTACTTATACTAATCAAAAAGTGATATTTAACTCATTTTGTAAGGGATTATTTTATAATAAGATCAATAACTCAGCATATAGATTAGTGTTCATTTTGATGCTTCACTACAATAAATAGGGCAGGCGCGACATGCAACCAATTTAATGTATTAAACCGGTCACACGATTAACCGAAATACCGGAATACTACCGAAATACCGGAATACCCGAGAAAATGAACACGAACCTTTTTGTAATCACTCCCTTCATGATTCACTGACGTAGTTTATTATTATTGATTTACCCGAGTTACATTCTCGTCATCCAGACCATTCATTATATAATTGTGTCTGAAAGCTCGGACACCGCGCCTGAGTTAAAACGCTGCGATTGGACAAAACATATGACCAAACACTAATTCAAGAAAAAAAAACATTCACTGTACCCCTTTAGTACTGCTTGCTATTATGTTTGGCCGTTATGAGGCTTCACTATTTTGAACGGGAATACACATGCAACACTAATTAACTTTCTTTTTATACGATTTATACCTTGACCACTTTTATGCAGCTTTTATACTTTTAAGCGATGTAAGTACACGTTATTAAGATGCATTTGCGTCCTCTTAGTCAGGTTGCCATTCATAACTGCGAGAAAACGATTACCGTAAATGAAAATTTGACCTAGTTTCTGCGTAAATATTTGCTTTGGGAATCTTTATTGACATAAAATAGTCTGTGGGAGACGACCACGTGGTAATGGAATTTAGTTTATACTAATTTATTTCAGCTCGATTGTGAAGAAAGCTTGAAGCTTATCGAGTCCTGGAAAAAGCAATTATGGTGTAATATGAGGAGGTATATGGTCGTGACACCAGTGGGGCTCTAACCCGCATCCTCCGGGGTGAGCGACATACACCTTTACCGCTACACCACCGCTTGCGGGCTGATAATGGAATTTAATAAGAATAAAAGTACATTTATTCAGGTAACCACTTTTCTTTCTACATGTCTACTGACTTTGTAGAACATATTGCCAAATCTGGTACTTAACGCTTCGTAGAAATGATTTGACCTATTACTTTGATCTTGCTATCAGATATCACTCAAGTGAAAATATTTGACACGATGCACAATTCTGGCGCCCTGAGAACATTCTTACATACAACTATGCATGCATCGTATCACTGTTCAACACGTAACATTCTACATTTCATAAGTGTTCATAATAGTGTGTTAGACTTCGTACATTATATGTGAACATCATAAAAGTAATATATTTCTGCCTGTACATATTGCACGATGTGATTAATTCAAGTTTTACACGCTATATTGTACAAGACAATCTTTGTAAAATGTCAATAACGGTGGAAGCAGAATGTCAGGCACTGAATCTGAGAGTGTTTCGGCGCGCGTGTCGACCTTGACCCCGAACTGAGGGATATGAGGACTTAAACTGATAAGGAAAATTATGCACCCGTTTGAAGTTGAGATAATCTAATTTTCTATGGTTCATTGTTTAAATTCTCATTGTTGCCTTTAAGATACAGACTAGTTTAAACGAAAAAAACTTCAATTCATGCTGATAATTGTTCAGTATTTATTCCCTTGTCTGACTGCATACGTTCTGTATTGCTTTACTCTTGGTTTGATTATTTGTAAAAGAAAGAAAAACAAACTTCTCAGAAAAAACTGTTGCAGATGCCAGATTATATCGTAATCTTCCTCACTGATCGGTAGCATCTTTAAATGACTCTCGGTTTCTTAATAATGTTGTGAGGTTAAAGGTTAGGGTTAAGAGGCTATCTTAATCGTATTTATCTTAATAATATCGTAAATTTAGTGATTTACGCGTGATGTAAATTTCGCGACTTATTGGCGAATTTTCGCGAAAGAAGAATTCTCTAGTAGTAAATATGTGAAATAAATCTTTCGATAGATTTTTAGTTAGCGATCTTGGAAATTTATGAAAGTAAAATAATCGCGACAATAAATCAATTTACAGTATATATTTCCATTATTCGAGGATTTTGCCTTTTGTTATTGTATATGTCATATTTCTAGGTAAGATGCTAAGTACAAACACGTTACACCAAGATGCAAATGGGACTTTAACTAAAATGTAAATTTTCAAGAAAAACGACGCAAAAACCTATAAAAAGGGACACTCCCTACAACTGGCAAATTGAAGTATAATGTGCTCACAATTTTGAAGAACCGTACAAATAATCAATATGGAGGAGGTCTCTACACCAGTTTTAGGGAGCGCCTCTTTAAAAGTGAAAAATATCCCGCTTGTGTTTTCACAAAGACTCATTTGAAACTAAATCAAATGGTACTTAGATTAACAGCTTGTTAAAGTTTCGATCAATCTGTCAGTTCATCAGCATTCATTAACAAACAATAACTGACACATGATCTACGATGTATATACATGCAAAGATCGTAAAGAAAAGAAAAATCTTCAAAATCAAAGACGTACATGTCTTTAAAAAAAACAACAACATTAACTCTTCAGTAAGATTTCCTATTTCTGTGCTAATTTGTACACAGTGACATACCTTAACATGACAGAAATATAAATATGGTTTTGATGTCAATATTTGTTCGTTTAAATACGAAAATACGTCTCTTTGTTGTTTAATTAAGCCCTGGTATTTGGTTATATTTCGTTATTACATTTTGGCGAGGTAATTGAGTTGTTTTCTATTCTATAAATATCTTTATAAGTCATTGGAGAGTTCACAGACAGCGTTTACTAACGAGATAAATTCTACATGTACAGATAGATTATTTTTGTCATTAACTCCAACCTTATCTAGTCCAAAGCAAAGCAGAAAATTTAATGAAACTAGATAAATGATTTCCGAACGTTACTAACGAGCACTTAGGTATTGATTAGTACTTAAGCGCCATTGACTTTGGAAAAAAAAGATCGTTGCGCGTTAGCAGGCTATTTTGTTAGAATAATACTGATGGCGAAAAACATCATTACTGTAATATTAGACAAAACATCAAAGGTTTTGGGCGTTTCTCAGAAGTATTATCATTCTTTTAATTAACATTACTGCGTTTGATACTAACAAACAAAACGTGTTCCTTTTTTGATTCAGACAAAGGAATGCGGATAAATGCAAGACGGTACTGGATAAATGCAAGTCGGCACTGGATAAATGCAAGTCGGCACTGGATAGATGCAAATCGGCATTGGATAAATGAAAAACGGTACCGGGATAAATGCAAAACGGCACTCAGTGCACATTATGTGGCCGCTTAAGTCGGAAAAATGTCTCATGATATTGCGTGCTTGTAAAAAATTTAGAATTTATTTCACTAATAAACCAGTGTCAAGTTTGTATGAGATCTAGGCATTCAACGCTTCTATCGATGTGAAAACGAAAGCAAAACGCTACAACCCTTTGGACGACATTACATACTTTTAACAGTAATAGTTGCTGGAAGACATATTTTATTTTACTTAGTAATACATGTTTTTGTCAAAACATGACACGTATGCTTGTTCTAGTTAAACACTTTCATTTACTTCTTATTCGCATCCAAAGTTTGCGCTTTCATGCAAGTTAACAGTTACAGTCATTATTAATTAATTAACACAAACGATTTCGGGACGTACACGCAGCCACAACGCTATATGACTCCAATATTGTCATGGATCAAAAATAGCATGCACTATTTGTCGATATTTTGCAAAACGAAAATGACCAACTTCAAAACAATCAATTTTGAAAATTACTGAGAGTTTGGTATAAGAATCACACGCTTACACTTTCTGTTTGTAAATTTCCCTAGAGAATCAAATCATCATATAATAGCATGTACGGACTTAAACCTAGGGTGATCTGACAATAACAAGAGCTTTCTTCCTAATCAAATCAAATGAAGTGGCCGCTCTCGGACGGCGGCTAACAAGCTTTCATATATTGATTGACAGAGACAGAATTTGTAACATTGGTATTTGACTTTGATTTGACACATACCGTAATTGAAAGGACGGTAATAATGGACTGTGAGGACAATTTGCCATCTGAAAAGCGGCATCAGCAGACGTAAAACATTTAACATTGATCGAAGGACAGTGTTGCCGTATCGCAACTGCTGGTGTCTGCTTCATTGCAGACGACAGTAAAGAAGTTCTAATGTTCCAAAATGAACGTTTTCCCGCCAAAAGATTAGCCATCTGTTTGATCATACCTATTGCACTGATCCGATGAACGTTTTGTTAACGCTGTAATAAAGTAGTTTTCTTGCAACAGACGGAAACACTTTGGACTGGTTACCATTACTGAGCGTGCATGCATAGATTCTGATAAAAGAATAACTTTTAGTCTACAGACATAAGCAAATACACGCAAAGCCTACAATTATAGCTAAATGGGTTAAACTTTACCACGAAAGATGTCTTACCGGCGGATATGACCTTTATTTGTACCAAAAACATTCCTAACTTAACTCTGTTAATCGATGTAAATGTTCGGTATATAGAGCAGTATCATATTGCAAAAAGTAAGAAAAGCTTTCTGGCAACTCTTTTTCGTGAAGAACCGATTTCAGTACAGAAGAAATGAATATGTCAACAATGTTTTAGAGTTATAAGAACATGGTTCTTGCATTATCCTATTAGTATATTCGTTTTACAATACCAGTAAATTGAAAGAGATCCTGGGAGTTTGAGTACCTACACATTAACATTCCAAAGAATTAATTGTTCTAGCGCGTTCAAAGATTTATGAATATCTGAATTTTACATTTCCGTATTCGCATAAAGGCTTCATAAAATTTCATGTTTATCAGTAAATATGCATAAGTACAATACTGTGACGAGTTTCTAATGTAATTAAAGCAAATTGTTTTTGTGTGTTTCATCGTACAATCCTTATTCCATGCAAAAACCTCATGCACCGGCTTACTGCTGTAAATTGCGTATTTTCTTGGAAATGAAATTTTCCAAATTCGATACCACACGTCAACCTTTTTTCGAGAACTCAGCATTTGCGAAAAGAAAAGATTCTAATTATGAGCACAACCAGGACCGTACATGTATATTCATATTCTACGTTCCTGGTTCAACGTACATTGTATGTGTGAAAAGAATCTTTCGCTAGATTTTGTCTAAGCGTTTTTAGGCATTTCTAAAATAAAGCAAAATTTAAATCATTGCGACAACAGACCAATTTACGTTACCTTCATGCACTTCAAATGTTTAAATATTTATAAACACAAACATTTTACTTCCGTCCCATGCA
This sequence comes from Saxidomus purpurata, assembly GCA_022818135.1. Taxonomy (NCBI): domain Eukaryota; kingdom Metazoa; phylum Mollusca; class Bivalvia; order Venerida; family Veneridae; genus Saxidomus; species Saxidomus purpurata. The sequence goes on along the minus strand of JAFMSR010000009.1, from coordinate 41,886,642 downwards.
ATGTAATGATATTACCGGAACAACCTTGTGCATGTTGATGGGCAATCAAAGGGAAAGTATTGCCGGTTTCCGGATCAGACTTGGTGCATGTTTTTCTACGACTGTCACAATGTTTTGTGTGGCGACGACGTGGTGTTAATAACTCCTACGGCGATCAAAATATGCACTCAAATGATATTGCTTTGTGCACATTGCGGCCTTGCAATAAAAGACGGTACATGAAAGTACTAGGGAGGCGACAAGTTTATACTCACAAGGAAAATATAAACGGATTATCTCATGCAACATAAACATGGACGCGCAACATAATTAACAGCATACCATTTAACTTATGAGAATAATTACGAGACTGGTTAACCGGAAAGATTTGCATGTGGAGAATTACTATGAATCATCGCAATAAATTTGCCATTTATTCTGTTATTGAGAAATATCAGAAATTTATACTGGGAATGATTGCACGATAGCAACAGAAAATCAATCCATGTAGCTTTTGTAAATGCGAATTATTTTCCATTTGTACATGCATCATGACTGTATTGTCAAGTGTACATGGTTGTTTCCCTTTACATGTTTTCGTCGCTCTCTTGTTATTCTTACGACACCGTATCATATGCAAAAAATCCTCCTTCTCATTGTAACGTTTCGGTATCAGGGCAAAGGATACGGGTTCAAACATTTGCAATATAACCAATTCAAATTCTATTCAATTGAAATACAAAAAAATAAATGAAGTGTTAATTACAGCCAATAAACCAGTCTGCCCTTATAAGATATTTTCAATTTGTAACAGGTATGCATAATTTATAACTTTTTTTGGTGAAATTTTAGAATTATAATTTTCAGGCATAATGACCTCACACCAGTCTCTTTAATCGTAAAAAAGTACCTTTGGAAGTCGAGAGAAGAGCAGATATTTTACAACGTTACCATAATTCTAAACTTCATATTCATCTAGATCTCCCAGCGCTTATATAACTTGGGTCTTGTTGACATCAGAAATGACACCGATAAATGACGTCATTTACAGCAGAGCTGTATAGTTTTTTTTTTCCAACATTTTGGTATTCTAACGATAAAACTGTTCTGAACATAAAGGAGAAACTTATTATTTAAATATACGATGACATTTAAATCAACATACGAGGAATTTTTGTACATATGAACTTTCTAGATTAAAATACATAAAATTACCTACGTCTTTATCAAAATGAAAATACATTCTGCTGAATGTGTAAACTATGTTCATTTTGTAACTTTTTATTTTGACTTTTTGATAAATTCCCAAAAGAGCAAACTATGTAACTAATCTATTTATGATACATGTTCAGTGGTTTGTGCAATGGGGCGGAGCTTGTAACTGTACTCTATCCGTTTCAATAGAGTATTTTAGGACATTAGCCAAGATACATATCAGATATAGAAATGTCTGCTCAAAGAATTACATTAATACTCGGATGCTACGCCTCTTCGAAATAACGTGATAATTTTCGCTAACAGTACTGTATCTTTCACTCATTAAACCATAAGTTTCTAGTGTGAACAGCTGCTACCGCGAAATCAAGTTGATATTTCACGACGCCCACTTAATTTGAAAATTCAGTTTATCTTGTCCATTTCAAATTGTACAATATCTGGTGTGTTTTATTTCGGAAAATATCAAAGTTGACGTAAATTCGTTTTGAAATATACTACTGTATTTTGTAAAAACGTTATCTTTATTTGATTTACGCTTAGTAACTCATCCAATAAGGGTACAAATAAATGTCAGCATAAAATGATACATACAATAGCTGTTACAATGTCATGGCATTTATAAAAGATATAAAAGACATAAAATATGATCTCTTGAAAAATGATCGTAACAGATAGTTCTTGACATTTTCAGCGCCTTCTAATAAAAAAGACATAAAGTATTGGTTTTTAATATTCGGCCATTAATCAACCTGTCGCGTGCAGAAACCGCGCGATTGGCATATCTGTCCTTTTCCGTTAGTTCTATGCATGTGAACGACTAAACTTATTGTTATTATGCATGCTAATGTTAAGTGACCACTCACGTGCTTAGTAAACACCAATGGAGCCGTCTACAGACATTTGTCATATGAAAACAGAGAAAGGATTCTTGCATACCAGATCGGAATACCTGTTGTTCTTACCAGTGCTGGAAAATCTCATCTTACACCACCATACATTACAACAAGACAAAAGCGCGTAAATGAGCAGAGCCTCGCTACCGCCAAAACAGTTACCCTTGGGCCAGATATTCCCATCTTCACGTGCAACCAATGGAAGATTCTTATAGTATTTCACAGAATATAAGGGGAATAATAGTTGCATTGCATGCTTTCTCCGGTGTTTTAAGTGACAACTAGAACTGCCATAAAAAGACACATGTCTCTCCCCTGTCCCAATCCCATCCGTAAGGTAAACGTCAAAGGGTAAGGACCCTTTAACTCACTGTGGTAATAAGCAAAAAGTGATATATTTATAATATGCATAATTCATTTCTAACTGTCGTTTGATGCAAATAAACAATGGGTTTTGTAAATTTAAAGCAAAATATATTTTCTATCTACAAGCTACTGTGTGAGTTTGACCTTTAGGCAATTATCAATAAGTCTGTCAGAGAGTTACCTGCCTTTTGACTTAAATACCTGTACCGTTCTTTTTTCACATGTTGTAAATTGGGTTATATTTGCGATGATTTGATTTTCGATATTTTCGCGAATTTCCCATTTCGTTAATTTTATTTAAATATCTTAAGAAAGATTCGAGTCACATAGATTTATTATTAGAGAATTCTTTTTTGCGAATTAAAAATTATAAAGCAATATCTATTTTTAGAACAGTTAACGTATCTTTCTTTAAATGATGAGTGTCGCATTGAAGGGTAATACTACTCGAATGCCGCTCAGTCTGGTCTTACATTTGCGCACTTACGTATGCAGCCATATTAAATGAGGTGCGAAACCCACAATGGGTCACAACCGAGAGGCAACTATTGTGTAATCTTTTTGGTTTTTCCAGGGAACAGTCTAAAAAATAACCGAAAATTATCTTGAAACTGTCATCTGAATCGCTTTACGCGAATTAGTAATAAGACTTTCCTCGCGATCGCATCCGAAATTGTTCCTGATTAGTTCAAAATACCAGTCTCGGTAGACACTAAATGCCCATTACACATACAATACCGTGATTGTAGGAAAGCAGTTTCCGACAGCCTGATAGTGGAATTTGTAGAGATCTTTTCTATTTTTGACTTGTTTTCCAAGTCACGAAATGGTATTTCTAGACATCTGTTCCAGCACCTAACAACTACGTATAACGCTCATTTCTCGTTAACCCAAAACTGTTAGTTTAGTTTAGTTTAGTTTATACTAATTTATTTTAGCTCGATTGTGAAGAAAGCTTGTAGCTTATCGAGTCACTCTCGAGTCCGCTTCCTGGAAAAACCAGTACTGGTGTCATATGAGGAGGTACGGTCGTGACCTTGGTGGGACTCGAACCCGCAACCTCCGGGATGAGTGGCAGACACCTTAACATCTACACCACCGCTCCCTGTTAGCCTGTATGTTCACTTTACAACAGTGTGTGTATGTGTTTGTGTGTGTGTGTGTGTTGAAAAACATTTAACAAGACATGTATTTTAGTTTAACTTACGCTTTTCTAAGTAGTTTGGAAAGGTTTGTTTTGTTTTAAAATGCTTGTTTTATATATGATTACTGACGAAACAGGTATATCGTGAATGTCCCTTTAATTATTACTCGCATAAATCAAATAGTTATTCTCTTTCTCTCTCTGCATGAGCCACACGGCGTGACTGTTACACGAAAATGTAGACCTGTAATTCTGATATATCACCCAAGGTCTAGATTGTTTGCGTGGTACCATAAACCATTTTGTATATCAATAATTCACAAAAATGCTCATAATATTATAGGGGAAATATATCTTTATTTTCACAAACTGGCTTTCCTAGAAAATTGCATTCTAATCAGTGAAGAACCTGTTCTCAGTACCTTGTATCAAAAATAAAAAATCTGGAATTGTCTGTTCTGCAACATAAGCTTTCGGGTCTGGCGACTTTAAAGTTTCCTTTTCTTGCTTTATACATAATCTGTTTTTTGTTATTATTACCAAGCAAGAGTAGATTAGAAAAGAATGATAAGTTGAGCCAATATTCTACCTTGACCTACTTGTCCTTTTTTCATAATTCTGATACGTTTCGTAACTTTTTTTTTCTATTAGTCTTAACAACTGTTATTCAATATGTTTCATATGTTTAGGGATACATGTATAAAGAAACTTTCCGTATGCTATGTATATGAAAGAGATTGGTAGCTAATTTTCATAGTTAAAAAGTCAAGTTTTATCTTTATGCAGTAAGATAGCGCAAAATGTCACAGGGTGAGAAAAATGTGTATCCTGACGGGAACGCGAGCCCAGGACCCTTCGCTTACCGGGCAAATGCTCTCCCGACTGAACTAACAGGCGGCTTATATATTTCTTTCCAATTGTGATCAAGTCCATGCCGTGACACGTGCATCAAAAAAAACTTAATTCTTGGGGTTTTTTTTATCAATAAGTTACTCGAAATAATGACCGTTTTTCACCGGTCGAGAAAGTATAATTACTCTACACTCATAATAAAAATTAGTTTGGAGGTAACAACATGTTATGTGGATTTGTCTGTGCTTTCAGTGCATTATAATTACTATTGTAACGTATAAACAAAACCGCCTTTCTGGTAATAACAAAATAATCCCGACCGTTATTATGCAACCAATGACCACACGTTTAAATAATAATCGATAAAGTTAAATACACCTTTGACCAGATGCAGTCTCATTTCTGATTGGCCGTGGTGTATTTCTAGAGAATTTCTATTGGTTAAGATATAGCCTTGCTGCTACTATGTGTAGGTTTATAAAGTTCTGAAATTATGTATTACTACGCGATTTTCACGGTTATATTAATTACTGCATTTGATAAAGGAACGAAATTAGTTGTGCCTTTCCGGTCAGTAGCTAACCATTGATGTGTTTAATTTCTAAAAAAAGAGATTTATTTAGCTTCAAACTTGGACAGTGGCATATTTTATTCAACGGATGTATTGGCTTCTCATATTCAACTCTGCTCGAAAATTTGGTTGGAAAATAGTTTGCCACCAACATGGGACGCGATAAAGTGGTGTAACACGCTTAGACTTCATTTGTTTTAAACTTGTTTTGTACAATGTTTTACATAATAGATACATGTATACTCATCTGCATACAACGTCAATCAAATAATTTAAGGTACACAGTTCGCGCGTCCCCAAAAAGTACCAGATGACCAATGAAGGGATTACATTTGAAGTAACGGCCGTTACAGAATCACATCTTTTATTTGATTTTGACGTCGGTTACCTAGCAACAAAGTGACCTACATTAACGGTGACACCTCGCTATTCGCCAATCCATATAGACAATTGAAATGGTTTTTAATCTTTCTTTATTGTATTTACAGTTATATCGCAAAAGTATTTGATAAAATATGTTTGTAACTTCAGAAGTATTATAGATACCGATATATAGAAAGTACATCTACCAGTGTAAAGGGAATGCAATCAAAGATACAAAACATGTAGTCGGAAAAATCAGTTATAATATTTCTCATAAATATACTTAATTAAGCCCAAACGTTTGAACTCTACAGAATTAAGAAAAAGTATAATATGTCAATTGCATGTAAAACGACAGTTTCGCACAAGAGTCGATATATTTAATCTAGTCTAACGCCTAAAGGCAAATGGCAAATAAGTCCTTCATTATGTATTATACCGACCAATTGTTTCTACAAAGTAAAAAGATTATTTTGTATTAAAGGGGCACTCCTTACATCTAGCCGACTATATTCTCGAAACATAGATTATGTGTTCAATGAACGTTAAATGATCAATAAATACAATTTCTAAGAACCTTTGACGAAAATGCCCCACTTTACCAAAATAAATCAATGTAGAGGCATTACGTAATAAATCGCATCCACCCGTTAATTATACAACAACAACTCTACATAGATAATTAATTGGTTTACGGTACTGCAGTATATTTTAACCCGCTGATTTTATCGACAATGACTGGGAATGCATAGCTGAAACTTTTCGGCTAAGTTAAAAGACTTCCAAAAATTGTATGATTGTATTATTTATGTGTTTCGAGGTAACTGAACGTTGAAAGTAAATGAATTACTCACTGTAGGGCGTGTCCCTTTAATTTTAAACGTTGAATGTAATGTACCGTTATACGGAGGAATTGACGAATAAAGCACTTTTCAAAGTTCAAACACAATTTGTTTGTTTTAGTGAGCATACAAGTTTTCAACCTAGATTATACATAGACATTTTGTCATGAACGCAGTTTCTACCCTAACTTCTAACTGCCTTCATGATAAAATTAACAGAGTTTATATAGCAAGGTGTAACTCCTACAGACTGTTCAGAATTACCCATATTTCTGTCAGTCCTTCCTGGATTATGTAATAATGTTTGACAGGGCCGACATATCCTGGTTGACCAGGTAACGTTTATTTATGATTTAGAACATTTGGCTAATAAAGTTTTGACAGCTTGTTATATTTTAGGTACATAGTTTTCTCCCAATATTTTGAAATAAGTTTTACAAATTAAAATTATTTACAAACAAATTGAAATTTATTTAAAAACTAATTTAGCCAAAATAAAAATCCAAAATAAAACTAATTTAGCCGTTTCATTACAGTAAGTTATTAGAATAAACAAAATCTGAAACCATTTGTCACCGAATGTCAAATTTTAACGAATATCATAAAACTAATATTCAAGTGATTCCGTATTATTGCAACAAAAAGTACAAAAGAACACATGAAACGAAATGTTTAATAAGCCACTGTTTCAATACACATTGATTTGTAGTATAATTTGTATTCTAATTAGCCTCAAAAATAGTATCCAACTAATTAAGTGTATTCTAAGAATCCCACTCTGAAAGCGAACTCATTACACGTTCTCTCCTCATTGTAATACCGTGCTGTAAGCGCTAAGTAGTGAAAGCGAAATTACAAATCAAAGTCCTGCAATTCGTAATGTAATCTGTTCTCTTTTTATCAGAACTAATTAGTAGTCTCCAAACAATCACGCCATACACTCCTTAAAAAAGAAACAACACTTCTCAAACATAAACCTCAGTATGGTGTACTGTTTTGGTCAAAAGAAGAAAATTTACCTGAATACATTTCACTATGGTGTACCGTTTTGGTCAAAAGTGGAGAATAGGTTAACAATGAAATATCAAGTGTGGAATTTTTAACTTTATTAGTGACAGCTGCCAGGAAGAAAATATAAATAATAATTTTCTGAAGACCATCAAACTATCTTGGAGACCGACCGCCAGGTTAGTTCTAAAGACCTGTAATAATCGCCCCCGAGACACCAAATAAGAGGGAATCAAACGTTTCGAATGATCAAACATATTAATAAAATGATTTCGGTTATACATACAAGGGCACCAAAATATTTGCTACTGTCACAATAAGAAGTACGTCAAATACCGACACTTTGCCTAGTTCTTTGTGGCACAGACTTTAATACGATTGGTTAGGCTTTAAGTACAATTGTGTCTAAAATAGAAATGGTACAGACTAATTTGCAGGAATTAAATAAGATTAGTTCAAAGTTATTCTGTTGCCTGATAAAACCTGATTAACTTTCTCTGAGTACTGTAAATTTGATTATTCGTGATGATTTACTTTTTGCGAATTTCCCACTTCGCTTATTCAACAAAATCTCGCGGGGTTTTCTTTTGGCATAGATTTAGTTTTCTTTTGGCATAAGATTTACTATCAGTGAATTCTCCGTCATACTGACGGCATATCGTTTTCCCGGTTTGTTTATGGCATTGTTCTACTCTTTGTATATAGAGACATAATCGTGAGTCATGTTAGAATTAAACATTTACTCTCGGTTCTCACAAACAAGTTCTCACAACTTATATTACTCGCTTTCTAGACTCACTCCAGAGTGAGAAATAACCTTGAATATATATAGAGAGGCAACGTGGATATATAATGCAATGCCTATGGATACTGTCACCACATGGTACTGCCGGGACCCTCCAATCCCCGAGACAAACTCGCAGCTACTGCGCCAACTTGAAGGCGGATCTACCAGTTGGTTGCAAAACAAGAAGAAAAAAACTTTAAAAACATCTTCATTTCAATTTTCGACCAGATTGATATTTACAAGTGTAGATTAAAATTTCTAAAGGATTTTCGCTTTTGAAAAAAAAAAACAGCACTTTTTTGTAACTAAAAAAGATCGCAATAATGAAGCAAATTTAGTAAAGGTGAGTTAACAAATATCCTGCTCATAGGTAAAATATTGTGATGCCCTACAGGGGCCTAAAAAAAAAAAATATTGTGATGCGAATGTTTGACATGGTGAACTGTACTGGGTACAGCACGTGTATTTTGGCTTTTAACCTTTTTGTGGGGGGGGGCTCAAGCTAAAGCAATGGAATTGGGACTATGTTTACAATTTTGCAAGCAACTTCATTCAAAATTATTATCAGCTTAACGCGATCGTGACTTTTGACCTGCTTTCTTGTCTGTTGGAGCCATCGTTCAGACATCATGACCCTCTTGTTTAATTATTTCGAACTGCATCAAGGTTTAGGATATTATTTAAATGTACAGTTGTGTCTGTGCTATTGTCTGTGTTATTTTGCCTGTGTTATTTTATCTATGCTATTTTGTTTATGTTAATGTCTGTGTTATTTTGTCTATGCTATTTTGTCTATGTTAATTCATTTATTTTTGTGCTATTGTCGCGGATTTTGTCTCTTGTTATTGTCGTGTTAAGTGTCGTGATATAGTCGTTTATTGTATGTGTTATCGTCTGTGTTATTTTGTCTTTGTAAGTTTGTCGTGTTGTTGTCTGTTATGTCTGTGTTATTTTGTCTTTGTTATTGTCTGTGTTATTTTGTCTGTGTTATTTCATTGTCTATGTTATTGTCTGTGTTATTTTGTCTATGTTATTGTGTGTGTTATTGTCTGCGTGATTTTGTCTCTTGTTATTGTCTGTGTTAATGTGTCTGTGATATAGTCTGTGTTATTGTATGTGTTATCGTCTGTGTTATTTTGTCTTTGTAAGTTTGTCTGTGTTGTTGTCTGTGTTATTGTCTGTGTTATTTTGTCTTTGTTATTGTCTGTGTTATTTTGTCTGTGTTATTTCATTGTCTATGTTATTGTCTGTGTTATTTTGTCTATGTTATTGTGTGTGTTATTGTGTGTGTTATTTTATCTATGTTATTGTCTGTATTATTTTGTCTGTGTTATTTTGTCTGTGTTATTGTCTGTGTTATTTTGTCTGTGTGTTTTTGTCTGTGTTATTGGCTGTGTTATTTTGTGCATGTTATTGTCTGTGCTTTTGTGTGTGTTATTGTGTGTGTGTTATTTTGTCTATGCTTTTGTCTGTGTTATTTTGTCTGTGTTTTTTGTCCTTGTTATTGTGTCCATGTTATTGTGTGTGTTATTGTGTGTGTTATTTTATCTATGTTATTGTCTGTATTATTTTGTCTGTGTTATTTTGTCTGTGTTATTGTCTGTGTCATTTTGTCTCTGTTATTGTAAGTGTTATTTTGTCTGTGTTTTTGAAAGATAAAGCGCTTTCAGTTCAACACAATTGCTAGCTAAACACGACAATACTACACAAAATGTGTATCTAATACCCGGAAACACAAAAAAAATGAAAAACGCTACGCAGAACACGTCCAAAGTGCAACCGATAAAGATGCTACAATCATTATGGTAATAAATGAAAAACTCGTGATTCGCGAGGAACGATTATAAGTAATCTGATTTTGAAAAGAAAAAAGTATTCAGTCCCTTTTTCGGTCGCACATGTTGATCATTGGTCCGTTGAAAGTTAAATTTTACTTATACCTTTTATGCTCTTGCATGTGTTAATACATTATACTACTGGTACTTCAGTGTAGTACTTCCGCATGTTTTCTTCACTAGCTTTGCCTCTAACCTTGTATTGTACTTGGAGAAACACCGTATTCATCGCAGTCGCTGTACGCGTGTTACTATAGTAAAAGTAAGTTTTTATTTAGGTTATTTATACCTACTCGGTTACGTAAAAATATATATGCGTGAGAACACGTGCCTTATGAATATATTTCTAAACAAAGATTTCAATCCAATGAATAACCAGACTGCCAAACAATAAAACAAAAATAGTATCGACCGTATTTTTAAATAAGAACTACGGACATATCAATTAGTAGTTAACAATTTTTTATGTTTTACGGATAATGAACAAATACCGCTTAAAATTATATCAATAGTTTGAATATTTATCAAGTTATTGTTTAGTCCATCATTTTCAAGTGTCGTTTGAATTTTTTCTTTAAATCGATTGAATGTTTAATTGTGATGGGACTGAATGTTTCCATTTGTTCGTGTTGGCATATATATTGAACCGAGTTAATTGATCATAAAAGCAACTAACTGGAGCGAAAAATTATGAGAACAAACGTACAAAATCAATTTGTAACTTGAGGAATGACTTGACAATGGCTTAGTTAAAACGTAAATAATATGTTATGAAATCTAATGGTGGCGTGATAAGTCGTGCGGAAGAAAAATATTATGCTCTTGAATTAAATGAATGTAGTACCATTTTCATTTAACAGAATACAGTGATCACGGTTTTGAATGTAGATTAATATTTGATTCGCTGTCTGTTTAACAACGTAATGATGTTTCAGACAAATCAATCTAACACACTTTATCTACGTTCTCAAGTAGTTAATTAAACGACTCTCTTACATAATAAATAAATACATTTTTAAAGAACAACTTTTATCTAAAAAATGCCCCATTTTAGCGCAAGGCCTTTTTGTAATAAATCGCATCCACCCTTTTATTGTACAACAACTTAACATAGAGTATTGAACAGTGTATAGCTTATGTTTTCAGGTAAAGTAATGATACTTGCAAATGTTCTGTTATTTATGTGTTTGAAGTTATTTAGTTTGACACCGGTTATAGGGAATGCCCCTTTCAGGCGACTTTGTACAAGTGTACTACATCAGCAGAAAGCAATGACGACACTCTCTTAAAGTAAGCACAAGTCTAGTCAGTTCTAAATGATACAATTGAGATATTAATTAAATATTTTTATACCCAAGAAAATTATTTGTATTTCCGGGATACCAGTTTCTATCTTGCAATATATGTTTTCCTCCGTGCTGTGACAGAATTGTAGGTTTTTCTGACTTAATGATCTGACAAAAGGACTACAATTACCACGTGCCCGTATCTATAGTAAAATCCCCACGTTGCCGGAAGCCTCTTTTGGGACATGTATTCTATCGGAGAAAAATCTCTATTCTGTCGCGAAAGGAGATTCTAATGCATTTTCAAAGAGTCTGTCAGAGAGGTGATAATCTCATAGATTTATCTCCCCTTGGGATTGAAGTGCACGTGACTGTTTAAGTACAACCCGTTCTGCTATTGTTATCACTTTGTCAAGGAAAAATTTTAAAGGAATGAATTGATGTCACGTTCAGAATCGCTTAAGAGACTACATGGGTCGTCCATTGTGTAAGTAAGTAAGATATTGAAGAGAAATATTAAAGCAGTTTAAAAGCCCACACTTTCTGGTAAAATATCAAGTTTAATTCATTAAATAATCAGGTAAATAAATTGAATATAGAAGGTTCAAAGCTTTTTTCGTCATTTTATACTTTTGCTTTAAAGTTTCATGTATATAACATACAGAGTATACGTGTCGTTAATATATCTATTTTAAGACCGGACTATCCCAAGTGCGTGTGTGTTTTCGCACGAAAGCATAGAAAAATGACCATTTGAAAAATTAACAATATTTGTTTATAATTATATACTATGTTTTGATGGTTTTATATTTAACTTGAAATTCATCGAACTATATCATATCGAGGCTGCTCTCCAGAGTCTGACAACTGTCACCATTATCCAGTATACCTCATATATTGCAAATAACACGAGACTTTCAACTACAATTGCCGTAAATTACACGATATTTATAATTGCCGCCAATATCACGAGACTTACAACTGCCGAAAATAACGCGAGACTAGCAATTGCAAAAAATAACACGAGACTTACAATTGCCACAAATAACACGAGACTTACAACAACCGCAAATAACACGATACTTACAACTGCCGCCAATATCACGAGACTTGCAATTGCCACAAATAACACGAGACTTGCAATTGCCACAAATAACACGAGACTTGCAATTGCCGCAAATAACACGAGACTTACAACTGCCGCAAATAACACGATACTTACAACTGCTGCCAATATCACGAGACTTGCAATTGCCACAAATAACACGAGACTTGCAATTGCCGCAAATAAAACGATACTTACAACTGCCGTAAATATCACGAGACTCACAATTGCAGCAAATTACACGAGACTTGCAGTTGCCGTAAATAACACGAGACTTGCAATTTCCGCAAACAACAAGAGTCTTGCAATTGCCACAAATAACACAAGACTTGCAATTGCCGCAAATGACACGAGACTTTCAACTGCACCAGTATTGCGACTTACAAAAGCCGCAATTTACACGAGACTCACAATTGCTGCAAATAACACGAGACTTTCAACTGCACCAGTATTGCGACTTACAAAAGCCGCAATTTACACGAGACTCACAATTGCCGCAAATACACGAACTTCAACTGCACCAGTATTGCACTTACAAAAGCGCAATTACACGAGACTCACAATTGCCGCAAATTACACGATACATACAACTGCCGCAAATAACACGAAACTCACAATTGTCGCAAATAACACGAGACTTGCAATTCCCGCAAACAACACGAAACTTACAGCTGCCGCAAATATTACGAGATTTACAACTGTCACAATCATCTCACATGTTAATTAAACCTCCAACCATGATGCACAATGGCTGAAATGTATTTTAGGAATGTATCAATCTTTCGGGTTGAAAGAGAAAAACTGATTAATAGCGCTTTCAATGGACAGGAGGTCTGTCCGACAGGAAGCAATGCACTGTCAAGTCCGAAAGTGATCTAAAATATTTATAAACATTGTCCGTAACACGAGCCATAAAAATCTGGGAGATGCCGTAAAAGCCACCGTAACTAACTTTCAACAACGATAAATATTGGCTGTGTTCTTTATAAGAATCTTTATGTTATTTTCTGGGATTTTGTTGGAAAATGGTGATTTTGACTTAAGTAGTGTCAGAGAAAAGTGTAACATCTGTATTTGAGTTGTGTTTGGTCCAAATGCTTTCGAGATACTATATAGTAGTTTTAAGGTGCCTTGACATTTATTTTACTAACTACTGAAATGAAAAGCCAGCTGTTGTTGTTGTTGTTCAATATAAAAATTAGCGAAAGAAAGAGAAAGACGAATTTAGTATTCTTAATTTATATTGTTTGAAATATAATTGAAAAATCAAATTCAGAAATTACATATAAACATTACGAATTCAATTTGTTGGCCTGCGATACAAAATAATACAAATTGAAAATCACTGATTCACAATATACAATATATAAGTTACTGATTCGCAATATTCAATACACAAAATACTAATTCGCATTTATCAATATACTATGGAAGCCTTGGAGGGCCACTTTTGAGTTTCGACTTACGGGTGTTTTTGACTTTTAAGTTATGACTTTCAACTTTTGACTTAGACGCTACTTTCAGACACTTTAAGAGGAATGGTACTGCATAAAAAGCATAATGATCTGCTGTGACAATATAAACTGGGATTCGAACCTGTATTAAGGTTTTAAATGTGTTTGTGCGTAGCACGTAAACTGTTTGCTGTAAATAAATGAACTAAGTTACTTTTGTCTTTGTCATTTATTTTTGTATCAATGAGCCGTGACGGCGCGTCAGGAGGCGACCTTGGGAGCCTCCGCAGTGAGGCGGCGGCGCAACTACTCGTCTCGGGAGGCCTTGTGGGTGTCCTCTTTCTTTAAAAAATAATAATAATAATAAACTCTTTATTTAAAGAAGCTAGCTCATTAAGCATAATGTACATAAAGCAACATATTTCTTATCTACCATGAGACCTTCTTTTAACAAGATAATATACAATTGAGAATTTTCTATAAGCGGGGGTTGGGGACTTGCCTCCCAGGCGTCAAGCCAACTATGAAGGAACTGTAAAAAAATTGATTTTTTGTTGCTATGGTAACATTTTTAAAAAATTACTTTTTATGTTTTTATGTATCTATATGTTAATATCACAAGGGGTATACCGAAGGAAATTAAAGGCGTAATATGTATAAGTATATTGTTCTATGTTGGGTCCTCAGTAGCAGGTTCCTAGTATTACCTGAACCTGGCTGCTGGAGGTCCTCAGTGAGGACCGTGTATAGGGTTAAGGTTGTTAGGGTTACGATTAGGGTTTCTTTTTTCATAAGTGAGTAAGTAATAGGTCAAAAGTCAAAAGTCAAAAAGTGATAAGTAATAAGTCAAAAGTCAAAAGTAATGAGTCAAAAGTCAAAAAGTAATAAGTCATAAATCATAAGTAATAAGTCAAAAGTCAAAACAAAAAGCGTGTTAAAACACGTTTTATTTTGTTACTATTGACACAAATAGTAACTTTTATATATATATAATTGATTTTATTAAAATCTTTTAAATAGAAATTGTATTTATTGAGGTTGACGTGTTTATATTGTTTTAATAAAAAGACGCCAAAGAGGCAATACAGTAGTTCTAGTCATAAGTCAAAAGTACGGCGTACAAAAGTCATAAGTCAAAAGTAAAAAAACACCCGCAAGTCGAAACTCAAAAGTGGCCCTCCAAGGCTTCCATAATATACAAATTCTTGATTACCAATATTCAGTATACAATTTTCAAGTTTCAATATACAAATTACCGGTTCGCACTATTCAATATACAAATTACTGACTCACAAATGCTTAGAACTAACATTAACAGTACTTGATACTTTTATCCTTGACTGAAATAAAATTACTGCAAGTAAAAATTCCATTACAAGAGCACTCTCACGTCCTGACATTGATAGCCCGAGAGATATTTATCTACAAAAACACGACTTTTTGCATTAACGTTATAGACATTATACTGTCGAATTCGTGTCTGATTGACAAAAGTTATCGTTTTGCCTTCTTTTTTATGACATTTTCACTAAATCAAATACAACAGAAGGTCGTTTGTCAATAGAACACATGTCCTTTAAAGCAGAATTCATAAAAAATCTTTACTGTTCTGTGATGCGGAATGATGCCCGGGATACTTTATCGGTATTTTTAGACAGAGAACGGTTCGGATACTGCAATAAAGAAATACATGCACTGGAATAAGAGGGTTGCAGGACATATCAATTATGTCGGACGTATTCCTTATCTAGCAGTACGTTTACGGTAGCATTAATATGATAAATAGCTATATTTCCGGAGTATCTTCGTAGGACATCGCTTATTGGTCAATTTATTCAATTAATAATGTCTGGAATGGCGAAAACTGAGTTCAGAACCATATGTGCTCAAGATTGACGTACGACCTACTTACTGTGTTGGTCAATAACCTAGAACAATGCTAAGTATAATGGGTTTTATGTAATGTAAAGTTTCAAATGTTTCTACATACTTGCTTAGAAGTATTTGAGTCAACGGTAATACACGGATGTTGCGGGTTCGAGTCCCACTGGGGTCACGTTTGTACCTCCTCATATGAAACCAGTACTGTTTGTTCCAGGAAGCGGACTCGAGATCGACTCGATAAGCTGCAAGCTTTCATCACAATTGAGCTAAACTAAATTGGTACATGTATAAACTAAAAAAACGGTGATACTTTTAAGCACGACAATGTGAACAAAATTGGTAAAGCACAAAAAGGTCTCCTGTACGAAACTCACATATATTTTATGAAAGGCAATGTTGTATGTTTTATGTGGGGAAAATACGGTGACATACTAAATGTTTTATTATAAAATTTTGGTATCGTGATAGACTGCACTTTGTTAAATCTTTAAAAAAAGAAGACTGAAATGCATAATAAAACAACCTCCACTGCTAGTTTGCGTGACCTTGTCAGACAGCCTACAACGCTTCTACGTACAAACCTACATAACTAGTTCAGCGACAATCAATACTGATTTATAATTTCATGATAAAAAGCAATGAACAACACTTTTTTCCATATAGTTTTCAAAATGAATTTTATTATTATTATTATGAAGTTTTTTCGATTTAAAATGGAAAATGTTAGTGCTGGTTTTACTATTTTTATCAATTTAGCAATGTCCGACAAAAATCATATCGCGCATTGTCAAACCTTCTATCCATATCCAAAGTTCCAAGAACCTTGCTCGATTATTCGCCGGGGTTTCGCAGAATCCAGGTTTTTCTGCTGAAGGGGCAGACAAACAAACGGACAAACAGATAATTGAACCAAGGTAAGCTGTAATTAAGATCTGCTATTTTAGAGAGCTACCCTTTCACCTATTTTTTTTTGTTAATTACCTGAATAATTATGTCTAGTTCATACACTATTATCTATTCGTAATACTATTTTTTGATCTCAGTGGAGTAACAGAGTATATACGTTTATAATGGCATCACATATAATTAGAAAAAAATCTTTCCGTGAACCTAAAAGCTTGTAAAAATCAAAGAAACTACACTGAATACATTTAGGTCATAAACTGTATAAAAGTACAAACACATAACTTCATACAGATTCCTTCAATAAAAGTGCTAACGGCAAATGATCCTTTGATTTAATAATATACATTAATTGCTAATTTACGACAGAGGATTTTTCCATGTGGAATCAGCGATAGCTTTTACCGATGCTTGCTATATTAAATAATTATGCTGGTATATTCAAGGCAGACATATAAAAAGGTAAAGGCCATACAAAATAGATTCTTCTCAATGTTAGAAGAACAGCTATTATAAATTTGATTTAAGCTGATGTTCTGTGAGCTCCTATTTCATGAAATAAATCTCTTCTGCCGCTGTGACAATGACAATGAAGGTTGTATATTGTTAGAAAAAATACTAAGGCAATATATGCCGGAGAAAGTTAACGTGATTTTGTACACGATCAAGCAGACGACAGCTTTTCAGTATTTCCGGAAACATGTGTTGCCGTAGTTATTGGTATTTTCGTACACATCCGGCGTGGCTGCAGCATATCCATTAAAACTGTCCATGTTGCTGCAGATTCGCATGTATATGTATATATTGTGATGTGCAGTACACGCACATTAGTCCCTAAACTCAATTTTGCACAGGCGGACATTAGCCCCGTCATGATTTTGCGATTTTGCAAAGGTGGATATTAGGTCCTTCATCAATTTGGCTATCAATTCAATTGCATAAGAAGTATCTCTATTTACAAATGTATATGTACTTCTAACTAATGAAAATTATTCAATAATTTGTCTTTTTATTGTATATGAATAAATCATTGACATCTGTTTTTTTTTACTTTGAAGAGTGAAGGGGCTAATGTCCGCCTTTGCAAAATGATAAAGAAGCTAATGTGCGCATAATTATGCAAAATTGAATTTTCGGCCTTAAGTCCGTCCGAGGGGCTTAAGTCCAAGGGGCTAAAGTCCGAGGGGCTAAAGTCTTAACATAAGTCCTGCCTTAAATGAGTATTGTCGAGCACTTTTAATTCAGTTGCACTCAATCGTCTTAAATATTATACAATATCAATGTTTTTTTTCGTTGTGAATTTTGTGAATTTGTTACCTGAAAGTAGGGTCATGTTACAACTGCATTTACTGTTAGGGTCACATAATCACCGTACGAGATTATAAAGACAGTATATATTAATATTGTTTCAAATACAACAGTAGATTGGAGCGTTAATTGTTAAACAACGTATACATTTTCATATTTGGCGTGATTCAAACACGTGCTATGTGCATCATTTCTTACCATCCCATACTGTGTCCACGTAACAATTATGCGCCTTAAACGTTTGCATGGATTTTTATCCGAATGCATATCACTCGTTTTCCATGTTGTTGGTTACATGATCTTATTAAGGCCATTATGCTAAGTGGTTGTAAAGTATCATTCTGTCTACACGCAACATTCATAGCAAAAAAAAAAAAAAAAAAAAAAAAAAACGCACACAAAGAAACTGAAATGAAAGAAAAAGAAAAAATATACTTTAGTGTGGGTTCATTGTTTTTTCAAAGCTAGCTCTGAGAGGTTGTAGGTTTCTAACACTTAACCTTATTATAGCAATAAACCAATAGGTACTCGGGTGCTTTTGATCTTGAAATTGAAAAGGAGACTACAATCTAATACGAATGAAGAGTTCACTTGAACCCAAGTAATGTCAATCAATGCGTACTTACACAAACAGAAATAAAACGATTTTGAATGTTTGTTAGCGACGTGGAGGCTGCCTAATAAAACAATCCCCATCGAGTTTTAAAACATTTCGACTGTCTGTAAAGCATATGCAAATATTGTAGGCGTTCATTGTCCTACATACATTGTACATGCAATGGCTACTCTTGGCACAGGTATTGTTATTTGTTGCTGTTTTATTTCTTTGTTTTCTGCTTTATTCTATCGACTTTCAACGTAGATACATGTTTATTTGAAATACTGTATGTAGAATTGTATTTAAATCTATTCATTCAGATATATGTTTTAGATTTATCCATCATTTGTAATTTTGTTGGCAAACATTACCGAAGTTTGAATTGTAGTTATATTCAAAAGTAAATAAATTTAGCTAAAGATGTATATTTTGTCTACAAAGAGCTCACTTGTGTATAAACAAACATCCATTAGAAAACCGGTACAACACATATAGTTTATACTTATACGTTAAAAAGCACTTTAGTCCTGCCTACATGTATAACACCTGCAAGAGGGGTTGGCACTAGATAGATAGATACAGTATATCTGTAAATTATATAGCATACCAGTATTCTGTAAAGTTTTGCTAGGCTTTGCACTTTCTCAAAGTTTCATTGATTTAACAGCTTTAAATGTATTGTTAGATTAAATGCGGAATGAAATGTATGTTTTATCAACATACTCAAAATTATTTAAGATTAATTAAGTGATAAATCAATCAATTTATAGAAAAACTGCATCAATTATTTTAATTGAAAATCTGTGGATTATAAACAATTGCACATCGTTAAAATGTCTTGAAACAATCTCATAATGCACGTGATTATCAGCATGTGGTATTACTCTCTCGACTGGCTTTATTCAATAGAGAATAATTACCTTTCTTCATTGCTCAACACGTATTTTTGTCGAGTTACCCCCGTAAGACATTAACAGGCTTTCTCATTTTGTAAGAGTTATTTTTTAAACACAAGTTTAAGCTTACTAAAATTTTCTTACAGGACATAGGTACACATTATATAAACATAACATTAAACATTTTAAATAATGGTATCATGATGAGCCCCTACCCCGAAAGACCATCGTTAAAAATTCTTTATATTCATCGAAAATAAACACACTAACATATCTTAAAGTCTCCACAACATTCTTAAATAATTTTACCAACTCTCTCAGAAAAGATTTGAATTGTCTGTTGATAGAGAAGAGTATACCGGGAATATCCTGTAAATGCATAATTTTCTTCTCTTTTTATATACATTGGGAAGGGTCGTCCATTAATGTTGCTATAGAACGTGTGGCCCGGTCCATTTACTTCTGTTTCATTGTGTCATATGTCTGTGCGTTTTTTTTTTGAACATGCATTACATATGATTACCTTTTTTGTAAACTAATGCAGTAAATGTAAAAATGAACGGTATAACGCATGACAGACAGTAGTATCAAAACAGCAAAGTTAAGCAAATTGCTAATTTCTGCCTTGCGACCTGCAGGACCCGTTTGTTCAAATCGTTAACTTAGTAGAAACATAATCCTTAAAGTCTTAGGATCTCTCTGAATTTACTGAATATAGTAAAATTAATTTATTGATAGGATAATGATAGAACCATGTTATATTCACTCTAAAACATTGTTGACAAATGCCTTTCTTTCGTATTCAATTTGTTTCTTCAAGAAAAAGAGTTGCCAGAAAACCTTTCTTAGTTTTTGCAATATCATTGAAAAAAATAGTGAGCAATGTTGGACTTATATGTACATATACTTATCAATTTAAAAAGCAAAGTAAGGAATGAATTTGGTACAAATTAAGGTCATTTCTGTTAGTAAGATATCTTTCTTGATAAAATGAGAGCTACTTGTAAATAAATTGTGATCCTTGGACTTTAAAGTTAACCGACTGTTCGCATTATCATCGTCCAAAAGTTCGAACAACTGCCGGGGTCCAGTACAGATCCAGGCCAGCCTGCACATCCGCGGAGTCTATTCATAATCTTAGTCACGGATGGCTATACGATAAATAAATTACTAGCATCCCTTAAAAACATTAATAATATATAGTAGTTTAAATGAAAGATAAGAAGTCAGTACGCTAAGAAGTTAGGACGAGAAAATCAGAAACAGAGACAAGAGAGAAATATACTTTATTAAACATATCCCTTCAGGAGAAAAATGTAGAATTTGTGCCTCCCGCCAGAGTGGAAAGTTCAGATATTGCATCATGGGAAGTTTATACCTAGATATACGCCTCTATATTTACTACAAGTATTTCTTCTGTTTAACTACGTTGGCATGTCTTACAACATATTTCTTTCATATTCACTTTGCGAATTTTTGTTTTCAGGTTGATTAGCGTTAATCCATATACACATGGGTTTAGAGCAAATAAATTCGGTTCAATAGTAAACGCTGTTTCCTGAAATCATCAACAGAGACGATGAAATGATTCGTAAATTTTTGATTTCGTGCTTTCTATAATGACGATAAACTATTATATATATTCTGTTCTGTTCTGTGAAATAAATACACGTGGGTTTAGAGCAAATAAATTCGGTTCAATAAAACTCTGTTTTATGAAATCATCAGCAGAGACGATGAAATGTTTCTTAAATCTTTGTTATAGTGCATTCTATAATGACGGTGCACTGTTATGTTCAAATAGATAAATTATGTTCTGTTATGTTCTGTTAATGTCTTTGTGCAAAATACCAGATGTATAATATTTGGACAGTGAAGACCCTATACATATTCATTTTCGTGAGCAATTATTTTCCGCTATCTTGCTTTTTTCCTCGCTACGGCGTAGCGATGTTTCCATAGAAAAAGATCGATGTTCGCAGCCTTGTCAAATGTTAAACCGTAAAAAAACTAGAACATGAATGTCACGATTGCATTGAGTTTGAAATTATATGAGATTACGGAAATGTTATATTTATTCTATTTTTAGATTTTCCGATATTTATATGTAAAAATATTATATATTCAAAGCTATGATAGACAGAGGGATAAAAATCTACTTACGAGTGCCGTCGAATCTCGTTGCTATGGTATCCAAGAATGTGTTCTGTGGAGCGAGCGATCCTTTCTTCATTTTTATTTTAAATCCAAATTTAATAAATTTCCACAGAATTATCTCGAATACATGTCGATGTTTCACATAACACGGAATAAACATAAAGCTCTGCACACTGCCTAATGAAGAAAACAACAACACTTAAAATGAAATATGTCACATGTTTTCCACATTGAACAATTTAGAATAATCAACCACATTGCAGCTATCGCGGGTTGAAATTATTTTTGCGAAGAAAAATGTTTACTCAAAGCGCTTACAATTTAACCTTAATGTATAAAGAACAAGCAAATGTGCCGATGTCTTCATGTCTGTCTGGAAGTATTCCCGAATAATGCCTCAAAACACTGTTACCAACGTTTTCTTGAGACTTGTTCGAATTGTCTCAGAAGAAGCTATTAATCTCCCTAGCTATACAAAAGTACCGCCAATGACTCCCACGGCCAAAGTCAACGACAGCGAGCCTTTTATGGCATCAATATTTTGTAACCATTGCTTGATTCAGCTTAAGATATTTTGAAATGTACTGTGAGTTTCATGTTAACTCGAATAAAAACTTGAGACTAGCGCAAGAATTTGACATTTGTGCAAGCTCTCTGTCTCCTATTTGAAGAAAAATATTTTCAAGGTAAAAGAGAGAGTTTGACATTCGTTACTGTTTAAATGATATTTTTGTAGTTGCCACTTGGTGAATAAAGCGTTTCAGTTCTTGTGACCAGCATTTTACAAACCTTTGATGGTAATTAATATATGCGGTCATTAATAGCATATCTTTAATAGCACTTTAATATTTTTTTATTTTCTCTTACTGTGTAGTCATTTATTCCGTTCTATCTTCTGCTTAGTTTTTAACATATTAAAAATTGACACTTATTAATAAAACACTGTATTACCGGAATTATAGCGATGTCAAACATTAACAAACATTTCAAGATTTCACCTCTATACGATATATATTGCTTCCATGTGTAATTCCACCTTCATTCCAGACATCTTTTATTCTGCTGTTTTATTGCCACAAGCCGAGTGGAGAAGGTCGCCACTGATTTCTCCGAACAGAGAGGAGCGCGAGTTTTATTCCTTCCCCATCACTTTCCAAGTATTGGCATTTGTCACCATTGCATCGTTATGTTTTCGTTTTGTCTGCTTTAAAATAACCACAAATGTCCTCGGATGACAACACACAATACTGTTACATATAATAACACACCGTTAATGCTATTCCAATACTGTCACTGGCGAAGCTCTATTCACTCGCTTATATTAGGGCAACATATCGAAGCGACTTCAGAGCTTTCAGTATCGGAATTTGAGAGAATAGTCTTCCAGTTATCACCCGTTGACAGTTTTCTTGTCTTATCTGCAAGGTGACAGACATACAAAAAATTATTATTCAGTTTAACTGTTATGATATCTTCCAATATTTCATTGGTCTAGACGACATCCAGAGTATATGTACCACACATATTAACCTCTGTGATAAAAATAGATGTGATATTAATCATGTGATAAAAAATTGCACAAGCCGGTGAACATTACAAAAATGTAACTCCGACCAACCAAACAAAGCTTAACGAAAGATTTGACCAATCAAATGCAACCAAACATCTGCGGATTCCGAAAGCCGACTTTTAATAATATAGTAGATGTAATTAAAAAAAAAATCTTCAAAATTTGCCTCAAATCTGTTTAAGATGGATAGGAAACGATCTAACTAAGACAATGAATACCTACATTAATATTTTTACTTAGAAATAATTATTTTACAGTCATTTTTGTTCAGCAACTTCCGTGTCTTTGTCTGTGTCAAATGAGTGGTCGTTTTGAACAATGTAGAAAAACGCCTTTGATTTCCATGAACACGAGGTTATATTAACCCTTCAAGGCAAACAAGAAAAATATATGCTCATGTAGCCTCGACATCAAAGGGAAGAAAACCGATTATTAATACCTGGAAATAACTAAAGTCTGAAACAGACAGTAAAAATCTTGAGACTGTTCGCTAAAACAGTAAAATTAATCGTGCTATAGTAAGGAATAACTTTGCATATACTATATCATAACTCGGGCTTATTATTAAAGCCGGATATTTTTTTAAAAACGGAGAGAGTCATTGTTTGATAACGACTCTGTTCTATTGCCTGATTCGATTTGGAAATAATGTAACATAAGTTGTAACATAGTTTTATTTTGCATCCATTTGTACATGTATATACAGAGGAATATACATGTGCCCTGAATTTACATATTCTAAGTTAGAGCCAGTTCCCACAGCGACAAACTTTCGCAGTTGTAACCTTGTACTCTATTAAACTTCCACGCAAATTTCATTTTCATTGCTTCCTAAATTTGTATAATGCTTTCTCTTTTCGAACCTTTTTTTGCCTCTAATATAACGGTAATTTAAACTTGAGAGCAAAATCAATCTATATTTAGGTAATTTAAATTAATTACAACTATTTCAAGCATTTAGTACTACCACTTGATTATACTTGCTATTCATTAAACTTAGGAAGGGTCTCTGGAATTAATAGTCTCATAAACTTTCTATAAATTCTCAAGAGAATCTAAATATTCGTATAAATTGAAATAATAAACAATTTTCAAAGTTAATATTCAGTCATAAGTTGTCCAACGGTGAAATATATACTTAACAATTTTAAATACGCAACCAGATATTTTGACGAATACTTTGTCGTAGTTGCTGAAACGTAAATGTGTACATTCAAGAACATCATACACTGTAAAAAAAATATCGTTTGATTTACGGTCAAGAACTAGCAGCTTGTTTCCAGATCTTTCACCATAATGTTTTACGATACTATACCGTATATCATGACAGTACAAAAACATGCAGCTGGGTCAGATCTATATAGAGCATGCAAAAAAAAACAAAACAGGTACACGAGAACATTTGTGTGAAGTTTGGTGACTCTATGTCAATTACATAAGGCTCAGTGGTGCCAAATATCACACCACGTGCCTCGGAATGAAATTCCTAAGTATCCCATAATACTTTCTTTTTACGGCATTTCTCCGTAATCTATATTTAGGGCGTAAAAACACCGTACGGTACAAGTACCGTCAGTATTTAATGTTGAATGTAAAAGTGACGGTAATTTTTTACAGTCTACTTCTTGACATTGGCAAGCTTTCATTATAAACTTTCAAGCTTACTTTCATTTATAAACGTCAACAATATAGCAAATGATGAGATTATGCTGCTCAAAATCTATGACTTATCAAAAAGGTTGTGTTTTAAAGTTGTTAAGTATACATGCATATAGACGAATCTTTTTTTCATCACATGTTTCTATGTATGTTTTATTTGAATTCCTCTATGAAAGATACAACAAACAGCTTCTAACCTTTTGGCTAATGTGATAGAAAGAAAAATTTAGATCAACAAGGCAACTGCCTACCTATCAACTAAATATTTGAGGTAGGTAAGGCTATAAAGTAATACTGAAGGAATGTATGTAAACATTGTAAAGTTTATGAATAGGTGAAAGGTTTACTTTTAGAGACACAAAGTTTTGACATGTTAATCCATAACTAATTCCTATTTTTTCTCTATTTCTAGAGTGCAGATTTGTTTAGCATTTTGCAGTTCAACAATGCACCTTATAAATGAAATATATTTCAGGAATTCACTTCATGATTGTGAAGTTTTAACATAAAGTCTTGGCGCAACTGGTACTAATCAAGCCCATGTACATGATTTCGTGTAATTGTAAACAGCACATTTCAAAGCGTTCTGTTAATTTTTATCAATAAACATAAATCAACTGCAATATGCCTCAGGCAGTTATATACTATGGTTGATATTTTCAGGGAGTTTTGTTAATGCTTGTACAGGTCTACAGGAGACAAGGGACACCGATCGATTGATGATCGAAGTGATTATTCAATGGTATAAAAAGTCACTTTCAAAACCACACAGAAGAAATAAGGCATTCTACTTTGTAATTTCGTAGATGTCTTATTCGCGACATCTGTAAGTAAATACCACAGAGGTACATGTTTTTGTATTTTATACCCGCAACCGCCAATCGCCATCTTGAAAAGTAGAAAGTATTATGCGGAAGACTATAATAACATTGTACTTAATTAAAGTTTGAGTGCTATCATATATAATAACAAAACAAATCTTCAATAGGGCATTTTTTAAATGTTTCATAATTCTAAAAAAGTAAGCGCAGTTTGTATAAAATTAGCATACCGTTAGTGTATAAAAGGATGAAATTTCAAGGTTTAAAAGTTTCTTGAATTCACGGTACAATAAACACGGTATGAAACGAGCACTTTTCGACCATTTGAATGTGTTCTCTATATCCAGCGTATGGTATATCCATTTTTACATTAAATAAAGAAGGAAAAATAATCGGGCTTGCTTGTACACGGTATTTCTCTGTATCCGGGGACGTTATGTACGGTGTTTACTGTATTAAGTAACGCTTGTACTACGAATGCACCCCTTTTCTCGAATGTTAAAGGGGCACTCCCATTTATCTAGCAGAAAATATTCTCGAAACATAAACTATGTGTTCAATGAACGTAAAATGATAAATTAATACAATTTCAAAGAAGAACCTATGGCGAAAAATGCCTCATTTTACTACAATTAATCAAGATAGAGGCTTTCTGTAATAAATCGCATCCACCAATTAATTGTATAACAACAGCTCTACATAGATGACTGAATTGTAAAAACAGAACTGAAGTATAGTTTAAACCGCTGATTTTATCGATAATGAAGTAGATCTATGGAATTATTGGCTGAAACTTTCAGGTTAAGTTATAATACTTCCAATGATTCTATTATTTATGTTTTGGAGGTTATGTAGTTTGGCATCAGTTATAGGGTATGTCCCTTTAAACAAGATATGCATCACAGCCGAAAACATTCTTGACGAACAAGCAGGTAGTAAATGCCTCCGCACACAAAAGGTACACGAGTTAACTGACTAACAAGCACTTCCGGTCGTCAGAATGCTTCATACGTGATAAAGTGCTCTTTAATTCTTAATGAACGAATAACACTCACTTCATAAACATATGTTCAATTTCAGACAATCTCGTTCAACACCTGTAAGCAATGACGCCTCTATTTTTAGATTTCTATAATTTCTATAATTATTTTCAATCAGTAAAAGCAAAAACAGGTGGCTTATTATGATGGCGGTGCAGTGACTTTAGCTCGAGTTAATAAACAAGCCTGTATGCTTGTTTGAATAAACCATTTTTCGCATCAAGTGTTTTCACTTATTTTCACGTTATTCACCGGTGAAAATGTGTTTGTTATTATGAAATGTTTCATTGTTTTAACACAAATTTGTGCCAATGGAGATAGACAGGTAAGCCAAAATAAGATTAATACTTTGTTTTGATTTTTAAGTACGCATTTAGAGTTTTATATTTGGTACCGGATAATCTATATGACCAACGTCCCCAGATGAGTTTAGTTATTTTAGGTTTCGGGGGATAGTGCAAGATACAGAACGCGTCCCATCCCAGAGACGCCCTTGGTTCGTTAACATGCACGGTGTACAGCACCGATACATGGGACCTCGGTTTTTTGGTCTCATCCGAAAGACCATAAGTTATGTTGGTGGAGGAGCGGGGGATCGGAAATGCGATCCCTGAGTTACAAGTCCAGCGTGTTACCACTGGACCACTGATCAGCTCCTTTTGATTTCAGAATGTCGTCTTGTTCTATGGTTATATTTTCACGCTCGGGTAACTGAAAGGAAATGAAATCTACGTGACAAGTGTGAAAACACATCATGTTACGTTATTTCTTACCAAAATAGAACATCAAGTAAATCGCCATTACAGGACGTCATTCAACTTGCCCTTATAGGGTCACTCCTTACCTTCCTTTATATGACGTCACATGTCAGCCTTTATATGGCATCAAGAAATTCTCATAAATAGGAAATCAAGTTACGTGTATATGCCTTTAAATCGCATTTATAGGACGTCAACCGATTCGCCTTTATAGAAAGTCAAGTTATTTGCCTTTACAAAACGTCAGGTTATTCTCCTTTACAGAAAGTCAAGTAATTCGCCTTTATATGAAAATAAATGATTTGCCTTTTAAAACGTCAAGTTATTCGCCATCAAAGAACGTAAAGTAATTCGACTGTATAAAAAGCCAAGTAATTCGCCTTAAAAGTTTATAGAACGTCAAGTGATTCGCCTTTATAGAACGTCAAGTGATTCGCCTTTATAGATCGTCAAGTGATTCGCCTTTATAAGTGTGTCGCCTGTACAGGCTGTCAGTTAACTCAAATTCTTTGGACTGAAAAATAAACGAACATAATCACGAACGTTTTGTCTTTAATGCTAAAACCCCAAATTTTAAAAAGAATCATTATTTATATTTTGGGGTTGAAATCCAATGACATAAATAAAGTTATTGAAAAATTATTCCTTTTCGTAAATAGTACAGAACATTCTTAAATACATGTACATGAAATCACGTGACCTAGTGAAAGGCTCGTGATACAAAATTGTTTACATACTGAAATTCATCCATTACATACTTGAGTATGACTAAAATAGAAAAAGCTACAATTCTTGTTAAAAGTTTGTAAATGTACAGAATTCTGAAATTCTAGATTTCTGTTTTTATTACCTTAAAATTCTCCAGGGAAATACAAATGTACCATATATAGACTTCTATTTTCCACAGTTACAGAAAATACCTCGACATAATACTATTTAAGGCAGAGATGGTGTCGAGAAGAGATTAAACAGAACATGTAGTCTCTAACGAAACTAAATAACTTACTGCTCAGTGTTGTTTTCCAAGGTTACATTTTAAATTATACTAATAAGGTGATCTCCCTTTTATTTATTTATTTATTTATTTATTTATTTATTTATTTATCATTTATCTGCTTGTTCTTTTTTTAAATTCAAATATTGCAGGGTGGACCGTATACATGTACATAATCTTTTGACTGGTCTCATAATTTATAGATTTGGGTTCCTGTGATTGCGTGTTCGTGCGTACGTTTGCACGCGCGTACGTGGGTTCACGTGTAGAGTTGCTATGTGCCTTTTTCTGTTCGTACCAGCGTATGCGATTCTCGGTATTTTATATGGAATATTTACACATATGTACATGCTAAATTTATAGTTTTCGCTTGAGTTTTTAATTTTTCTTTGCAAACTATTTTGTTTAGAAAATGTTCACTGTATACAGTTATTCAGTAAAGAAAGCGATAAAAGAACGAGAAAACCAGATCAATGTGTACATTGATACATTGATGTGCTCCGATTTCGAGTTGTGAGCCATGAATGTACTTTTAAAACAACTACTTTTAAAACAATTGTAAAACAACGGTAAAAACGAGGAAAATGCATGATGGTCATAACCCAAGGGTTTAATTCAGATTACAGTAAACTCTGTATATAACGACTCTGGATATAACGAAAATTTGGATATAAGGAACACATTTTCCGGTCCGAATTTTTGTCTGCATTTATTTTTTATGAAAATGTTACACGGATATAACAAACAGTCACCGGAAATAAGGAACAAATTAAAAATGCGCCAATGAGTTCGTTATAAGCGGAGTTTACTGTAAAGTGTCATAATAATGTTTACAGTTAAAGGTCATCCGACTTATTTTCAAGGAATGTGTGCCTACATAACTTTCTTTTCTTTGTTGACCTAGATGTTTGAAATACAATAGCATGTAGCTTGCTGAAAGGGGAATGTGGGCGAGTGAAGTACCCAACCCAGTAAATAAATGTAATGCATTACTCTCTTTGTCTGTTATAACATGCATGTTTTACTTTTCTGAAAGCCTATATATTTGGTACCAAAATTGAGATCTGTTTACGTACAATATGGCGAACATTTTAGATTTTGCAATCGATCGATGACAAATGCACATGAGATATATTGTGCGAAAATAGAAGCCGATACGTCTGCTAAATATTGAAATATTTAAAATTAAGAAGTGCACACTTTCTTTTGGAACTGAGTGTACTAAATGTACATGTATGTTAAGAGAATGATTACTTTTTGTTGCGTAGCTATATTTCTAAACTTTATATCAAGGGTTGACCGCAAAATTGCATTAACTTATATGACATAAAGAAGGAACTACAACAACTTTGCGGTCAGCCCTTGATATATGAAAATATAAAAGAATCTAGACATGCTATAAAGGGGAATCAGGTGGATAAAATTGCTAAAACGAGTGGGAAACGTTGCCTCGGAATAATAGAGTACTGACATGTGTGTAGGTGGGTAGAATTTTAAACATGAGCAGTGCATACTAATTCATACATTTTATAAAACGGAGTAGGGATGATAATATTTAATACAATGAGCAGGAAGCAATGCCTCACATGCATACTAATTTGTAAATAGATTCCAGACATCTTCTTAAACGGAATCGGTGAGATGGAAAGGCTGCCTCAAAGGTACACTAATTCGTAAGCCTTCAACGTTTCAATAGTTTACTTAATTAAGGTAATTGATCGTTGTCATCGTTGCTCTTTAGAACAGAGGCAGCCGTTCATTCTCCACTTAATTTCTGTTCGATTATTAATATCTATATGATGCATTATTGTATTAGCGCTTGAATGTATTAAAGCTGAGGTAACTCGTATATGAAATATTTATGACATCTGCAGCGGAAATGCCACCTTTCAGTGATGTTGAATATTTTGTCGTATTCAAATTCCATTGTACTACTACATTGTACACTTAACGATTTCTTAATTCTCTATTAAGGCTTTAATGTACCAGTACTGCTGTAAATTTGATGATTTTCGCAACATTTTAATTCTCGCTGGTTTGGTTTGCAAAAATCTATTTTCGCTAATTAAAAAATTTCGTGAAATAGCCATTTCACATGTATACTGTATAGAGAATTCTCCCTTGAAAATTCGCAAAATCTTATCGCAAAATATGAGTCGCGCACATTCTCCGAATTTACAATAATTTTGAGAACAATCTTAAATGTAAGATGAGTAAAAGTTTTAACAGTACCTAATAAAATCAAGAATTCATATCTATATGATTACGCCTGTTTCACCATTGACACGTGCGTTTACAACGGAGACATCGCGTCTTAACCTTAGTGCATGGATGTCACCGTCTCTTAAAAAAAGCGGTAAAATTAAATTATCATTATAGTTTTGTTCGCCACTGAGTTATACTAACACCCTATAAATGGTGGGCCAGTAAGACACGTTATGTTAAGTGGAGATGTACGACATACAAGTACACAGTGTCAGACATGTATCAAAGACGCGGTTTAAGGGGTTTCAAATGCGTATGTATTGCAAAATGGCTACTTAACATATTTTTATTCTAAAGAAAACTGCGTTTTATCAGACAGATGCTAAGATATAATAAAATGTAATCGCAGTTTGAATATTAGTTTTACGTCATCGTTTATCAATAACTATTCGCATATCGTAATTCAAAGTACAGTAGAATTATAGTAAACCATGTTTTTGTTTTAAAATCCCATGATTAACACTTAATTTGTAACCATAAAAGACCGCCTCCTTCACCCCTTCCCCCCTTTTAAATAGATTAATTTAACATAACAAAAATAATAAACAAACAACAACAACAACAAATACAAAAGATAAAGTTGACCAGAATTGCAACAGTTATGTACTGCATAATTTCAAATCAACAACGCGAATTAAAACACTACGGGATCGCAGAAGAATTACTTCTCCAGTCCTCTTGGTGAAAAAAATGAATAAAGGTTTTATAATTTACTGCCACTCAAAATTTATATCACAGGACCAAAAAGCTTGCTATGTGTATCTACAATAAACTCCGTATTTAACGACTCCGATTATAACGAAATTCCGGACATAAGGAACATACTTTATCCGTTTATTTAATATGAAAATTTTATATGGATATAACATACTCTGGATATACGGAGCTATTCTAAATGGTACCAATAAGTTCGTTATATACGAATTTTACTGTTTTTGTTTGTACGAACTCTTTTTTAAGACTCTTGTTGTATTAAAGAACAATACATAAACAAGTGAATACAACTCGTACTGAGTCACATGTTGTACAGGGAAATATTATTCAAATTTACAATATTACACTGTATTAGATCAATTGCGCACATGATATGAAACAAGTAGAGCTAATACAAAGCATAACTGAGCCAATATGAGAAAAGCAGGGCCAATACGAGAAAACAGGGCAAATATGGAATTCAAGCATTCTGATTGGTTTAAAACAGAGGGCCAATACGGTTAGATTTTTAAACGACGCCATTTTTTAAATCAAACAATTAACAATAGTTTCAAAAGTTTCAATGAACGCATAAAAGTGTGGCTCTCGGTAAATAATGTATAGTTGAATAATGAAATAATCTAGTTAATACAACTGGTACTGAGCAGCATGTGGCACAGGAAAATCTGTATTAATTAAATGCTCTCCACGTATAGACGGTGACGAATCCCATGGTGTTAATTAACGAACAGATAGGGTTTTCTATGACAGTGTGTAACAATTGTTGCTCTTTGTTCTATGTCAATATTTGTACCATTTTTCTTTTACAGGCATTGCAGTGCGTGTTAGTTTTTAACTCAAGCGTAGAGACGGCTGTGCATGAAATATTTGAAATTTAATACCTTTTTGCGGAAGCACAAAGCGATCCAATTACCCGTACTGTTATCGCATGGCGACTTTTACATCATTAAATTTGATTGCACTACGAAAGTGAACTAAAATATTCTGTTATTATACAGTCGTTCAATAGGTTATTAACATAGTAAGGTGATCCAGAATGCCGGATTTGCTCGAGTCGTGTATCGGATGATTACGATTGCGGAGCACGAGTATGATCCGACACGACGGGAGCCAATCTGGCTTTTAATTTATATACCTATGATGACCCATTAATAAATATCATTTACAATGTGCCTTGAGGCACATAATTACACTTAGAGTTTTACTTTTAAGCATAAAACAAAAGATAAGCATTAATTAGTACGAACTATCTGTTTCATGCGACGTCATATTAAAACAAAACGCAACGATCCAATTAAAAGCAACATTATTAAAGTCCCAGGATCTTTTTTAATTAACTGATATTGTAAAATAAATACACTGGTAATATCATTGAAAAAAAATGCTGCTTTATATTTCTAACATGTACATTGATTTAAAAAGTAAAGTTATTAATGTTTTTGGTACAAATAAAGGCCATTTCTGCCGGAAAGACATTTTTCTCGGTAAAATAAGAGCTACTTGGTAATGTGCTCTTGGGACTTCAACGCCGTGGACATGCAAGAAATTTCTACGGACCAGCGGGAAACGCCACTAAAAAACAAATGCCAAATTTGGTACTGTGGTGTTACTGAATCAGATTTCTACATGTACTTGATTCGAACTGCTAGATTTGTAAACATTTTTTGCCGCTTCAATGGCAGGCATATAATGAATAACTATATTTCTTTTCAACTGGCGCACGAGTGCTTCTTGTTCAATTTGTTGACTTTTCACTGACGTGAGGATTTCTACCTATGGACGCCGTGTTCTTCATGCCCTAAGACTTATTTGTCAAATGCAGTTCGTAAATGTAGCGCTCCGTTTTTTCTTTTTTTAATGATATTATCCATTATTAATTTCTCAGTATGTTTTTTTTACCAATTTGCTCGTTATAAAACGACGGAAATATCGAATATGGGGATCTCTAAAGTTCTATTTTAATATTCTTTTTTCTTAAATATTCTTTGTTAATCTCTTTCCCTACCCTTGTGACGAATTAGCATATATACAGGCAGCTGTTTCCCTTTTGAATATTGGACCCTTTTTACATTTTAACCCTTTTCCTGCTATATGTTTAAAATGGACTCGTCCATCTCTCAAATTAAACAGAAACATTAATTGTTTAAATCTATATTTAGAGAAAATTTATTGACTGAACAGCGAACAGTGAAGATCATGACCACAGTGCACGTGCAGGATGTGAATGCTGATCAGGATCTGCACTGACCGCAAAGGTAGAATTATTTGCCGCTAGCACGGTAAGCGTTAAAACGATCATCTGCGCTAATTTGAACTCGTATATATATTATATAGGATATTATCATGCGTATGCTGCTGCTGATGATGATGACGTAGATTGTGATGCTGATGATGATAAAAATGAACAACAACCATAATTATAAGAAGCAAAGGAAGGAGAAAGAAGAACAGCTAAATTGCGTACAGTAACAGTCGGTTACAATTATAATAAATTCCCGATGACATGCGTATCTCGTGGGACACAAAATAACAAAACAATAATAATAAGTCAACAGAAGTGAAAAAGTATGACATTCAACATTTCTAAGAGTGGCATATAGGCATTTTGAACGCAATTTACGATTGGTTTTACTCTCTTTTTGATATTGTAAAAATACTAGAAAATGATTTTTTTATATATCAGATAGACTGCGTGCCGCTAAACGAGTGTACGCCCAATTTTTCATATTTCTAGTTAAAATATATTGAAACCGCACTGATACTAATAGACAGAAATACAGTTTTGGATTTTTGCGATGAGCAGCTAATATAATTACTTTCTTCTCACCTGGGACCCTTCGGTTACCGGACGAATGCTGTCCCGACTGAGCAATCAGACCGCAAACACATTTTCTGTCCGATTGTCCCGATCAGGCTTCCTATTTTACTCACTCGGCGACAAATTGAGGACAAAATGAAACAACAACAATGAATTCCTCTTAACATAAAAGATAAACAAACGGCTGTCACATATGTTAAGGATGAAACTGGTAAAACTATTGAAAATATTTGTTTAACAGATGTTATATTTCCACACTTAGCTGTCAGGGCCAGATGGATGGAAAAATCGATACAAGACAAAATTATTGTCAAGATAATTAAACATGCAAACTGTGTCGGTAAATTTGAATTACAATACAGTCAAATCTTAATGAATGTAGAATCAATAGTCGACATTAAAACTATTGCGATATCAAGATGTGAAAACCGTGTCGGTAAATTTAGAGTGCATGCGCTGTCAAATATCAACAGCAGCAAAATCGATATTAAATTTAATCTAGAAGTGACATTACCGGGTTTGTGACCCATGCCTCGGTACTTAATAACGAATGATGGAGCGGGGGCTTCTGAAAATTGAATGTGCTTTGAGCCTTCAAAAACGTAAATGATAAATGCATTAGGCATATGCAAATATATCAAAGGCAAATAGACTTTGACAGTGTGTCAGGAAAGGTTCGCATGCTATATCTCTGTTGTCATGTTTAGATAAAATTGTCAAATAAAGCGCGCCGGTGAAATTTAGCCCGTCAATCGCGGTAAATGTTTTATTTCAATCACCTCTCATGATTAAACCGAATAAAACATGTCATAATTACATGTATTAAGTTACATCTCTTTAGAAGTGTAGCATAAAAGATACTACTTTAAGACGGAAACTCCAAATAAGGAAACAAATGCAGCATACAATCTATGTTAATGTTTCGTGTTTCGGGGGGGGTAGGCAAATAAATTAATAAATATTAAGTACATTTAAATAAGTGAGTAAATAAATAATGAATAAATGAAGTTATAACAAAGACTTTTTCTACATACACACACTAACAAAAAACATTTATAAAAACACTAACAATTATACATATCAAACGACAGGTCGTTTGTTATTAAACATCCAATTTAAGTAAGTTTTAAAAGCAAAATATCTATGATTTAAAGAACTCGTTTGACACAAATTACATCATTTTTACAGATATTTAACGAGTTTTATTTATTTCATACTTCACTTACTAAAATAAAAGTTATGAATCTGAATGAATCACGCAATAAAATATGAAATGACAGGCCCGCTGTTTCTTTCTAATCTAAAATAATGAAAACAAGACAAGACGTAAAAGACAACTATCAGAGATAAAGAACAGAAAGGTATATATACTCAAGCTGACGCAAATCCGATATAAAACACTGTAACAATAACATTACTTCAATCCGAACAAATGCATTGACAAGGTATTGTTAATATCACAAACGACTCTAGTGAAACAATGGAAAACCACTCGCATCAACGTTAGGAAGTCCCTGCCGTTACCGAGTAACCTAGTCATACAACTGCCATCGATTATTGAAAAATGCGAGATTTGGTGCAATTCAGGAATAATGTCCAATAAACACTCGCCGTTTTTGTGTGATTCAACTATCATATCCGATAAACACCACGGTGATCTGTGTCAACACTTATTCTTCCAATTAAATGATTATATTTATTAACAGAAATTAACTAGGCGTTGATCATTTGCCATGGAATAGATTTTCAATAAAAAGACCGGTGGCACGGGCCAGGGACAGTAAATATTTGTCGTTGATGCTTTTACCAGTCTCATGAATCAGCTTCGCGGTCATTCAATTGAATTAAATATTCGTTTATGTGACAGAGGTATTGGTGACAAGTTTCACAGTGTGTTTGAATGTCCTGTTTTATTTTGTTAAGTAGAAAACGTTATTTGAAATAATTGATTAGTTTATACTAATTTATTTTAGCTCGATCATGAAGAAAGCTTGCAGCTTATCGAGTCACTCTCGAGTCCGCTTCCTGAAAAAACAAGTACTGGTGTCATATGAGGAGGTACGGTCGTGACCCCAGTGGGGCTTGAACCCGCAACATCTGGGATGAGCGGCCGAAATAATTTATTAAGCTTTACATTCGTCATAGATATATTTTCAGCCAGTAATGGATACAGATTCTGAACAAATCATGGGATATAAAAATGTTTGCATTTTTGTCATTGATCAAATTTAAATGATATTTATAGTTAATATATATTATTTAGACTAATCTACTTTGGCGGAAATTCTCCCGCATAATTTGATATTGGGTTTTATGTAAGAATTATGTGTCTGCCTCATTTGTATTGATTGCGTTGCGCCTCAGCGCAACGCATGTTTGGGGTCACGTAACTGGAAGTCACTGGTGAGGTGGCAATGATCAATTTATCACCGTATCGGTAGTAGTGAATAAATTCGTTTTCGATACTGAAAAGACTTCGTTGAAGTTACTGACATTGAACTAAATTCCACTGGTAAACAGTGCAGTATTCTAAATTTCTATAATGTTTAACCTCATGTTATTGTGTTTACTTGCATGGTCTGAGTGAACAAAGATTTCTTTAAATGAAAAAATTAAATAAACTTTTCCTTAATGTAAATGAGATTTTATGAAACCTTCTATAACGACTTAAAGCCTTCAAGATATGAAACTTTATAAACTTAAATTAATATTACATTTCGATGTGATCGCCACGATTTTAAGAAAGCATTCAGCATCAATTTATACAGTAAACACGGTATATAACGAGCCGGGTTATTATGAAATTCCGGATAAAAGGAACATATTTTCTGGGTCCGATTTTATTCCTTCTTTTTTAATATGAAAATAGTATATGGATATAACAAACTCCGGATAGAAGAAACAAATTTATATGATATCAACAGGTTTGTTATATACGGGAGTTTTTATTATGGATATAACGAACTCCTGATGGAATAAACAAATTTGAATAGTCACAAAAGGTTCGTTATATACGGGAGTTTAATTATGGATATAACGAACTCCGGATAGGAGAAACAAATTTGAATAGTCACAATAGGTTCGTTATATACGGGATTTTTTATTATGGATATAACGAACTCCGGATAGAAGAAACAAGTTTGAATAGTCACAATAGGTTCGTAATATACGGTGTTTACTGTATACTTAATAAATGCGGAAAATTACAAACGTTCTTACCAAGTAGGTCCATCATAATAAATAGTCCGAAGATGAATCTATAGAACAGTTTTTTTTCTATTGAATGAGGAAAAAAAGTATTCTAGAGTTTTCTAGTCAAAAACAGATAGTTATGTTAATTTCATTTCTTTGTGCTGGTACTTGCATGTTATTAATAAGTCATGTTACTGAATCATAAGGACAAATAACAATAAATACATGACGTGTATGCATATACGTATTTGTCTGATACTACATTAAAACTGCAAAACAAGTTCATAGAATTAAATATCGAACATAACAATACTGGCATTCATGTCAACATAGCAATGTGTGTCGTTTGTCGTTGTTTGCTTTTAGAAACATTAAAGGTGTATGTTTCCGTCACGGAATATCCGACATTGACCATACCTAAACAATTATGTCTCGTTTCTCCGTCATTTAAGCGTAGGTTATAGGTCTACATTACAGGGATATGCACGGGTCGTTATGCATGTATAGCCGGCACCTGTAGACAAATATTTGCATGTACAGTTTGCCCTACTTCCTGATCCAATCAAATGCGCCTATTTCAATCAAAATAGCAAATTTTTAGTTTCCATATTGACTCAGTATCTCCAATATGAAAATGATTGTTTCACTTATTTTCCCACAAACTTGGACTGTGACATCACAGACGTAATCTCAGCCCCAAATTTTTATACATTTAAATACAAATATTGTCTGTAGATGGAACGAACTGTAAGCTGGTTAATATGTCCATATTACAGGAATAAACAAACTTATTTCTTCGGTTCACTGACGCTCCCTCAAAATAAATTTGTTTATTCCTGCAAGATAGACCTATAATCGAATCGGAAAGTTGAAATACAAATGTATGCGATATCATAATCATACTTACCGGAAAAATAAGTAAAGTTGTAATATTTTTCATATTGCAGATATTGAATCAATATGGCAAATAATTTTTTCTAATGAAATGGGAACATTGACTGAATCGGAAAATAAGGCAACATGGAGGGTTAATAACATTAAAATGGTGAACCGGCAATTTCTTGTCCTTGAATATTTTGAGATTTTGTTGGCCGAACCTAAAAGTTTAGGGATAGGCAATTTGGTTCAGTGTTTCGCCAATGAATACATAATCTACATTGTATTATGCATCTATTTTTTGCATCAGCGGAAAATATAGGGATCGGCAATTATATTCTTTTTTCGGTCACTGAAAATGTCTTATCCACCGACCGAAATAAGATTCAAGTGGCAGATAACAATACTAAAGTACAAGCAGAATGTGTGCCAATCTCTAATTACACATTTGTTATACATATTTATATATTTTGGTTATAACCCTTCATTATTCTAGGAGTATAAACCAGTAACTAACGTCTTTATTAAAATTATGATGATCACCTTGAAAGGTAATGCAAAATTTATCACTTGAAAAACTACCTTATTTATAGCTTTAATACCTATTAAATTGCAGCTATGTACGGTTTGCATATCTTGATCAACGCGTCTTAACAAATTGAACCGCCGCCATAAAAATGTTGCGACTAATAAAACATGCATAAAGGGTCGCAAATATCAAGATTTCATGTCATTTTACTCTCTTGTACTAAGATATTTATACGTATTAATATTAACAACTGTTGTTTAGGAAATATTTACCAACTTGAAGGTATTTTTGTGCATGACAAAAATAGCCATAAATTCAAATCAATTATGATGTCATCGAAAAACACCACTATTGTAAATGACGTGCATATTAGCATTAAGACAAGGAAGAAAAATCTCTCGGTTTTCAATAGTCTATAAGAGTGTCAGCTGTTGTCTGTAACCGCCCCCGGGTTGAATATTTGAACAATTATCCGATGTTTTACCATGTGCTACTCGCCTTAAGGCATTATCTAATTTTTGCACATTAACATCAACTTGATTATGTTTTGTATGTGCCTCGTGTTTATGTACCTACATGTATTTACATACTGAGTGAAGAAGAAAATAACTTGAATTGAACATGTGCATTAGAGGAAATGTATCATGTTCCATTGATCATTTAAAGATTGATGTGGAACGATTTTGTCCGAAATACAATTAAGCCGTATTAGATGCACTTCTAGATGTTCCAGGCCCGACGTTGACATGTAAAGCGTGGTGCGGCCAAAGTATATATAGAATGGGACGTCCTAGAGGGGCATGCTACCACAGGAAAATTTTTATTTGAGGATGCGCGTAGGATCATTTTAGGGAATATTTCAGACTAAAATGGCTACATTTAAGAGTAGTATTTTCATGCATATCCTAGTGGGATATTTATATAAAAGCAATTTTCGTTTTAGTACTTAATGGAAGTATAATGATAAGTAAAATGAATACAAGTGTCTACTGGATGGGCCATAAAAGTGTGGCAGGTCACTAAAGATTGCCCAGGGCGCCTGGAGAATCGACCGAATGCCAACGCGAGGGCACTAATTTATTTAAATTTAAGATTTTTACGTTTTTTTTATATATTTTAAGGAAAATGACAATTTCAACCTAATTAAATTGGCTGAAAAACTGATGCGACCATGGCCGCAACGGCGGCACCGCTCACGACGGCACCGCTCACGACGGCCTTGAGAACTATGAGAGTGCTGCTTGGGTTACATACCACGTGCCTTAAGCAGTCGCAATCATTCAGCTGTTACGTAAGTGCTCCTCTATTGACCAACAAATTTTAATGACACTTTTTAGTCGAGACCGATGTATTATACACTTGAGAGGTTTAGTGTTTCTGCATGCGAAGATGAGTTTTGTCGGAGGCTGTATCAAAGTATTTAATTTTGAATTGACTTGGCAAACATGTTCATCGCATGATGGCATATCGTGCGCAAGACATAAGTCTGTAACTTAATGCTGAAAGTCGCACTTAAAGACGTAGACTCAGGAGGCGTTTTCCGGGCTGCAACTTCCTCGTGTGCTGAAGGATTTTAAATTGATCTGTGACTATAGTATACTACAACAGGAACGGGTGCCACGCACAAGACCCAGGTCCGTAGCGCAAAGGTCAAGGTCACATATACAGATTAAAGATGAAAAAATCTACACATGAGACCTTGTCCAGTCTGCATTTAAGGATTCTAAATTGACTTTGGACAATCGTTCACTACAGGTGAGACGGTGCGCATACAAGAACACATCCCCTGATGGTGGTCTCGGCATGTTGCTCGTGGACATCTAGTTGTTACATTCATAGGCTGGTCGCTTAATTCAAGCTGGTCTCCTTATGTTTTAATATGTCCATGTATAGTGTGTGATATTTACAGGTTTCATTGCGCTCAAGGCAGGCAACACATGTCACGTAGGTTCAAGGAAAGTTGAAAACTATAAAACTAGTTTTACTTTTAAATTAGCATTGATTACGGAAGCGTATATTGACCCCCTTTATACATGTATATTTTCTACATTTTCTCAAGTTATCAAGATTATGCGTGTATTATATATAAGTCATCAAACACTTGTGACTAAATAATGTTTTTAAATATAACAAACATATTGGAATCTAGAAGTTATTTGTGATGGTTAGTTATTGTAGATGTAGGCTGTAAAGGTCATGTATCGCAGTTCATGATCGTTTTCGTTAGCAAATATAATTTAATGAAAATAAGCTATTAGATTAAATGGGAATAAACATAAGAAAAATGTTTAACATGTTGTACTAAACTGACGAGTTGCATGTATATTTCTTCATCACTTTTAACTTTCTCCACCTTTAAGTTCATTTACATTTCAGCACAAATAAATCATAATTTTCACTTTGTAGATGTACTATAACAAAATTAGTAAAAAGAGTAAAAATTACTGATCAAAACTTATTCCTTAATTTAAACACAAAATCACTACAGTAACTGTAAATCAGAACTTTGTATCTTCCATCTTAGATATACCGTTAAATAAAGTAAAATTTATATACATGTATAGGCTCAAAATAGAAAAATAATAAATGTTTTTTATGAACTTTATTTTTTGTATACACAGGGGGTTTTCGTTATTGATACTGGTGATCAGATGTAAAACACTCTACAAATACGGTGAAAACTGCTTTATAATATTAATATATTTGGTTAGATGTTACAACAGAAATCTTTGACTTTTGACTTCCGATGAAGTGATGCAAATTGATACCGTAAAATTCGAATAAAAATAAACTTAAGTTATTTATAACTGCTGTAAATTTCGACACGTTTTCGAAAATACATATGTAATATCACAACGGCATTCCAAAATACAATGTACTAGTTTGAATTCATGAAAAGCCGTCACGGCGTACAATTATTCAAGATGTATATGGAATCAGGGATCACGCTTTTGTGAAAAGACCAACTAGAATGTAATCACACAAATGTTTCTGAGAAGAACAATAATTTCAAACAATAATTTGTCAAAATAAAAAATGATATAAATACACCATTGAATGTTATTGTGTTACATGTATATGCTCTTCGTTCTTATTGATTAGGCTTATGAAATCAGTGCTGATTATGACCCGCCTGCTTATTTATGCCGCGATTGTCTGCTTTTGGGCAAGTCCATTCTGAAATTTAGGTGGGTAAGGTCAAAGTTTGGATCTTCGCGGCGAGACGTATTTTTCTTTAGATAAAGAAAGACCATTAAACATTTGTCCGAATTGTTAGGCTTTAGATATGACAGAATGCATTGCGGCAATACATCAAAAGTTACAGGCACGCCGAATTGAAAAGAGCCAATTCATTCAGCATGACGGAACAGGCTATTAATTCCATAGATAAGTGATACATATCAAGCAAAAATATTATTTTGGAGAAGCAAGACTGCAAGAATTGGGATGCAGCCGAAGAGTTATAACAAAAAGCAAATTGTGTCTGAAATTTATTACTGCAAAAATACGTCAAGTCTGGGATAATTTGTTTCACCAAAAATATTAATTCTTTGGAAAAGAAATGGGAGAACAAAATCAAACACTCAGACAAATTTACGAGAAGAGAACCAGTATGAATAAAGACTTCTATTCAATTGGATATCCTTGGTTTTCTTTCACATATATTTATCTTGAAGCACCGAGTTTTAGCGGTGCAACATTCAACGTAAAGCCACGCAAGTCATTATTCAAACCTTATTGAAATTTATCACTGATTACGTTTGATTAAATTGACTAATCATATAACATTGACGTAATCACATCTGGACCAATCAACGTGCTTGGAAATTTCAGAAAATTAGTTTCTGGTGTTATGATTGCATACTTAATCATCAATCGGAACTCCTCGGGTAATTCCGTCATCCTTCATACTGGTCGAGGAGTTCCGAGGGTTTGTCAAAATGCTGATTCAGCGGAGTAAACGGCAAACCAGTTATAGGCCTTGAAATTGTGAATTTGTGTTTTATTTAAAATACTTCGCGAAGGGAGAATTCTCTGATAGTAAACCTTTGCGAAAATAATATTTGGCGAGATTTTTAAATACGCAAAAAGGGAAATTCGCGAAAATATCGAAAATTAAATCATCACTGATATTACCCAATTTACATCAGTAATAAAGTCCTAGCAGCAATCATGAGAACTATGCATAACCATTAGGTAGTTAATATTAATTTCAAAATATAAAAAAGTAGAAAACAAATATTAAGAGAAAAAGAAGTAAAACACCAGTGTATTGGACATTCAGGGTACACATTGTATGTTTTTGAAAATCCTATAAATGCTACTAACCAAATTGTTCATATGAGAATAAAGAACAAAGCACGGAATCTTTTTAAGAGTGGTCTATATTTTCTTCATCTTACACCAGAATTTATACAGTCCATACATGTTCTTATCGTTATATGAACAACGTTTGTATAACTAACGGCGTATATATATGTATAAAGTTGATGTCTTTTTGTCTTTGAGCCGATAGGTTGAGCGATATTTGGTACAAATGTACATTTGTAGTTCTTTGCGAATTTGAAAAGAAATGTTGTACAGTAACTATGAATCATAGTGCACCATGTGAAGCAACTCTGGTCATTTTTTGTC
This sequence comes from Saxidomus purpurata, assembly GCA_022818135.1. Classification (NCBI taxonomy): domain Eukaryota; kingdom Metazoa; phylum Mollusca; class Bivalvia; order Venerida; family Veneridae; genus Saxidomus; species Saxidomus purpurata. The sequence continues at coordinate 41,843,322 of JAFMSR010000009.1, read as the reverse complement.
TTTGGTGAAACTCTGGTCATTTATTGTCTTTGGTGAAACTCTGGTCATTTTTGTCTTTGGTGAAACTCTGGTCATTTATGTCTTTTGAGAAACTCTGGTCATTTATTGTCTTTGGTGAAACTCTGGTCATTTTTGTCTTTGGTGAAACTCTGGTCATTTTTGTCTTTTGAGAAACTATGGTCTTATATTTTGTCTTCGGTGAAACTCGAAAGACTAGAGTCATGTTCCGAAAACTCATATAGCCATTGTAGTGAAAACTTATTGCCGTATTATTTGTGGTTTATTTGTTTTGTCACACGGGTCGGGACAAAGTTTGTCCAAAGGGAACAGTGGGAATATTACTGAAAACACGCAGTCCTAAACACGGACAGACAATTTTCGGAATTACGCTATAAAGCATTTCGCATCACAAGCAGGACTTATTCGATGCATGGCTTTAGGACAGCTGCCTCTGCAGTAATTAGGAAAATGTAATTGTAGTATATCATAAAGACATATTACCCAGTCGTTTCTTTCAGTTGTGTCAAATTCTGAATGATTACACTAGCCGAAGGTGAAAACAATAACTCTCGTTCGGGAATACCTTACTGACAGAGTTACACTATACAGTAAACATCCACTACTGGGAAATTATGTAAGTAATGCAATTCCGTTATGTATTATTCATCACATACCAGTTCTGAAAGACTGAATTGTAATAAATAAATGACATTTCAATGGCTATGACCCATAAGAGAATTGCATCTGACATGTCGGAGATATAAAAGCCCCCGCCTTGAGTAAGCATGCATTAAAGTGATCTTGAAATTTACAGAACGGCAATTAATTCCGATATTATACCTTGTATTATTAGTTTCTTATATGAGCACGAGGTTCAGATCGAAATATCCGTCAGTGAGGGTAACTGTCTTGGCGGGAACGAGGCTCTGCCGAGTTCCCGCGAAACAGTTACCCGAAGTGACGGATATTTCCATCTGAACCAAGTATCTCATGGAAGAATGTCCGTGAAGTTGGCGGCCTAGCGGCCTAGCGGCCTAGCGGCGTGAAGTTAGCGGCCCAGCGGCCTGGCGGCCTAGCGGCGTGAAGCTGGCGGCCTAGCGGCCTGGCGGCCTAGCGGCGTGAATTTGGCGGCCTGGCGGCCTGGCGGCCTAACGGCGTGAACTTAGCGGCCTAGCGGCCTGGCGGCCTAGCGGCGTGAACTTGGCGGCCCAGCGGCCTAGCGGCCTGATTCGATGGTCACTAAAATAAGTTCATTTTGCAAAGCAGAAACACGACTAAACATCTTTTTTTAACGAAAATATGGTATATTAGCTTTATTCAATGTCGCTCATTCTACGATACAAAATATCACAGAAATACAATTTCGTTATAAGAAAATTGATTTCTTCTTCAAAATAACTCCCCAGCGGCCTGGCGGCCTAGCGGCCAAACGACTAAACATCTTTTTTTAACGAAAATATGGTCTATTATCTTAATTCAATGTCGCTCATTATACGATAAAAAATATCACAGAAATACAATTTCGTTATAAGAAAATTGATTTCTTCTTCAAAATAACACCCCAGCGGCCTGGCGGCCTAGCGGCCTGGCGGCCTGGCGGCCTAGCGGCCTGGCGGCCTGGAGGCCTAGCGGCCAAACGACTAAACATCTTTTTTTAACGAAAATAGGGGTTTTATTTTATTCAAGGGCGCCCAACCCCCGAAAAAAAAAAAAAAAAAAAAAAAATTTTTTTATAAAAAATTAATTTCTTCTTTAAAATAACACCCAGCGGCCTGGCGGCCTGGCGGCCTAGCGGCCAAACGACTAAACATCTTTTTTTAACGAAAATATGGTATATTAGCTTTATTCAATGTCGCTCATTCTACGATAAAAAATATCACAGAAATACAATTTCGTTATAAGAAAATTGATTTCTTCTTCAAAATAACACCCCAGCGGCCTGGCGGCCTAGCGGCCTGGCGGCCTGGCGGCCAAACGACTAAAAATCTATTTTTAACGAAAATATGGTCTATTATCTTAATTCAATTTCGCTCAATCTTCGATAAAAAATATCACAGAAATACAATTTCGTTATAAGAAAATTAATTTCTTCTTTAAAATAACACCCAGCGGCCTGGCGGCCTAGCGGCCTGGCGGCCTGGCGGCCTAGCGGCCTGGCGGCATAGCGGCCTGGCGGCATAGCGGCCTGGCGGCCTGGCGGCCTAGCGGCCTGGCGGCCTAGCGGCCAAACGACTAAACATCTTTTTTTAACGAAAATATGGTATATTAGCTTTATTCAATGTCGCTCATTCTACGATAAAAAATATCCCAGAAATACAATTTCGTTATAAGAAAATTGATTTCTTCTTCAAAATAACACCCCAGCGGCCTGGCGGCCTGGCGGCCTAGCGGCCAAACGACTAAACATTTTTTTTTAACGAAAATATGGTATATTATCTTAATTCAATGTCGCTCATTCTACGATAAAAAATATCACAGAAATACAATTTCGTTATAAGAAAATTAAATTCTTCTTTAAAATAACACCCAGCGGCCTGGCGGCCTGGCGGCCTAGCGGCCTAGTGGCCTGGCGGCCTAGCGGCCTGGCGGCCTGGCGGCCTAGCGGCCAAACGACTAAACATCTTTTTTTAACGAAAATATGGTATATTAGCTTTATTCAATGTCGCTCATTCTACGATAAAAAATATCCCAGAAATACAATTTCGTTATAAGAAAATTGATTTCTTCTTCAAAATAACACCCCAGCGGCCTGGCGGCCTGGCGGCCTAGCGGCCAAACGACTAAACATTTTTTTTTAACGAAAATATGGTATATTATCTTAATTCAATGTCGCTCATTCTACGATAAAAAATATCACAGAAATACAATTTCGTTATAAGAAAATTGATTTCTTCTTCAAAATAACAACCCAGCGGCCTGGCGGCCTGGCGGCCTGGCGGCCTAGCGGCCTGGCGGCCAAACGACTAAAAATCTATTTTTAACGAAAATATGGTCTATTATCTTAATTCAATTTCGCTCAATCTTCGATAAAAAATATCACAGAAATACAATTTCGTTATAAGAAAATTAATTTCTTCTTTAAAATAACACCCAGCGGCCTGGCGGCCTGGCGGCCTGGCGGCCAAACGACTAAACATCTTTTTTTAACGAAAATATGGTATATTAGCTTTATTCAATGTCGCTCATTCTACGATAAAAAATATCTCAGAAATACAATTTCGTTATAAAAAAATTGATTTCTTCTTTAAAATAACACCCCAGCGGCCTGGCGGCCTAGCGGCCTGGCGGCCAAACGACTAAACATCTTTTTTAACCAAACAATGGTAATTTTACTTTTTTCAATGTCGCTCATTCTGCGAGAAAAATATCACAAAAATACAATTTCGTTATAAGAAAATTGATTTATTCATCAACATGACACCCCAGCGGCCTGCCGGCCTAGCGGCTAAACAACTAAACATATTTTTTTAAACGAAAATATGGTATATTCACGTTATTCAATGTCGCTCATTCTGCGATTGAAATGTAAAAAAGTACGATTTCGTTATAAGAAAATTCATTTCTTCATCAACATAAAACCCCAGCGGCCTAGCGGCCTGGCGGCCAAGCGACATAGCATCTTTGTTTTTTTTCAAACGAAAATATGGTATGTTCACTTTATGCAATGTTGATCATTCTGCGATAAAAGTATCACAAAAATACAATTTCATTATAAGAAAATTCATTTCTTCATCAATATAAAACCCCAGCGGGGTCATCCTGGATATATTTGTCTGTTACTTAATGTTAATGATTATTGGTAATGTTGTAATCATTATTTCTCAAAACTCTTTTTAATTTTTAATGCCTAGTCATTGTCGAATGTAATATTTATTTTCATTGATTTTATTTGTCGTACAATACCATGTATCTTACATGCTGAAAAAAATATATCTACATGTATTTGTATGGCATGTATAAGACTCGAGTTTTAGCTCGACTATTCAAAGAATAAGGAGGGGTATTGTCTTCACCCTGGCATTAGTGAATTTTCTTAAGTACTGCCTCTATCTTCAACAACTTTCATACAGGGATTTGTCTTTGTAAGGGACAGACGTTTTTTGGTTCAGGGGCAGGTACCCCAAAGGTCAAATTTACTAGGATTCCCCAAATTATTTTTAGCCTCACCTGAACCCTTTGGTTCCGGTGTGAGCTATTAGCATAGGGCCGATGGTCCGACATCCATATAATAATCCGTCGTTCATCTTCAACATTTGTACTTAAGACTTTCTGAAAGTATTGGTCAGAATTACCAACAAGCTTAGTCTGGAGCAGCCCTGTATTGTTGTATTGTATTGTGTTGTTAAAAGGTTCTGCTTGACCTCTTGTAGGGGCCTTTAGAGCTAAAAGTTGAAAAAAACTTTAAACAACTCCTCATGAACTAATTTATGGATCATCAACAAACTTGTCCTCAAGAAAGTGTGCCATAAGATTAAGAAAGGTCAGGTGAGAAACTTAGTCCCTCTTGTTTTTGTTTTTACATTTTCATATTATTTCTTAGTGTTTTAATAAATAATACAACCTTTTGAATCTACTGTTTTGTTTTTGAAACTACAGTGTTGAAATCGGGGCCAAATGTTTTTCATATTGTAACATATCTGCAAATATAGAAGTAATACATACATTTATAAAGCTGCTAGATTGAATGGAAAATGTATTTGAATCATACAGCAACTGGTTGACCGAATTAGAAAGTGTCGAGAATGTCCTGAAAATCCATTAAAAAGAACAACTGCTAGTCTGCTGAGCTGCTAGTCTGCTGAGCTGCTGGTCTGCTGGTCTGCTGAGCTGCTGGTCTGCTAAGTTGCTGGGCTGCTGGCAGCGAAAAGTCTGCTTGCATAAAAAAATCTTCAAGTAACGGAAGCAAATGAATACCGGTATAAGATATAAAATATCAAAATGTATATTAATTGTATCTACGCATAAGATGTGCTTCTGTCGTATTTTAAACTTTGAAGTTTCGGCTGCTGATCTGCTGGTCTGCTGAGCTGCTAGTCTGCTGAGCTGCTTAGCGGCTGGTCTGCTGAGTTGCTGGGCTGCTGGCAGCGAAAAGTCTGCTTGCAACGAAAGCTCTTCAAGTAACGTAAACTTATGAATATAAAATTTAAAATATCAGAATGAAAGGGCGTGTATTTATTGTTTCTACGCATAATTCGTGCTTCTGATGTATTTTATGAGAAAAAAACCTATTTCATTCAATATAGCACAATATTAAACTTTGAAGTTTCGGCTGCTGAACTGCTGGTCTGCTGGTCTGCTGAGCTGCTGGTCTACTGAGCTGCTGAGTTGCTGGGCTGCTGGCAGCGAAAAGTCTGCTTTCAAGTAACGGAAACTAATGAAAACCGGTATAAGATATAAAATATCAAAATGAACGGGCGTGTATGTTAATTGTATCTACGCATAATTCGTGCTTCTGTCGTATTTTAAACATCCATTTCATTCAATATAGCCAAGTTTACGCTGCTAGGCTGCTAAGCTGCCAGTCTGCCAAGTTCTCGCTTCTAGGGTGCTAAGCTGCCAGTCTGCCAAGTTCACCCTGCTACGCTGCCAGTCTGCCAGTCTGCCAAGTTCACGCTGCTACGCTGCCAGTCTGCCAGTCTGCCAAGTTCACGCTGCTATAGGCTGCTACGCTGCCTGTCTGCCAAGTTCACGCTGCTACGCTGCTAGTCTGCCAGTCTGCCAAGTTCACGCTGCTACGCTGCCAGTCTGCCAACTTCACGAACATCCCTGCAGACTATAACATGATTTAATTATTCTGTCAGTTGAAATACGGTTAAACATTTTGGTAACCAATGTTGTTGCATGTAGCAGATAAACTCAACAACTTAAAGTTCCATTTTTGTAATTAGTTCATCAAATGTACCCAAAGCTTCGTGCAACACAGATGGTAGTGGCACTTCATCTAATAACATTATTTCCAGAGCTAGTTCTGAAAATTCGTCTGTAGCTCACATTACAGGTAAATGTCTTTGCACAATTTCATCGCACCTATTCAGTAGGTTCAAGTATACAGGCTTACTCATATCTGGTGAACCCCACAGAATGGAACAGTCAAACAAAAGAGATGGACGTCCTTTTGGACAGTGGGCGGCCTGCTTCAGTATTATATGGTCATTCCAAGTGTCCATTACTTATTTTAAATCTGAACCAATAACTGGTATGTAACAAAATCTAAGTCATTCTATGTGTAGGTGGTTACTGACATTCAGGATCCCACTGTCTCTCGTGTCCCTAAATAAATCTGCACATGTCCTTGTATATACACTAATTAGATAACTCCAGAACCTTTCAATTCTTTCGTTGTGAGCTGACTTACCAACGATCACACAGTTTTTGGCAAATGCATCGTCGTGAACTTTTCGAAACGGACAATGGACATCAGCCTGATTCCAATAACATGCCCAGAACCACTGGCAAGTTCCTGTTCAATTGCATTGATTATATCATCAACCGGTGATGGGTTGACTCTTTTCTTCAAACCAAGCTTCGTCAGAAGTCTCTGTATAATTATGACGAGTACGAGTGAAAAATGATTAAATTGTTTTATTTAATTATTTCGTCTCGGAGTCACTCCAAGAATATCCGGCAAGTGGCATGAAAACAATAAAAACCAGCTTGAGCTGATCTGTACATATTTACAAATATTATAATAGATGCCATCACTGTCTAAAGCGGTAAATCTGTGTGAAATGCTTGTCAAGACATCCAAGTGAAAGTTTTGGAGTGTGCGATGGTTCCGTCAAAGTAAAAGGCATATATACATGTATAAGTAAATATGTTGAAAAAACTATAGGGGACCCTTTAAATTTTTGTTGAGTATATAACATAAAATAATTTCGAAAATGTTATCAGCGTCTACCTGTAAAAGATAATGTGCTTCATTCCAAGTACAGCTGTTATTTCAGTAACTGTATAATTGTTAGTCCAATAATATTTTAAAAGTTTATCCATCATTCATCAAACATGGAAGCAGCACGCAATAACCAGTATGCAGTAAACATCAAACAGTAAGCAGCACGCAGTAGATAGTACGCATTAAGTAGTGCTCACGCAGGAAGCAGTACGCAGTAAACAGTACACAGTAGACGGTACGCAGTAAGCAGCACGCAGGAAGCAGTACACGGTAGACGGTACGCAGTAAGCAGCACGCAGGAAGCAGTACACGGTAGACAGTACGCAGTAAGCAGCACACAGGAAGCAGTACACGGTAGACAGTACGCAGTAAGCAGGACGCAGGACGCAGGACGCAGGACGCTGTCGTTTATGGAATTATGTAGTAATATTTTTAGAAGTTAATACGAACGTAGAAGTGCCATAGTCATAGATAATCGCCATACTATAACATTATTTTTAAAAGTAATGTATAGGTAAAGTGTTTGTTTATTATAGTGTCACCCCTATATAAGGCCAGCAATTTCTGACTTATGAGATACCTTCTTTTTGAGCACGTGTACCTCCCGAATCCTATCCTTTTAATGACAGGCACCAGGCAGGTAGGCATACAGTAACCATTATTTAACTAGCTGGCGGCTCACCAACCGGCCATATCAGAACGGACACCTGCTGGGATTCGAACCTTCGACCTCCCCTCCCGCTCCTAAGGCGGATGCCTAAACCACTAGACCAAGGGAGACGGTGTATAATAATTGAGCTCTTTCACGCGAAACCCTGTCTTAGAGTCATAAAAGGTAAAATTGAAACTAATGAATAAATAGTATGCGACCTTTGTCCGACGTCAGACATCAAAAAGCTAGTTTTCTTCATTTGTTATAAAATTTTGCATAATGGTACTCTTAACATGGTTCTTATTTAGCTTGTTTTAATATTCATGTTTTTCACTTCGTTTCCTAGCAACGCGATGGTGACTGGCAATGGTGTAAAATCGACGTATTACATACAAAACTGGTTCAAAAATACCACTATTTCAATTTCAAACACACCATGTGCTATCTCTCAATATTTGTCGTCATTATTTCCAACGCGAAACGTTTAATACTGAAAATTATATAGCATAATTTGTTTCAGATATTTCATGTCACATTATTTCAGTCGTCATTTTAGTCTTTTTATGAACAGTAAAGTACAGCAAAACACTCCCTATCACACTCTTTTGTTAAGTTTTTGCTTGTGAAAGCAAAAGGAAGAATAAAAGCTAGAAAAGCCAGCAATCGCACCACAGGCTTTCATATAAAAATGGTTTCACCTTTTCTACGGGTTAAATGTAATATACAAAATGTCAAATACTTCAAAACACCTGACCAAAGAAAAAGTAACATATAGCCCAAATTATGTGCCCTAATATCTTGTCTAATACTTGAAACTGCACTATTGGCAATTCTAGATTTTGCCAACCGGCGAGGACAGCCATCCACCGCCAAACCCGGCCTAACCCCAAGTCATGCCTTGTCTGCATCTGTCCCTTACTCCCCTACATGAAGTGATAAAGATCTACGTTTTCTGTAATATTGGTGGGAAGCTTCAATTGGAAATAAAGGGAAAAAATAAAATTAATAAAAATGTGGTCGCACTAGGGCTCGAACCAGCGACCTTAAAATGAAATGTACAATTTATACGCTTAAATATTTCGCTTTTACCGCACGGCCAGCGCTGCACGATTTCCTTTTGTCAGATTATTGTATAAAATAATTAAAACTTATGCAGCCGACTTACCTCGGCACTGAAGCGGTCTATTTCAAAAAACAAAAGCACGTATAACCTAGAAATCGAACTGCACAATACATCAGCAATATTTAGAGCAATCAAGCAATTATGAAAATCCATATTTGAATATTGACAGTTTGTAATTTTACATGGAACTCAAAATTAAATTGTATTCGATATAAAGCTGAAAAAGAACGATGGCACAGAGGTGACATGTGTATGTTTTTATTTATCTCGTGCGCACGACATACTTAGTCGTGCGCACGAGAGACTATGCCGTGCGCACGAGATACTATGTCGTGCGCACTAGATAATTAAGTCATGCGCACGAGTAACTATGTCGTGCGCGACTTAGTAACTCGTGCGCACTACATAGTCTCTCATGTTTTTATTTATCTCGTGCGCACGACTTAATTATCTAGTGCACACAACATAGTATCTCGTGTGCACGACATAGTATCTCGTGCGCATCTCGTGTACACGACATAGTATCTCGTGCGCATCTCGTGTGCACGACATAGTATCTCGTGCGCACGATATAGTATGTCGTGCGCACGAGATAAATAAAAACATACACATGTCACCTCTGTGCCACCGTAGAAAAGGTTTGAAATTACATTAGGGGCATTTTTGAACCAATTTTGCATATAAAACGTCGATTTTACACCATTGATATTCGACGTCGCGTTCTAGGAAACGAAGTGAAAAATAGAAAATTTAAAAAGAGTAAAATACGAAAAACATTTTAGAGTACCGTTACGCAGAATTTCATTACAATCGGAGAAAACCCGCTTTTTAACGTCTGAGAACGTAATTATCACAGTTTCATGTCGTCGTACATTAGCCTTGGAGAGTATTCGTTCGATTTCTAAACGAATGACATTTTTTCATGACAAGACAATAATAATTTATTCCATAGGTTTAAGTATAAATAACTTCGCCAATGATTACCGATTTCTAATATATACTTAATATTTATGTTATTTTATAACGCTACAAATTCTTCAATTTTTCGTATACATTTTAAACGTTATCAACCATGGCATGAGCGGGTCCGTGGCGTGATAACTGATCCTCAACTGCAAAGGACCCGAGTGCTGTATTGTGGTGTCTTTGAGCCGATTATCACTCTCTGGCTTTTTATGTACTTTCAGAACATTGACAGCACTATAAAAATGATTGTTTTCAAATGTACCATTAACAATTAGCAATAGTTATAGCAGGCAGCCTGCAGAATGAGGAACACTGTGTGACAAATAAATAAAAGAGATACAGTGCCCACTTCAGAAAAATGTACAGGAGTCATGTAATGTAATTTTCTGAAACAGAATAATATCGTCATTCGTGCCTTTGTTGTATGTGATGTATCTTTAATTTGACAGTCATCGGAATCATATAGGTGGGACCTATCAAACGGGTTTTTTTCTTCTAAGGTCACTGTTTATTTATACTGGTCTATACCTTGATTTGTCAATGACCCGTAAATAGACATTGATATTAACGGGCAAGCCGGAAATATACACTTGACATATCCTTTCATTGTACCCCGCGCTAAAAGGTAGAGTGTTCGCGTACAGTATGTCAATGTATCAGTACGTGCTGATTTGTGATGTTATAAAGAGACTTCATCTTTAACCCAAATATTGTTCTTCTTAAGCCGGCCTCGGGGATCACTTGATTGTACATATGCTTATGTAGGCAGAATTATAAAACTCTTGCCTAGAACATAGAGCTTAGATAATTTGAATGTAGCATCATTATAGTGCTTCTCTATGAATATTGTAAGATGAGGACCCCTCTGCCTGCCTTCTAGAAGTGTTGACCTTGTGTTATAATCAATGGTAGCGATATAGGGCCATCTTTCCCTCTTTCGTTCTAAAGTATGATAACTTAAGACATTTCGAAAAACCGTTAGGCCGCTTGGTTATGTTGATGAAAAAATTTATTTTCTTATAATGAAATCGTATTGTTAAAGAGCTATGGTCTTTTACTGTATCTGTCTTTCTAAAGCTTGCACCGTATTAACCTTGAAAAAGGATGGTGAGCAATAAGCACGTCAAACAAATAAACTAACAAGCTTGGCCGCTAGGCCGCCATGCCGCTTGGGTGTCATGTTGATGTAGAAATATATTTTCTTATAACGAAATCATTCTTTTTGATATTTTTATCTCAGAATGAGCGACATTGAATAATGTTTATATACCATATTTTCATTTAAAAAAAAAAAAAAAGTTTAGTCGTTTGGCCGCTAGGCCGCCAGGCCGCTGGGGTTTTATGTTGATGAAGAAATCAATTTTCTTATAACGGAATTGTATTTTTGTGATATTTTTCTCGCAGAATGAGCGACATTAGAATAAAGTGAACATACCATAGTTTCGTTAAAAAAACCCAAAGATGCTATGTCGCTCGGCCGCCAGGCCGGTACCCGCTTGGGTGTTATGTTGATGAAGAAATATGTTTTCTTTTAACGAAATCGTACTTTTTGATATTTTTATCGCAGAATGAGCGACATTGAATAAAGTGAATATACCATATTTGGCCGCTAGGCCGCCAGGCCGCTGGGGTTTTATGTTGATGAAGATATCAATTTTCTTATAACGAAATTGTACTTTTGTGATATTTTTATCGCAGAATGAGCGACATTGAAAAAAGTGAAATTACCATAGTTTAGTTAAAAAAAAGATGTTTAGTCGTTTGGCCGCTAGGCCGCCAGGCCGCCAGGCCGCTGGGGTGTTATTTTGAAGAAGAAATTAATTTTCTTATAACGAAATTGTATTTCTATGATATTTTGATATTTTTTTTCGTAGAATGAGCGAAGCGACATTGAATAAAGCTAATATACCATATTTTCGTTAAAAAAAGATGTGTAGTCGTTTGGCCGCTAGGCCGCTAGGCCGCCAGGCCGCCAGGCCGCTGGGGGTGTTATTTTGAAGAAGAAATCAATTTTCTTATAACGAAATTGTATTTTTGTGATATTATTTATCGTAGAACGAGCGACATTGAATAAAGCTAATATACCATATTTTCGTTAAAAAAAGATGTGTAGTCGTTTGGCCGCTAGGCCGCCAGGCCGCCAGGCCGCCAGGCCGCTGGGGGTGTTATTTTGAAGAAGAAATCAATTTTCTTATAACGAAATTGTATTTTTGTGATATTATTTATCGTAGAACGAGCGACATTGAATAAAGCTAATATACCATATTTTCGTTAAAAAAAGATGTTTAGTCGTTTGGCCGCTAGGCCGTTAGGCCGCCAGGCCGCTAGGCCGCCAGGCCGCTGGGGTGTTATTTTGAAGAAGAAATCAATTTTCTTATAACGAAATTGTATTTCTGTGATATTATTTATCGTAGAATGAGCGACATTGAATAAAGCTAATATACCATATTTTCGTTAAAAAAAGATGTTAAGTCGTTTGGCCGCCAGGCCGCTAAGCCGCCAGGCCGCTGGGGTGTTATTTTGAAGAAGAAATCAATTTTCTTATAACGAAATTGTATCTCTGTGATATTATTTATCGTAGAATGAGCGACATTGAATAAAGCTAATATACCATATTTTCGTAAAAAAAAAATGTTTAGTCGTTTGGCCGCTAGGCCGCCAGGCCGCTAGGCCGCCAGGCCGCCAGGCTGCTAGGCCGCCAGGTCGCCAGGCCGCCGGGGTGTTATTTTGAAGAAGAAATCAGTTTTCTTATAACGAAATTGTAATTCTGTGATATTATTTATCGTAGAATGAGCGACATTGAATAAAGCTTATATACCATATTTTCGTTAAAAAAAGATGTTTAGTCGTTTGGCCGCTAGGCCGCCAGGCCGCTAGGCCGCCAGGCCGCTGGGGTGTGATTTTGAAGAAGAAATCAATTTTCTTATAACGAAATTGTAATTCTGTGATATCTTTCATCGTAGAATGAGCGACATTGAATAAAGCTATATCATATTTTCTTAAATAAAGATGTTTAATCATTTGGCCGCCAGGCCGCTGGGGTGTTATTTTGAAGAAGAAATCAATTTTCTTACAACGAAATTGTATAAAGCTTATATACCATAATTACGTTAAAAAAGATGTTTAGTCACTTGGTCGCTATGCCGCTGGGGTGTTATTTTGAAGAAGAAATCAATTATCTTATAATGTTTAATCGTTTGGTCGCCAGGCCGCCAGGCCGCTGGGGTGTTATTTTGAAGATGTTTTTTTAGCTAATATATCATTTTTAAAAAGATGTTTAGTCTTTTGGCCGCTAGGCCGTTGGGCTGCTGGGGTTTTATGTTGAAGAAGAAATCAATAAAAAAAGTATGTTAGTGTTTTTAATATGAAACAATTTTTTGAATGTTTCTGCTTTGCAAAATGAACTTATTTTAGTGACCATCAAATCAGGCCGCTTGGCCGCTGGGCCGCTAAGTTCACGCCGCTAGGCCGCCAGGCCGCTAGGCCGCTAGGCCGCTAAGTTTACGCCGTTAGGCCGCTAGGCCGCTAAGTTCACGCCGTTAGGCCGCCAGGCCGCTAGGCCGCCAAATTCACGCCGCTAGGCCGCCAAATTCACGCCGCTAGGCCGCCAGGCCGCTAGGCCGCCAGCTTCACGCCGCTAGGCCGCTAGGCTGCTGGGCCGCTAACTTCACGGACATCATGGAAGAAACTTTTTCTTGCATACCGTCTTGCACTTTGAAATAGATATTTAAAAACAAACTTATCGAAATGATGCATTTTAATATAAAAACAAACGTTCTTTAAATGCTATGTATGGGAAAGTGACGTCAGATTGTTTATAACGTTACGTCACAAGTAATTCACGTAAGTCGGCTGCGTTTTTGGTACGTGGCATTCCCTGTTTGATATTGTTTTTGTTTTTACACGTGGGGATGTAAGATGAGATTTTCCAGCACTGGTAAAAACCGCAGATATCCCCATCTGGTATGCAAGAAACAGCTTGTCTTACATGTATAGTCGGCAGGTAAATGTTCAGAGATAACGTAATGGAGGGTACGTGTATGTCCACATCACATGATATGAAAAAGAGATTCTGATTGGGCAATTACTCATATTTGATGGTTGCTTTAACTTATTTTATAAACTTCACGAGTACCATTTTATTATGATACTATAAACTGAGTAATATTCGTGATTTTGTTTTTACACTTGACGTATGCACCAGAATGGCGTGTTTTCGCTGAACGTCTCACCGATACAAGAGAGAAACGGCTTACAAACTATCCGGGACAGGAGAATATTAATTAAATATCATTAAGGGTGTCATGAAATATCGACCTCCACTGGCGGGATTCGAACCGCGGGTCTCTGGATCTACATCACGGCGGCACGTCAAATCTTTCATGACAAATTACGTAAAATATGTTACTTGACGTATTCATTAGAATGGCGCGCTTTCTCTTAACGTCATCCTTAATGATATTTTATTTTCTGAATTTGCAAATTTAATAATCTCGCGAACGATTCATTTAAAACATTTCACATAGCATTACTATTAGAAAATTCTCTTTTCGCGTCTGTCTGCCCCCGAATCGCGAAATTTTCGTCAACCGAAAATAAAGAAGTTTTATTTACATTATGTTTTCAATACCAGCTTAAAAATACTATCAAATCAATAAAATAAGATTGTTTTCAAGTTTGCATAGTATATTTATTATGTATTTAATTGTTTTTCGCTCTAAGTGATTTTCGAGATTTCTACTGTAGATTAGATAACACTAAAGTAGGCTCTGAATAATGCAACTTTGACAGTTAGATATTCACGTACGAGAATTACTACTTTTACATCGGATTTGTGAAATTATTCAAAAACTTAGAAAACTGGGTAATGTGTCTTTATATTGAAACGAAATCACACTTTCCTAATAGCTACAGAGACTGCATGGCTGCTAGAACTTCTGTTTTTAATGCGAACTTTACAGTATCATTTTCAGAATATTGGAAACAAGTAAATTAAATATGATCGCATTGCTTAAACTATTTAAATTAGATGATACATTGTACTTAGTGTCATGGAATAAAATAAAAGTATTTTACTGTAAAGTACTTCCGTTTTTTGTTACTCTAATTGACAAATTTGGTTCAGTCAAAGGGAAGTAACTGTTAAATATAGTCAGTTATATCCTATGAAACGTATATTGATATAATTATGAACCTGATCTTTCGAGTCAGATTCAAAATGTACAGTTTCAAAATTGATGTTTTAAGTCATTCACTTATTGTGCATTTTTTGTATTTATTTCTGGAATTTACTCATTTCCCAGGTAACTATGACTTTGTGATATATTTTTCTTTCAACACATATTCACGGACCTTTATACGCATATACGTCCCTGATATATTTGTTATCTCAAACAGTAAACGATTTATCATTTGAACAGTAAATTCTTTGATTGTTTTGCATCAGTGATTTTCTCAGTTGTTTTTATTTAGTATATTATAGTTAGATTTATGCATTGACCCGATATGACTATATGTTAGAGTTTTATCGCTGGTATTGGATAATCCATATGACCAACGCCCCAAGAAGAGTTCAGTTATTTTAGGTTTCGGGAAATAGTGCAAGACACAGAACGCGTTCCGTTCCTGTGACACCCCTGATTCTTTAATATGTCCGGTGTACCTCGGTTTTAGATCTTATCCGAAAAACCATTAGTTATGTTAGTGGAGGAGCTGGGGATCGAACCTGCGATCCCTGGATGACAGGTCCAGCGTGTTGACCACTGGACAACTGATCCGCTCCCTTTGAGCCGTGACTGCACTTTCACCATTACTGTGTAGTTTATACTCCTTAAAAATTCATGTCGTCAGTATATATGCAATCATCTTGTTTTTTTTGCTATAAGCATATAATTGTATGTTTAATGCAATAAACTATTTGAATTGAAATGAATTGAATATGAAAGCAAGCAAAGATTAAATAAAATCAAGCAAAACGGGCAGTGTACAGCGAAAAAAGAAGCGATCATAAGAAAGATACTATATATAATTTCTTTCTTAAATCTTCAAGTTGCAATCAAAGGATGGGCCTCAAGTATTTATCTTTTGCAGTTAAATCAAGAGTGGGTCAACGTTTACAGTACATATCAAAGCAGCGTTTTTACAAACACAATAGGCATACGTCTAACTCCATGCCCGTAATGGATTGATTTACCCCCACGGTTTTTCTAGCTTGAAATTCATACATTTATGCATAGCATCAAATGGCAAAACATTAAACGAGTCAATCATTTTTTTCAAATTTATACACAAAGTTGGTAAAGGTGATTCAGTGAACTGTGCAAATTCTTATTGAAATTGCTTTATTATTTTAAGAGATGTCTAGGGTTTATGGGGGTTCACATGGAGCTCTAACTGCCTATACTAAATTCCGGCACGCATTTAAAGATCGAAAAAAAGGAACGGTGTTTGTATTAGTTGCATTGATATTTATAGTGTTTTACACCCCCCCCCCCGGATAATGACTTTTTGTGTACAGTTGAGCTTTAATTTGAGTTTTCTTATTTTATATTGGTTTATGGCATAATTTGTAAGTGATGTTTGTTAAAAATACATTAGCCGTCAATTTCAGGCCGCTAGGCCGCCAACTTCAGGCCGCTAGGCCGCTAGGCTGCCAACTTCAGGCCACTAGGCCGCTAGGCCGCCAACTTCAGGCCGCTAGGCCGCCAACTTCAGGCCGCTAGGCCGCCAGGCCGCTAGGCCGCCAACTTCAGTGAGATTTTCAAAATTTGTATAAATCGTGTTTGATCAATGCCAAATAGTGCAATGATCCTTCGTTGTATATTTCAGGAAATTTGTATTTTATATTCATTCGTGGGTTTACTAAATGCACGTACCACTTTTACTCAAAGGAAAATGCTTTACCTTAGATCAATACACATCGTCCATAAAATAATATTCCAGTTCATTACTATGATTGGTTTCGATCACCACTACAAAGGTAAAAGTACCATACACTCTAATGTAAAGGGATGCCTGGCCAGGTGTCTGATCAAAATATTTACATTTTCAAACAACTACGGTAAATACAACGTCGTCTTATCAGAAATTAATTTTTCAACTCTGCAATGCATCCCTATCTAAAGAAATAGACTTTACCGAAATCGGAAGTCAGAAGATCCCATTGTAAAAATCCTGGTATAAAATGGTTAACATTTTGGTGTCGGGTCTTAATTTCATATAATTATTAATATCACAAGTATATTCAAAATGTTATAAATATATTATACTATAAATAAGGTTATTTTCGCCATGATTTTAATTATAGCTATTTTCGCGAATTTCCCCACTTCGTTATTTAAAAATGTCGCCACAGAGTCATTTTACATAAGTTTACATTTAGAGAATTCTCCTTTTCCAAATTTAACTTTCACGAATAAGTTTGTCTTCATCACAAGTCGTGAAAATTTTGTCAAGTGACAATTACCCAATTTGCAGTTTAAGAAATCTCCATATTTACTAAATATGGATTGTTATTTACACTGATTAGTTCTCTTTTAGTTACAATGCAATTAAACTGCTTAATTTCACTTTAAGATAAATCACACTTAGCCTAATGCTTTTGTATCATACCGAAATAAAAACTGTTTAAATGTTCTACATGTCGTCCAGTTATATAAACACGATTTCCGCCGTAAACATTTGATATAACTTTTATTTCATTCCAGCCTTCCGCATTAAAACGAGCTTCGCGCTTTTGCGTATGAAAATTGTGCATGTCTATTAAAAGTTCAGAAACCACTATTAACCCTGAGAATATGTGAGATATCTTCACTTTGATTGCAAAATCCTCGATGCAATATGCGCAATTCCTTATCTGGTAGCCTTTATGGAAACCATAGCTTTTCTTTTGATACATCAAAACGATCGTGATAAAATGAATTCACGTAAACCAAAAAAAACATTGACAGGGTGAATGAACTAGTTCCGATTCCGAGGTGACCTTGGAGGATATTTATACAGATTGTTGTCAGAACCAGAAGAAGGAAGTTCATGATCGACCTGTATGAAAAGCTAGACTCAAGTTTTAACGAAGCAGTAATTGCTTAAAATCCAGTTACAAAAATGAATACAAGTATGCTGGTTTTGTTTGTTAAGGTATAATCTATATAGTATTTACTATGAAATATCAATCACTTTTTCTCTCCATGGACTAGTTTCTTCGATCAGTGACACGAGGAAAACACGATATTAACAATAACATTTACAAAATAAATTTTAAATCTTCCATCACCTCAAAGAATGCATTGCCATTACGGAAATATGTGACTGCGAGGCGAAAAGCTTATTAATAAATAGTCTTCATAATAATATAAGTTTATTCACCATAATTACATATATTACGTTTTTTAATAATGAATGAATATAATATTATATTTTTGCGAAAGCGCACAATAATTTTGAGGCGTGTGTCATTAAAATTTATTATTAAATAACTTTTGTTTATTGGCTCTAATATTTTTTTAACTACCTGACATAATAAAATAGGAAAAGGTATAATAAAATTGAAAGACAGGGCCAATAACATAGAATCAGGGCCAAGATCACTTATTGGACCAGTTCAATAACAGATTGCTGACAAATGACTGGCTGTTGAGAAATCTGAGCTTCCGATTGGCTGATACTTCAGGTGTTTAGTTTCTTTAAAACGAAAACTGCCGCCATCTTGAATTCTTTTGAAATCAGCATTGAAGACTAAATTGCAAAAATGGAAATCAACTTTTAATCAATTTCTGTCAGAAAACCCATTTAAAAGGATAGAAAATGCTCCAACTAAGAAAATCCCACATCAATATGTTTATATCAAAAATGAATATGTTAGAGGTATTTCTATTTATAGCTCTGCATGTACTGTCTGTTTCTGACGAGTTACTGTCGGTGAAGATGATGGTCAGCAACCATGAATAATTTATAGTTTGATTATTTAATAAAATTGTGATTAAATGAGTGATTTGATATAGGCTCTACCATTTGTCCTCTGGCACTCGTATAGGCAATACGAATGCCCTCGGACAAATAACACGGCCAATATCAATTCACTCATTTAATAACATATAAATATAAAATGAATGTTTACGGTAGTTGCATCTCTCTGTCTAAGAGCCACGCGATCTTACTGATACAAGTTTGTTTCCCAACAATAATTACTAAAAGCACGCACTGGATATTGTTCATATCCAATTACGTTGTTTAGTGAAGAATATTTCCTTTTATTTTGTCGACTTTTATACTCCCACATATTCTTCACAGCGCTGAGTGTATTCATTTTAGCTCTTCTGATGTCCGTCGTGCGTTATCAACAATTTGCTTCAAACGACATCTCCTCTGTAACGACATCTCCTCTGTAACGACTGGGTCAGTTTGAAACAAACTTTACAATTATGTTCGTTTGATAATCCTCTTCTAACTTTGCTCAAACAGTTCCGCTCCACTGCACATAATGGCTGCTTGAGCTAAATTTTGGAAACTCTATAAGCGACATCCCCTCATAAACCCCTGGGTCATTATATATTGAAATTCACAAGAATGATCCTTATTTTGTCCTTTTTCAAATGTACAACAAATGAGTTTGTTTTACTACTTTCTAAAATCAGAAATAATTAACGTTTTAATAATTTACTATAATTATAAAGATTTATTGCATGTTTAATTATAAGTGAGAATGGGTTTCCTGGACATATTCTTGCCTAAGCAGGTTTTAGTGTAATTGAAGTAAATATTACAATTAAGTCACTGATTATAGTATAAATCATAGATGACCGAATTTAGAGCCTTCAGGAACCCCTGAACTGAGGTTAAATGTTTCCAAATAACTCAAAGAACCGTCTAGTTCTATTAGAAAAATGATAAAGCACTAGATTGTATCGAAATATTTGTTGTAAAGTTGTAAAAGGAGAGCAAGGTCTACCGCCTATATCAGTTATAATACCAATAGTACGGCCTTGAAGTTATACATAGCACACGAAGCAGATAATATATGCAAATTTGGACAAAGTCCCGCTACTCTTACTGTCTCTGTCATCCCTTGATCTCTTTCTCTGCTCGTAATTTAATGATGACCGAAAACACTACCTGAAAAAACTTATATGCATCTGTAAAACCAAACAGCGTTTCAAGTGCATTGAAATTCTTAGTATGAGTGAATCATTCACGGGCTACAATCAATAAAAGGAAAATAAAGACAAAACAAAAACCACCCTCTTGGCCCTTTTAGTGTGTTATATTTGTAGCTGGCAGACACACACGCAAACACACTCTTCTCATCTATTGTTGTAGTAAAAGCGAGTTGATTTATTGTTCTTTTTTGTATTATTACTGTAACTAATATTTCTGTATTTTGTAAATTCGCTTATAATCACAGTAATCGATGGTTGAGCGCGAAACAGATGTAACTGTAATTTTTGCCAAAAGATAGATTTTCACATTTTCCAATATATTTTCAGGCAATACATAACCTCTATCAATAACTTTACTTAAAGCAAAGATTTTACAGGTGAAAAAGTCTTTTTGTGAAATGGTTGTAACTGAAAAGTAATAGAGGCACTTTGTGCAAAACAGCTGTAACTACAACTGTTTTACATTCAAAAATGTAAATTTCTTCTTAACCTATTTTGTGTGAAACAGTTGTAACTCAAGTTAAAACTTGTACAAAACAATTTTGTTGTAAAAGGATGTAACTTCTGTACCATAAGCCTAGTATGCTATGATGATATCACTTATGACCTCACGCTGTTGCTTTTTCCTCTGGCTGATCTTCAGTAACAGCAATTTAGTTTTATAGTAAGAAATTTATGTATTTCGAAATCAGTGATGATTATTTAGCATATACTAGGTATAATAATTAAATCTGCATTTTGAAAAGGTATTTTACATTAAATTTCTATATTTTGAAAAGGTTTGATTGATTGAACTTTGAAGGAATAAATATCTGCATAATGCAGACTGAAATTACAATCTACGATTAAATTAGGAGCAATTACTTTTCAAAATACATTTCCATTAACTTACAGAGTTTTTGCTGGTGTTCCCTTTAGCAATGAATTAGAAGATAGAAGATCTTTACATCTAAATTGAATTGTGTTTCTGAATACTTTGAAATCATTGATTTTTGTGGGGCATTTCTTTAAACCTAGATATTTGCGCGAAGTCAAAAGTTTGTACAGTAATTTTCATGGATTTTATGGCTTGGCTGATCTTAGAATATAAGATCTCCACTAATTTATGGTAGATGCATTCATAGTATATTGGTGTCGTGAAGATCACTGAGGGTTATTGATTTGTGAACAATTCATTTCATAGCTATGAGAAGAAGGTTTAATATCATTTTTTAAAATAATATCTATAGAATCAATCTTTTACTCGTTTGTCCATTTTATATAGAGTTAAGAAGGAAATATTTACCAAGGTATTTTTGTGCATGGCCAAATATCCATAAATTCAAATCAATTATGATGTCATCGAAAAAAAAAACACTATTGTAAATTTAGCTAAATATATTTATGAAGGAACGTGTAAAAAAATGGCTGAATTAGCGACATTGTAAGACATTGATTATGCGTGTATTAACTATATATATTGTATATTGTAACTCATACCATACATTTTTTCATACTTTTCTGCAATCTGATGTACATTTTTGTACCTATGTTATATTGAACCGCCTCGGTATATTGTGGCGATGAACATTATAATGTTTATGCCAATAAACTATTTAACTTGACTTGATCATTTTTTAAAATAATATCTATAGAATCAATCTTGTTCCTTGCAAATTAGAGACTTGCCTTGCAAAAAATGTAACTTATTGACTATTCTTTGAACTTGGTTTTAAAATTTGAATATATGCTCAAACCAAAACTAAAATGAAGACATAGATAATTGTGTGTATTCCACCAAAATATGTTATTTCTAGAAGAAATGATGAATATATCACAAGCTTCAAAACACCTAGGGCATCCTTGTATTCAAGCATCTGGTCGGTAGTGTGTTGCAAATGCTGTTGCATCTATACTGTAAAGCTACGCAAGTCCACTGAAAGTTTGGGAGTCATCCACATTAGATTCAGTTATAGAAAAAGGAGACAGTCTGTACATGAGTATTGTTAAAAATAATAACTTTCATTTTGCAGTACAAGAGGTTACCTTACCACAATGGGACAGTCTTCGGGTCGTACCGCTTTAAGCCTCGAACGAGGATGGTGGACCCAAAAAGCACATATACAAACAAATGGGGCAGTATCTACCAAGCTATACCAGTGAAATACTAAATTGTGATGATACATATTATCATTTTGACTCGCACAGCAGAAATGATGTTGGCATGGTCACTGCCGACGGTAAAGCTTGTGAAACAGTTCACAGCTACATTGACAATCTCTATCAATGTATCAGACATCTTGCTACTTCTCTCCAACTTAAGGGTACTGTTCTTTTTGAAGTAGCATCAGTTTCACAAAACGTTATTGAATGTAATGACACAGACATTTCAAGTGCATTCAGTGGGTTTGATTCCGTCTCTGATGGAGAATACTGTTGTAAAATGTTCCTAGTTCTAGAAGCTATTGACAAGGCAGAAGAAGTGTCTGATGTGTCACCTAATGTGTCCCTTGATGTGTCACCTGATGATTCAAGTAAAATACTTGTATCTGATTATACATTAGATAATCAAATACTAGATGAATGTATCAATGAAATGAATGACATTGCCTCTTTTCTAAATTATATTGATAGTAATGTGTTTGATTAAAGCTTTACAAATATTAAAGAGCTGAAATTTGATCAAGTACGTGGCAATTTTATTGCATTTGTGCTTCCTGAAGAAATTGATGGTAACAACGAAAATATTGAAGGTGTATGTACATGTAGTAATGATAATGTACATGGTGAGTTGTCTGATGAATCTGATGATAGTAGATGCACTGATATTTCTATTGATGAGAATGATATGATGCTGCTTATGAGCTTATTGATAGTGATAATAATTCTAATGCAAGTGGAAATATGCCACTTTCAATATTAAAGAAAAGCATATGACCCTGTAAAATGATTAGACAGGAAACACACATGAGTTTATTGCCACCCGACTGAATCAAAACACTGAAAGTACACATGTTGCCAACTCAAAACAACACAAATGAGGCAAGTAGAAGCAGAATAAGATAGAAAAACCCTAGTAAATGGAAAAGGAATAAAGCGAAACGTAGATGCAATACTGGCCAAAGTTACATAGCAAAAACAATGAAAAAAGGTTGTGGTGAAGCTTTCAGAATCAAATATACAAGTAAGTTTACTGAGGTAGATAGAGAAAATATTTTCCACTCATTTTGGAAGCTGGGGGGGGGGGGGTTTACGAAACAGAGGCAATTTATATGTAATTACGCAAATGAAAAGTATAAGAAAGTTTCATAGCCAAAATAATGAAAAAAGCTTGTGGTGAAGCTTTCAGATACAAATGTACAAGTAAGTTTACTGAGGTAGATAGAAAAAAGGAAGCTGGGGGGTTACGGAAACAGAGAAACAGAGAAACAGAGGCAACTTATATGTGTAATTACGCAACTGAAAAGTATAAGAAAGTTTCTTCTGGTCAGATTAGTAAACGTAACTTGTCATACTATTGGTCAATGCCTATTGATATCAACAAAGACGGCAAAACCTCAGTGCAGGCATCGCAACGTTTTTTCTAAACACTCTTGCAGTTTCAGACAAAATGGTACATAAAGCACATAAAAAAGAAAAATGATATTGGTTTTTGCAAGGATGATGAAAGAGGTCAGTATCAAGACAGGCCAAACTGTACATCTCAAGACCAGCTTGATCAGATAAGGTCTTATATAAAAACAAACCCTGAAGGATATATATAAATCATTCAGCTTATATAAAGTCTTACGACACTGTAGAAAGTCACTATTGTAGATGACATCAAACAAACAATACTTACCTTCTGATCTGAATATTACAACAATGCACCAAATGTTTTTTAAAAGGTGATAGATACACCAGTATCATACTATAGATATAAAAAGGTTTTTGATAAAGACTTTAATCTGTCATTCTATCGCCTTATCAAAGACCAATATGATTTCTGTCATTCATTTGCTAATTCTTCAAATGATGAAAAAGAGAAACTCAAAGACGAATAATATTATGATAGAAATATAAGAAAAAGATTAAAGCAAGCGAACAAAATGAAGCTTACAATTTAATTGTTCGTTTTGTCCTCGTGTGTTTACTTTGTATGCTAGTGTGTGTTGGTAGTGTATGTTTGTGTGTGTACATGATTGTGTGTGTGTGTGTGTGTGTTGTGTGTGTGCGTGCGTGCGTGGTGTGTGTGTGTGTGTGTGTGTGTGTGTGGTGGTGTGCACTTCTGGGTGCTGTGGGGCTCGTTTTGGGGAGGCTGCGTTTTTGGTACGTGGCATTCCCTGTTTGATATTATAAATTTTTTTTTTTTTACAAAAGAAAAGTGAAGCTGCAAAACTATTTAGACACTTCAGCTTGTTGTTTTGATTTAGAGGAAATTCTTCAAACTCCTCACTCATTTTCAGTCCTGTTGATATTATAAGAGAAGGCTGAATTCCTTCAACTTCACCATTTATGATATGCCCTCTTCTGATGGCCATTGCTTCATTTAGACTAAATCAATAGCAAGCAAAGGAGCTTGAGGTGGCATCTATCTTAACCAGTTCATTTAAAAGAAAGCCAGAAATGATATAAGGCATTTCATATTTTACAGTGACAACTGTGGCTCTCAAAATAAAAAAAAGTTACTATGTAAGCATGTTGTGGTACTGCATGCATAAGTTCAATCTCCTGTCTATCACCCACAAATACCTTGAGAAAGGTCATACACAAAATAAAGGTGATTCTGTTCATACTTCTACCGAGCGTGCTAGTCGCCACATTTCAGTATACTCCACTTCACAGTGGGTTGCAATTGTGAGGACTGCAAGGCATAAGCAGCCTTATCATGTCACAGAAATGTGAATTGCAGACTTCCATGATTTCAAGCACATTGTCAACAAAATCAAAATTTTTTAAGTGAATACTAAAAATAAGAAAGTTTATCGGAACTCAATAAAACGCTGAGATTTTTGTGCAATGAACCTGATCAATTTCAGTATCAAAATGATTTTGATGGTATACTGTATTCAGTGGATCTGTTTTACAGGTCTCGTCAAAATGCGCAAAATCCTTCCAGGTTTGAAGTAGTTCCACTGCGTTATGAGTTACTACCAATTCCAAAAGCCAAGTACGTAGACATGTTGCAGCTCTGCAGACGGAATGTTATTCCAAGAGTTCACAATCCATTTTACATCTTGCTAACCCATGATATATAATGGAAATGAGTTAAGATTTCCATTGACCCCATTTACTATATCATTTGCGTGATTAAATTGTGTGCAGTGTCACATCATGGCGTCTCGCTCTTAAACATATTTTGAAGGATACATTAACTTACCAACAATTAAGTCCGGAAGGCAGTTAGTATTATTATAACTGTTACTAGAGCTATTTTCAAAATATGCTTTATCTTTTTACTTGCTGTTAGCTAGGTGTTAATTAAAAGACTATTACCTCTTATAGATAGTTTATATTATTTGAACAATACTATCTATTCCTTTAACTGTTACTATATTGTACATGGCATGCACAGTAATATAACAGTTTATTAAATACTGTCATATCATCATATGTAAAACAGCTGTATCTTGAGTTACAACTGTTTTGCACAAAAAACGTTTAAGTTTTGCTCATTTTTAGTTTGGAACAGTTTTTCACTAAACTTTTATAAACTTAAGCTTTTTTTCTTGAGTGACATTACTTTTCCTTCTTTTATCAAATAAAAACATTAAAAAGCACTGTTTGATAGTAATGATATGATACACAACAGTGTCACTCAAAAATAAACCATGCATTTTCTTTTCTTTCCTGAAAGTTTTGAAATATTGGGTTTCAACCGTTTCGCGCTCAACCATCGATATGCAGATATCTTTCAAAAAGGTAAACGGCGTTGAGCCCAGTAAGATATCCGAAAGCCGGATACGCCAATTCGCACCTGCAGCCGTATACAGCATTGTGTTCATTCATAAAACTAGCGGACACTGTATACATAGTCTATTTTAAGCAGATGGTCGTATACAAATACCATTCATCGGCGGCATATCATCGCACTTCCATTCGTAACATTTGATTGGTCTAAAATGTAGGTCAAATGCCAGCTTATTCAGCTAGTAATGCAGCTAACATTAAAACAGACTGCTGCTCCATCTGAAAGTCATTACTAGATTATCTACGTATTTATTTGTCTACGATAGGGTCTCTAAACTGTCTGCGCATTAAACAGAAGAATTATCTTTATCATAAGTGGGATCATTGGACATTAGAATACATTTTATTTTATCATCGTTTTACATCGTTTAACATCGATGCCAGACTGATTTCTGTCCTGTAACATAAAAATCGAGAAAAATGAATAAATATAATAAGACAAAATGATTAAAAGTTACATTTATTTAACATAATAACCAAAAAGTAAAAGTATGCGTATTTAGGAAAATGGACTTTGATTGTAGAACCTTAAATTACCATTTTATTTAAATTAGAAGAAACTTACACCAAAAGACATTAAAGAGGCGCTCCCTTACACTGGTTTCAAATTAAACAACTTCAAATCTACAAGTACAGCCCCTTTATAGTCCAGTCAGGGAAAGTTATGACCTAGACAAAACTGCAAAATAATTTCTTTTTGCACTGTCCGAAATAATCCTTTGTAAAATTTTATATAGCAAAAAGTCCCGCTATTTTGCTAGTGCAGTAATTGAAAAATAGACTTATGCCGTTCCGCAACATGTTCCTGGATACGCTACCATACCTACGTAATAGTTACAAAATTGAAGACGTCACGGAATTATCATGGCTGAGGATTCTTTGTTTATTAACCTTATATAATACACATCCTGCAGCTGCTTGCACTCAGAACTCAGAAATAAGGGTTTAGCGTTAGGATGACATCAGTGTTTAATCAAAGCGCTGTGAGCGCTGAAGGCCTGGGGGCTATAGGTTAACTCCCCGAAAAACAACTTTTCACCTACGTGTTCTGCGTTGAATCTTACATAAAGCGCGGGTCGAAATGTGCAGAGGACGAAATTCAATATATGACACAGAATGAATGATTCACAAATATATGGGTGACAGGGAAGTTTGTTTTATTATGAAATGTACGTTAAATGAAAAATAATCACATAGTCAACATTACAAAATGTTTAAGCCAGTACAAATAATTCGATCTGCGCTTTGTACAACTTCAAGCGATATGATCTGATGATGTGGATCGAAAATTATTGTGTACCAATGACAAGACCTTGAAACAGAAATAAACAAAGCAATACCAGCAAAGAAATATAAATACAGTACTGTACAATGTGTATAACAGAGAAAACCAAAAATGATTCTGGGTTACCTTGTAGTTGTAATCAGTGAAACCGTTCACTGGGCCTCGACATGCAGCGTCCTCGATAAATGGTGGGTGAATTTGATCACGTTAGTTCCTTCTCGGGAATGTACGTAAATAATATCTTTTTTTAGAGACATTTATTTTTAGGTAAATATATATGTAATCGTTCGTAAATAACAAAGTTGTCAATGAAATAACATCGGAAATTTGAAAATCAAACTAGAAACTCTTATATCGAGCTTCGTACGTTTTCGTAAATTTCCGTAAATATCCGTACTTTTCCGTGATATGCATATGATTATCTTCCGTAATCAGCTAACAGCGCATTAATTTCTAAAACAGAAAAAAATGTGTAATGCAGCCCGTAAGCTATATACCTTCCTGCAGTCGTTTGAAGTAGCGCGTTTTAGGCTGGTTTTTGGTAAGTTGTATGTACTATTTTATATTATTTTGTTTTTATTAAATTTTATTTGTAACATGTCTTATCATATGCGGCATTCAAACAGAAGATTGATCTGGTCTGTCTTGCACTACTTTCGCATAGCGCATGTTTACAGTTGTTATTCGCATAGCACGGCTAAAATTCTTGCAGGGTTTGAAATGTGGTATACTAACTTAGGCCTTGGGGACTTTCAGTCCCCAGGCCAAAAATGCAGTGTCGTGTACGCTACACTTAACTAAAGACTAATGCACAGATAACAGTCAGTTAGATTAAGGACTATGTTATGACATACATTTGAAGTTGCCTGTGTATGTTACTCTATGTGAATTTTGAAGAATAGGAACCTATCTGGCAACTTTTATTCTACCCAAATCAGCTAGTATCTGCACAATATTCTAATATAGCAATAAATCGCTATCCATCCCTAAATGATATCAACTATACAATGAAGGTTTTATATTAACGGTTCTAAAACACGTCTTATTTCGCATATTTTATATTTTCGTCTTCTACTCCTTTTAAAACTGAAGCCTTTATGATTTGGGAAGATTGTTCCCGTGTTGATTTTATCTATAGCTTTTAAGTTATTTCGAAATGCATCAAGTTTGAGGGAAGGTCTCTTTCACGGAAGAAATTACAAATCAGTTTTAATGGAAAATCAAAATTTATGTCACCTGTTCGTTTCTAATACATTTCACTGGTAACTCACCATATCACATAGCTCTGTTCTTTTTAACATTAAACGGGCACTCCCTATATCTTGCAGATTATATCCTCGAAACATAGAGTATGTGTTCATTGATCGTAAAATGATAAATAAATACAATTTCAAAGAATAACCTTTATGGCAAAACCTGCCTATATGTTTACCACAATCAATCAAATAGAGGCTCAACCTGTAATAAATCGCACCTACTAATTATTTGTTTAACAAAAACTGCAGAATTATAAGAGATTTATATGGCTATATGTACTTAAATCTTTTTTTACAAACAGTTCCTGGCAGAACTTACTTTTACAAAATCCTTTTTTAAGAAGCTTTAAACCCTTGTAATTATATACTAAGAATGCATAGCTGAAACCTTTAGGTTAAGGCTAATAATTTCAAATATATTAGTAAATCTTGGAAGACATTTACTTGAAATCAGGTATTGAATATGTCCTTTACCGGCTTTTACAGCTACGACAGTATATGTTAGTGATTGAGATTCAAAAGCGTTTGTGACAGCTTTTTAATTTGGTCAGTCAGTAGTCATTCATTTAGAGAGTAAATCAGTGGCAGTGAATTTATATTCAGGAGTGTTTATATGAGTATATGTTCTAAATACTTTATTTTTATAAACAGTTTGTAAGAACTTTATTTTTACCAACGTATGCGACAGCTTTATCAACCAATGTATATCGACTAAGTGACTGAGTTTACAATGACATAGCTGAAAAGCTTTAGGTTAATTTATATTAATTAAAAGATATTCATAGTTACTTATGTATTGTAGGTCTATTAGACTTTCCTTCTACCGGGTATGTCCTTTAAAACAGCTTTCATTACCAGGCAGCAAATCAGGTAAGTCATACAGTAGCCATCATTCAAGTGAGCTGGCGGTCAGCGAGGCCATTTAGACCCGCTAGGATTCAGACCCTGCTAGTCATTAGAGAGACCCGCCAGTTAGTCCTGCTAGTCATTCAGTGAGTTAGTGAGTGAGTTAGACCCCTGGATTACATTTGTATGATTGTAAGTCCTTTCATCAACCCTGGATTGGACCCCTTTCATTAGACAAATGTATATGATTAGAGTGCTAGGTTACAATGACACTGAAGATAGCTTATTAGCCCTTATATTAATTAAAAGCGTGCTACGGCTTACAATCCAATGCTAGGATCTAGATACTACGCTAGATTTGCCCCCTGCTAGATTTAGATCTTTCTATGATTAGGCACCAACTAGGTAATCATACAGTAGCCATCATTCAAGTAGCTGGCGGCTCACCAACCGGCCATATTAGAGACCCCTGCTAGGATTAGTACGTTTGAAAGGAAATGTCTCATAATTCAGAAATAGTTGACTCTTTGAGTAGGGTTGACCTACAAAATGTATAATAAACTAATATTTAATATTTGTGCTTCGTATGGTCGCCAGAGTATGTGAACATCGTCATGCAGATCATAATGTAAAGAGCAATATCTTAACCACTAGACCAAGGGAGACAATAAAATTTCAAAGCCAGTGAAGTGTAACGTTGAATATTGGAATGATTTGCACTATCGAATTGGAATATACACAGTATATTAAATGCCATTCAATAAGGGTATTTGTATATATACAATCATGGTTGTATGTGGATTGGCATTGTCTTTGGAGTCATTACCTATTTTCTGTTCTTGATATTTAACAATTACTTCACAATTTCTCCTTCCTTTGTCTCTGTAAGCTTTGATTTCTACATATTTTTGATAGAGATATTTTTCTTATCAAGAGAAAAAAGAATCCCTCAATCTCATTAAAAATTGTATGTTACTGTTCGTGTATTACTTGGAGGATAATACACGGCTGAGCCGGGTCGGGACGTGATAATCGGCCCGCAAGGAGCATAATGGCACGAGGGCTTTAGCTTGAGTGCTATTATGCGACTAAGAGCCGATTATACGTCCCGGCCCGGTTAGTCGTGAATTAACGTCTATAATACATTATTTTGCGTTTTAAGGCAGTGTTCTTTCATACAATGTCAGTGCAAGAATTACTGATACTAGAAAAAACTAGTAAGGTACACATTATATCCATTCAGTGATGTTGATTAAAAATTTGTGTTTTTCCTCACTTCACGGACTCATTGAAGTTTTTATCGTTAAGCATCATCTTTTCCTAGTGTTGATGATATTTTTACCTTCCATAAACTCGTTTGTATCTTGTAGCACTCATTATTTAATAGTTTAATATATATTTTCTATCACTTTGATTTTAATGATCTCTTTTGATAGCGATTCGGTGTCTTCCAGAGGCGATGTCATTTGCAGCCATTGCATCATTTCATTGTTTATTTAGAATTGTTATGAAATTAATGTTATTGGTTTCGAATGGCTCTTACAGCCTTTTGTAGATTATTATGTATAATCTACAAAATGGCTTTGCGGTACATTACCTTTGTTCTGATAAAAGCTGCACAAACGGCGCCAAGATTGCATACTGTCTATAGATTTGAGGGAATTTAAAATCCCATGACAATGCTTAATAATTTTGAAGTAAACAATTTAATTTCCTTCCAAAAACCAATTACATTTAAGATACTATAAATGTATCCATATCCAAATGTTACGACAGTGATCTAAATATAATTGCATCTACTAATTGCGCTAAGAGCCAGACATAATGGCCTAGTTTCTTACCTAACATCACTTAATGAAAGCAAATGTATCACCAAGTTACACAAGGTTAGGTAACGCTCGATGTACTGTGCACTGTTCTATAAACAATACCTTAAAGTGCCCCATATTTTTCTCTTACAAAGTAGTAAAATGCATCATTTTATTGACCGGTTCCTGCTTTTGTGTTGTAACTAGAAGATAAGAAAACGGTATGACTATGTGTTCGTTGGAGTTTTTTTATTACAAGAACGGAAAAGCAACGTGAACCCTTGCAAAGAAAGTAAATACAGGTATACTACACATACACACATTTAAGACTACTAAGCTATGTGCTAATAACACATCCCAGAAGATGGTGCGGTGGTCGAGTGGTTAACGCTCTGGACTTCAGATCCGGAGGTCCCCGGTTCGAATCCCGGCCGAGGCACTGGAAATTTCAAAAAAGGCTATTCAGTGTTTCCCGCCCATCTAGAGATTAACTGGTTAGAAGTCAAGAGGTAGTCGCACGTGTATCGGTGCTGTACAACGAGCATGTAAAAGAACCAAGGCTTCTATGCGTAAAAGAGCTAGGGTCTGGTACCCGGAATCCCTTGTATCTGCAACTGTCGCCTCCTGTAAGGAGTCTTGGAAAATTCACACAAGCTCGGCCGGGACTTATAATCAATCAAAGAAAAATACACATCCCGGAATCCAGATTTATTTGATATGAAAAAAAAGATACTGCATTCACATTATTTCTACTGTGGTAAAAGTAGATTTTGAAAGTTGTCATAAAAATCATAGGCTTACTTTTAAAACTGAGGCATATTACACATTTATAGCTAATTTAAGAAAAGACTTGCCTCCTATGATTGAAACATCATTTCAGTTACACTGAAACGTGTATACATTTGTACATTGTATGTTTTAGAACACCTACATGTATATATGTAGACTGTTTCAGAGAATGTTTACTTGTAAAATTATTACACGACTTACAAAAGAATGTATGTACATACAACACCAGTGTACTTTTCGTGACATGCACATTCCGAAGCACTGGGCTTAAAGCATTGCTCTTTTGTACACCTTTTTGAAACAGCATAATTAACTATTCAATCTTGTTGTTTCTTCTTTTGGCATTGCCAATAAATCTTTGCTTAAGCCTTAAATGTCTTATGCTCTTCTGAGACATTGAATAGTGAATCCTTTTGGAGAACTTTTCTCCGCATCAGATGGTCTTGCAGGTCTGTTGAAAAGTATTAACACATAAAAATTAAATAATTTAAACTTAATACAAGGTAGAAGCCGGGATTCGAACCTGTACTTTACATTACGGCATCCTCAAGCAATGCAAACAAAGAACGCATAAGACCACAACCCTCCAAAAAGGTTTAGGAAAATTACCCATATACTTCTACATCTACTTTACACCATACTAGTATTGGGTTAATAATGTAGTGTACATGGCAAGAAGTGGGGACTAGTCTGAATATTTTAGAATAATCGAAATACGTTTTAATTCTAAAAAGTTTCACATGATTTCCAATCTAAAATGTTTGTTTAAAGATGTTTGAGTCACTTTTAAAACTATGTTATTAAGTGGTTTGTTACAGCTTTTAAAAAAGACATTTTCACTTTGTTGGCTTGTGTTTGCAATTCAGCTTAATATTTGGTTGTTCAATACTAGCTACTACAAAGCATTAAATTATAAATGCGCCGTGTCTGACATTCACTTAAAAAGTTTTTCTGTCACTAAATAGGACATTTTGTTGGAAGAAGAGGAGTTTTATTTAAATATTTCAGAATAATCGATATTCCGTTTACAGTAATTCAACAACTGTTTTATACAAGTTCATTTTAGTTCGATTACGAATAAAGCTCCGTAGCTTATTGAATCGCTTTCTATCACTCATTCCAGATGTCATCACGCTCGCTCGCGAGAGGGACAGCGGGTTTTTCATCACTGCTATCCATTTACAGATGGGTGGACTGAGGCACGTGTAGCATCAGTGTCTTTGCCCATGCACGGGCTGGGATTTGAACCCGGTAATCCTTTTCTAGAGGCGAACGCCCTAACCACTGAGCTATTAAGGCCTACATCTCAACAATTCTGCATTGTTTCATATATTTCCTGTTTATAATATTTTTTTCAAGATTTGTGGGACTTTTAAATCTATGTTAGGTAGAACTTTAAACAACTTTTGATAAAATACCCATTATTTTGTTTGCTTGTGATTGTAATATATGCACTCGATCTCAGATTTTGACGAAAAAATGAAGTTCTTCAAACTCTTTGAAAATATTTTAGAATGAATAGTCAAATAAAAATGTCCCTGTATGAATTCCTGTAAAGTACATCTGTATATTTCAAATTATGCGTTACCACATTTTAAAGCGATACAAACTAGAATTCCCGATTTAACCGTACTTCGTAGCGGTGCCGTTAAACCAAAACCACCAACCTTTTCATGGATTCCTTTATCTTTACTGATGTTGTTGATTCTAGCCATTACTTTTACGTTTAATGTTTAAGTACATTTTTTTGAGTTTTCACCTGAAACTATGACGCAACAGCCTGTAGACTTTGTTGTGATTGTTCAATAGCAGCTACTGCAAAACATTCAATTATATCAAATATGCGGTGTCTGACTGTCACTACAAAAGGTCTTCTGTCACTGAAGAGGACACTGTTGGGGAATAAATGGCAGCATTTTACATCAAATATGCGGTTTCTGACTGTCACTTAAAAGGTCTTCTGTCACTGAAAAGAACACATGAGAACTATATGGCGGCATTTTATTACGTAGACAATTAAAAGGCTTCTACATACAACGTTTTGTTAACTTGTAAAACATTGTAGTCCTTGATGCATTCTCTAAACATGCGTGAATGTGTAAAAAGATGTATCGTTTAAATTTTCTTGAAAATTGATAGAATTCAATGAATAATTTACCAGTCGTTGTATGGAAAGAATTCTTGCAGAAAGATCGGCATGGTTATATTGATGCATTTATGAATAACTACTGTAACTAACAGTTATGATTTACATTTAATTGAATAAATATTAATTTACGACGGAGAATTTAGTTGCAACTTTGTGATGCTATAGAAATAAAATCATGTAAGATATGCATAATTCATGCCGTTTCCTTTCATCATTTATTATCAAATGATTGATCAGATCTTGGTTTCATTAATTTATTGGAGTGAAATGATGTGTTTCGAGCCATGAAAGGTCTTATTTCATTCAATTATTGTACTGAATATTCATGTATTACCTTAATTATCATTTTAAAGTTAAGAGCAATTAAAAGAAAACTTAATTTATTATATTAAAATGAAGTACTCATGAATCTATGTTTTAAAGATAAAAAAACAGTCAAAATTTTGTATATGTACTTAAATGTTATGTTAATCCCAATTGTCCGTTTAAAGATCCAAAGTCTAAACCGAGTGTGTTATCGAATACTTGAGAATTTGTAAGAAAGAAACATATGAAACACTATTGTAACATCAAATGTGGCTTTACATGTATTTTGCAGACAATTTTTCGAGTTTCTTTTTTTACAAGTTTCCGTTTTTCCCGAAAGTCTTCTGAAGCGAGACTGTGTACTATAAATACAATGTAGTAATGTAAATAGTTTGTACACGAACAATCAACCATGCTTATTTTGAATTTTATTTGGAAGCATTACGTAAATGGTCGTTATGTGTTGTTTATCGCATTTCCGTAAACGGTCGGAAATAAACGACGCGTATGTGCTTCCAAATAAACTACAGTTCTTACTTACGGCACTATGTCAAAAGGGAAATAAAGTATGTAAATTATCCTTATCATCGTCTGAATTGGCAATGTAAGAGGTTATCAAGTAACTTTCTGAACTTGGACTTGATTTAAGGTTAATTATTTTCTCCAGTTTATGATTAATAGTTTCAAATGTATACATATGCAACATTAAGTTAAGGTTGTCAACATGTACTATAAATATACAGCATAAGGGTAATGAGGCATACATCAATTATAATAGTAACAATATTTAATTAAAAAGCTTTATAAACGGATATAGAGGGACATACCCTATAACTGATGTCAAACTAAATAACCTCCATACATAACTGTCAATTATTGAACCTCTGGAAGTATTATAACTTAACCTAAAAGTTTCAGCTATGCGTTCCCAGTCATTATCGATTAAAACAGCGGTTTAAAATATACTTCAGTACCGTAAACCATTCAATAATCTATTTAAAGTTGTTGTTGTACAATTAATGGGTGGATGCGATTTATTACAGAAAGTCTTTTTATCGATTAATTGTGGTAAAATGAGGCATTTTTCGACATATGTTCTTCTTTGAAATATTATTTGTTTATCAAATTACGTTCATTGAACACATAATCTATGTTTCGAGACTATAATCTGCTAGTTGTAGGGAGTGCCCCTTTAATTCAATAAATAATTTACCTGTATAAAGCTTAAACTTTAGTATGAAGACTTTGCACTCGTACTGCGACCAGACCAATGCGGTATTACATGCATCAATCTGCAATCTTAAACGAATGACTATTTCATAATACCATGAACATATGCACCAGCTCTACCAGAAAACGATGAACGAAATGCAGATTCCGCGGGGACTTGGAGCATATTTGTTACAGAGTACTGTCAACACATAATTGACAGATATTTTTAAGAGGATGCGCACAAAACTGTCTGAGTTAAAGTTGCGTTTCAGGCGTAATTGATTTAAATCCAAAATATGGAGGATATTTTCTGATCTTGACTCTAAATTTGAGTCAGGTTGATATGAATTTGCAATTAGTTTGTCCCTTCGGACTGGCTTCATCGATCATCGAAACGAGTTAACTACAGAAATATTGTAGAATGCATTTACGAAAGGAAAATCAGACCGATTTCATCACCTCAACGAATGCATTGCCCTTCAGAGAATATGTGACCTGCGATCTGAATAGAGGGGAAACGCTCATTGTAATCTTTACTACAGATATAATACCGGGGTTAATTAATTAAAGATTTTTCACTTCTATGTTATTTGTCAAACTTTACCGATCACGTGACCCAGTAAATATAACGTGCATATGTACAATGTAACCTGTTCCGACCATTTTTTTTCACAAACATTTTTCGTACTTTTACTTTAATGTCATTGTAAAAGCTGAAAGATATAAGCACACGGAAAGTCTATTTTTTTGTTTTACGAATTACACTTCAATAAACCGCTTCAAATCAGACTTTAATGCTTCAATCAAACCTCAGTAGCACAATTATTTATCTATGCGATTATTTATAAAATAGAAAAAGAAAATCAACGCACTAATAAGTTTAAACATTTATCGACATGTTTCGGCCGTAAAGCCTTCTTCAGAATAAATGTATATATAAACAATTATGACGTCACATCCGTAAGACTATGCACAACTATGCAATTATTGGAATTTAACGTGATATGTTATAAATTAAATGTAATGACGTTTACAGAAGACTTTCTAATGTCAAATAATGGCATATTTGACTAGTTTTGGGAGAAAGAAGATGTTTAAATTTTTACTACATATTTTACCTTTTGAGATGACAAAGCACAATTTAATGTTAGATAACAATGTTGGACAATTTAATATTGCTGACAGCTAAAATGCTTTCATAAGCAAAATCCCTCATTCCTACGTGGCCAGAACATACCGTCTGACGTTGTAAGTTATGCAAACTATTATTTCAAATGTCCCGGAGACAGCAAATTGTACCTGTTAAACATTTTTATCATTTTTATCATGTATTTTTATCTTAGAAAATACCCTAGAGTAATTATGAAAATGTGTCGACCTAGATACACTATTTTACAATTAGATGGTTATCACCAACTTGCAATAAAACCAATACCCTTTTGGGGTAGGGAGATTTGGTTAGACCTGACGTATGTAGAGCTGGTCAGAAATGTTAGAGATTCAGTTAGGCGAAGAGTCGTTTTGAGCGAGATATCTCGGCTCGGAAATATAGAAAAATAGAATGTTAAAGAGACAGTATGTTGTTAAATGGAAGTTGTATAAAAAAAGACTTGTGGCTATGTTAGAGCTTATCGACGAAATGAGAAACTATTATATATATTTAATATGTAAACAAAACGGTGGAGTACTATTGAAATGCATGTGTGTTATTAATGAGCCCAGAGGGTAAAGGCGTTACAATGTTAACTGTCCATGCATTACAACAGAAACATTACATATATCTTATTGGGTATGAAAACATTTCTGATATTGTACATACTTCTACTTAGTGTCATACAATATTCATATATCGGTGCCAGACTGATATCGATGCCTTGCAGTAGATAAAACATTGCAAACTTAATCCATGATCCAATTGTATAATTAATACATTATCCAATTGTATTTGTAATTAACATATTATCCAATTGTATTTGTAATTAATACATTATCCAATTGTATTTGTAATTAACACATTATCCAATTGTATTTGTAATTAACACATTATCCAATTGTATTTGTAATTAACACATTATCCAATTGTATTTGTAATTAATACATTATCCAATTGTATTTGTAATTAACACATTATCCAATTGTATTTGTAATTAATACATTATCCAATTGTATTTGTAATTAACACATTATCCAATTGTATTTGTAATTAACACATTATCCAATTGTATTTGTAATTAATACATTATCCAATTGTATTTGTAATTAATACATTATCCAACTGACAGTGTATTATTTGCTTATAATTTTGTTACATGTACATATAAATTACTTTAATATTTGTCCTGACAATGGCAATCATGTTAATTTCGCAACCTTGTATGTGCTACTGTTTTTTGTGCGTGTTTCTTGAACTGTATGGAAAATATGTATAACATATTCGATGGGCATTTTTGTGTTCCCTATTTCATTCCCTTTGTACTTGATGATGGTATGTATGTCACGGCTAGCTATTTTTACATATTTCAATTGAGACTGCTCCATCTCCCTGTTTTGCCTAACGAAATTACAGAAATGCGTGTGCAGGAAATATATTTCTGAGAAAAAAAAAACAACCACATAAGAATAAAACCGGATCAGACGTTTCTATATTCGCAAATTAGATTTCTTAATTGTTGCAGTTATATCTAAGATCTGAGGGAGAGAAACAAATTTACAGCTGGCCTATCAGGAGTTGTATATCCAGACTATCAAATTATCATGTAAATCTTTCTGATCATCAGATCAGTATAACATTCAATATACAGGACGTTTATATCTTTCTTTAAGATGGGATCGAGTTTACCATTAGAATGAAGATTATCTAAGTCCGAATCTACTTTGTTACGAACGTGTATTTGCTAAGACTGAAAGACAGTTAAAGACGACATAATTATCCATAGTCGATTGCGAGTGTTCTGTTAAGTATCCAATTTTCTTTGTCCTAAATATCATTATATTTATGAAGAATATCTTACAATTCTGGAATTCCTATATTGGCCATAATAGATTCAAGGTTTGCGAATAGATATTTCTTCTTTCCATTGTACTTAATTAACAAAAAGATATTTGAAAAATATATCTATTTTTTTCAACAGTTCAAATGTTATCAAGTTTTAGCAGAAACAAACTTATGAAGGTCAATTAACCAGACATGATAGATACCAAATACATGTATTGTGACAGTAAGTAGACAAAACTGGAGTGCAACGTGCTTGTCTATTATTACCACCGATATATAACAGTCTTAGACTGGTTTTACTCAAATTCATGTTAGCCTTATACTGTTTTCGGTTAGAGCATGTATCTTATAAAATAATCATTATTTTAGTGCATTATTTTCGTTTTTACTAAGTGTCATACAATGTACAGTGTATCATTGGATAAATACATATAACGTATTTGCCTTTAAAGAACCAGGACCACATTGACAAGTAGCTGCCGGCGGAAATGACCATTATTTGTACCAAAAACAGGCATAACTTTACTTTTTAAATCGATGTGCATTTTAGAAATAATGATATTGCAAAAAATACCAACGGCTTCCTGGCAACTCTTTTCCGTGAAAAAGCGACTTGAATACAAAAGAAATGAATATGTCAACTTTGTTTTAGAGTGAAAAAGACATAATTCTATCATTATCCTTTCAGTATATTTATTTTACAATATCAGTAAATTAAAAATAATCCTGGGACTTTAATATGTGAAAGAATTGAGGTTTACAGTGAATATTATATAATGTTTGTTTAAAGTACTCTGCTTTATTTAGTTTGAAAGAAGTTCGCAAGTCAAGATTTAAGAAATGAATTATTTGAAAGGACGCTTGATATAAAGATTGGCACATGTACATCATGTAATGGAACAAGAGAAGTAACACCGTATGCTCTGTAACCTAAGTGACAAAATACAACGACAAACGAGATTTTTGTCCAGGCTTCAAAGTAGATGTATAATATACACGTACCTTGGTATTACGTTAAATTCATTTGAATTTAGAAAAAAGGATCAAGAAATTGCCTGTGTGTGGAATGAAATGATATAGATTCTATAAAAAGTATATTTCGAGAAATGTTTTTGACAAGTTAGGTATTTCGTCGTTTGGTGTCTTACATTAGTTTTGTCAATTTTCGAACGACCAAATGCTTTCATTAAAGCAGGATGCTCAAAGGTCGCCTCGGGAGTATCGAATAATTCATTTCCATTTGTGTTTTGATCCCGAAATTATTCGAAATCACGAAAAAAAAAAGTCGGCAAATAACTTTCACCAGTGCGAGATCGGCGCGCGTACGAAAATGCCGAGGACGAAATGTTTAGCTGGAACCCTCTGATGTTCTAAATAGATCATGGAAATTCACTTTCTCGGCCAATCGGTCGGCATAACTGCTGGTGATTTACCGTGACGTCATGAAAGTAGACAGGTTTCATATTTGAATGCTCTGGGAATTAATTTTAGCATTTTAAAAGTGTGACCAATCTAATGATCCGGGCTTGTCTGCAAAAGTGGCAGATAAGGCATTGTGTTTTGCTTCAGGCGAATAAAATAAATGATGCCCAATAAAAAGTGAAGAGTTACCATCCACAAGTACTGAAACAACTACAAGTAGTGTTAAAAGTCGGAAAAAGTACCCGAAACTGTTTCATAACAAGTGGTTGCCGCAGGTTGTAAAAAATTTAAACGGTCGCCCGCTTGTCTATCATATAATTTTCATGGGGGTTCCGGAAAATTGAGATTTTTTTTTTTTTTGGGGGGGGGGGGGGGGGTCCCCGGGAAAAGGAGGGAGGGGGAACACGTTTCGGGGGGGGGGTATACCCCTCAAAAAGTACTGAGTGGGAACACTGTTTGATAACTGTAAAGGATTCCGGTATGAAGTACCTTTTCAATATTTGTACTAATTTATAAAGTTGCTGATTTTTGATAAATTGGTAACTGTACATCCAATGCCTATATACAAAATATGCCTTTGATTATTGTAAGTGAAACTATCCGAAAAAGCCTGCAAGAAATATTTATCTACTATCAATTTTGTACTTATTTGTAAATAAAGATAACATAAATATGTTGTACCTTTACATGTAATTGTATTACTTGTGTTTACAGGATAGTGAGGTAATTAATTAAAATAGTTTAATGTTGGACCAATAAACGAGCTAAACAAACATAGAATGAAATATTTCAGTAAGTCAAATTTCTGTATCTACTTGAAGCATTTATCCTATACATGTTTTCTTTTGTTCTGAGAGTGCCAATCCTGTAGTATGAAATGTTTTTGATTCTCGAATCTTTAACTGTTTTAAATAAATGTGCATGAAAGGAGACGTAATTTTTTTTATTTCCCCTGTGTGTAATAACTTATACAGGGGATATTTCATGTGCCGTTTTGCTTTCTTTTTCTCGTAAAAGTCGAATCTAGAATCAAAGTTGGGTACCCAGACTATCAAATTGCTATGTAAATCTGTGTCACAGTAAGATCAGTTTTACTTGCAATATTTAGGACGTTTATATCCTTTTTAGGATGTGATCTAGTTTACCGATAGAATAAAGATTATGTGGAAGATAATCTAGTTGGTAATGATCGTGTATTTACTAGCAATAAAAGACAATTAAAGACGAAATAAATATCCATAGTCGATGAAGTGTTACACAAGAATTGCTTTTAAGTCCTCGGTGTTTTGCCTTTATAACATATTTCTTATTGTAATAGAATTTCTACCATTTGCCATGATTGATCCAATTTGTTTAAATAGACTATTGTTATGCTTTACTATGTAGAGTTATAGCTGATAATGAATAAATGAAGATGTTTGCGAAGATCTATGAGTGCCAGGTAAATAATGTCGTACAATAATGTGTATGGACGAACAGTACAACCACCAAAATAGAATGACTTAGATCTCATCAATTAGCAGTCTGACAAATTAAAGTAAAACTTAAAATAATATTTACATTAATTTACATTAATTTTCAAAAACTTTTACAATGTATACATTATAGCTTGTGCATTATTTGAATGGAGCAACAAATAACTTCTGGATCCTCAGTTTTTGTGTTGCAAAATAAGTTACGACAATTGTAGGTACTGTACGTGTATGAATAGCTATTCCTAGCAAATGGTTTGTTAAATGCAATTAGAACTTACAAACACAGTAAGATGTCCAAAGCTTGCTCTGTATGTTTTCAGACCAATGCTTGTCACACGCGTACGTCCCTAAATATGAATTGATGAAAACTTTTTTATTTCATTCATAGATCTAGTTATGTTAATGCGAAACAAACTAATTTCTAGGGCTGTTTATGAATCCATGCATCTCCTTTTTATATACCTATAGGTTATTTTGAAACCGAACAAAATATCTTACATATAAGGACATCGAGACATTCTCTCTCATATATGAAACGTTAAAGATGATGATGATGATGATTGGCTTTACACTCTAATTTTATTGTTAGGATAAAAAGTATCATTTACGGCAGATCTGAAGAAACCTTGATTGAAAATGATCACACAATAAACTTTGTCTTTATAGTAATAATTTTGCATCGCTAGTGTATGTTTTGTGATATGTTCTTTAAAAAGCGTTGTCTTAAAATGTATTTTAATCTGTATGTATGCAGCATTCACGTAGACCCTAAAAGGAGTCCCCCCCCCCCCTGTCGTTAAGGAGGGCGGTTTATTTGAATGTATGGCAAACAAATCAGTTCCCATCCACGTACTAAGCATACGATTGTAACATTTGTTTTAAAAGTGTCTTTTACCATCCGGTTATATCTTAAAACATGTATGAATATGCAACTTAGACCCACCCATATTTCTACATTAATTTGTACAGTGATATGAATTATTTACAAGACTTTGGGTAGGAAGCATGCCTGAAGACAGATCTGCACGATTGTATAGAAACGTATGAGTGATTACTGCAGTATTACCCTAATAATTACATTTAATTGAATTTCTGTTAATATACGACATCGGACCAGGTTCTATTGAAATTGACAATGACATGAAGTTATGGTAGATACCTCTTCCTTTGATCTTTTATCATTTAATAATTTTTCAATACATGGCTTCATTGATTTATTGGATAGACATGGGATATGTTTCAAAGAACTCAAGTCATTACATTTGACAATTGTACCTACTAGACTATCATAAACACTATTCAAACGTTATTAATAGCAATTAAATAGACTGGATATCTTTATTAACGATAAACAACTAGTATATCGACTTCACTTCAATACTTGTTTTTATCTTCGATTTTCAAGTAGAAAATGTTTAACATGTCATGTATATTTTCTTCTTCAAGCGAGTCAGTTTACAGTCCAGATACACGTAACGTGTGGACACTATTTATAAAATACAGTATTTGACATTGTGATCAATTCAGTTTTAGGAATAAGGCCCATGTTTTGAAAGTTTTTCTTTTATTGTTTTTTTCAACATTCGAAAGACCTATGGTTGGTAAGGATTGTCATCTAATCAATTACATGTCCTAGAGCTACCTTGTTATTTTACTTGTACAAAAAGACAGGCGGAAAGGTAACATGCTGTGAAAATTTTGTATGACATCAAATATTCTTAAATATGCGTATCGAGTATTCCGGCCGTAGGCCGGTATTGTTTTAACAATGACATCCTTTACCTGGTTTTCTGCACCATTTTCTATTTTATCTATCGCGCTGGGTACTAGTGGAGGTGATGGATATGAATTGTAAACTGTAATTTGTGGGCTACAATTACGGCAAGCTAACTTACTGTTTAAACTGGCAACATTCACTACCTAGGCAGCAAATCAACATGTCAGTTAAACAATGTGATTCTAAATTCAACGTGTTGCTTTTCTTTCCATAACGGGTTTTTTTAAGTGTATGGTAGGGTCTCTTTTATAAAGAATTATAAAGAATTTTCCAGTCTGAAGTGATTGATCTGTTTACACTTTCTTTCAATTCAAATTGCTAAGTTTATTCCATAAACTAACACACAAAGTTTTAATTGTCAACAAATAATTAAGATAAAAGAGCAAAATTTAATTGATAATTTACTGTTCTTTGCTGAATGCAGTGTGTCTTGTGTGCAAATTTCGTCAAGATTGACTTAGTATTTTTAGAATTATTTCCCTCTAATTGTTATTTTTTCTATATTCAATTAAAAAAACAAATTAGAATTATACTTCTCTGCAACCGGTTATCAAAATTTAATTGTTATAGTCTCAAATAATTTTATGTTCACTCTCTCTAGTATCAACCCATACACCCCCTGCTCAAAGATGCTTTTTATCTTAAACAGACAAACCGATCCACTTTTCAGTTTTTGTTTTTAGCCCAGTGAGCTATTAGGATCGCATTCCGTCCGGGGTCCGTCGTACGTCCGTCCGTCCGTCCACCATTTCCTTCAAACGACATCTCCTCTGAAACCACTGGGCCAATGTTGATGAAACTTTGCAGGGATGTTCCGTGAATAATGCTGAATCAACGTTGTTCAAAGAATTCCATTCAATGCAGAACTTTGGTTGCTATGGCTGCAAATAGAAAAAACTTAAAAAATCTTCTTCTCTGAAACCACAAGGCCTAGAGCTTAGATATATGGCATGTAGCATTGTCTAGTAGACCTCTACCAATATTGTTCAAATCATAATCCCCGTCTCTCATGTCGTCCATGTTTAAAAAACCGCCTTAGGTCGTAATTATACAAATTTCTAATAGATTTAAGCTTTTTAAAGCCTATCATTAAGAAAAATGAATATACGTCTACATTTTGTGTATGATTAATGCTTTCGATAGGGTATCTTAACTGTTAATGCATTGAAACAAAGACATTATATTTATTTAACATGAGATCATAGGAAAAACAAAGAACATTACAGTAACTGATATTTAGCATCAGTTAATTTATCATTATAGTTGTTTTATATCGATGCCAGACTGATATGCGGATTTTTATAATATAAATTACATTAAAAACAAATAAAGCTAAGCACACAAAAGGGTTATTACCAACGGAAAAGTCATTATGAGTACTAAATTTGTTGTATAACAAGTAAACGTGTAATAGCATTTTCATTAGTTCCAACCAATACTGACTCTTCCACTGCGTATGCTTCATAATAAAGTAGTTTTCATTATGCAGTTCAACGCATCGACCTATTTTACAAAGATATTCAAAGCCATGGAACAGTATAAATTATACAAAATTCAACGAATGAAACTGGTATACGTGCAAACAAATTAATTACCGATTTGCTATTAGTTATTTCACCAACAAAAACAATTAGTGTCTGGATTGCAATACAAATAATAGCAATCAAGACCAGGGTGTTTATTATTATGTAAGTATGAAAGATGCTAAAGACTAAAACGTTTCTAGATAATCTTCAGACTTCAGTTTTAGTACGTGGATGGCATTACAGTCTATGAAATATTTTTAATACATGGACAACATCAACGCAGTCATTTCCATAAAAGAG
This sequence comes from Saxidomus purpurata, assembly GCA_022818135.1. Taxonomy (NCBI): domain Eukaryota; kingdom Metazoa; phylum Mollusca; class Bivalvia; order Venerida; family Veneridae; genus Saxidomus; species Saxidomus purpurata. The sequence goes on along the minus strand of JAFMSR010000009.1, from coordinate 41,798,461 downwards.
ACAGCCCTTAGGTTGCATTAACAGTAGCAGTATTTAAAAAGAACGTCCTTTAATCAATTACGTTACATACTATGACGGGTAAGATACAATTGTATTTAGTTGATTAAATTATATTCAAATTTGTTTACTCTGCGCAGCATCGTGCATATAAAACTGATATGACCGACAAGAACCTTGGCAATATGTGATACAATCTGGTAGATGGTAAAATATGATTTTGTGTCTTAAATATGGCCAAACGCCATATCAAGATATATCATTTATAGTTTGAGAAACGGTCGACGCAGTTTTCGTAAATGTTGCCCTGCTGTAAACAAGAAATGGAATTTCTGTTCAAGTTAAAATTGTATCAGTAATTTGTAGTTTACTAAATGTTTGTCAACGTAGATTATGCAATCCTAATTAACTACCTGTTATTAAAATAAGGCCGAAGTTTGTTTAATTCTTATATAGAAAAAAAAAAAAAACATTCAAAATAAACAGATAAATGTCGTATACCATTTTTTGGTTGATTTAAAAAATATAAAAAAGTTCCAGTATAAATTCCTGTTACGTATATCTGTAGATTTGAAAATATACGCTTCCAAATGATAAAACGTTGCAAACGCTTTTGAAATTCATTTATAAACATATAGTGAAGCGATGCCCTTAAACATTGCCGTAAGCATTTTCAATTCCTACCTAGATTGTTACAAATCTACTTCTATAGTTGATGTTAGCCTTTAGTTTTATATTTATTTATCTGAATGTCATTTTTGTTAAAATTATTTTCAACGGCAACTGAGAGCGAGCAGCTTTAAGCCATTCAACACTACCAATAATGTTGTGACAAAAGTTCAAATAGGGGCATGGTTTTGTCACAAATGACATTGACCTACACAATTTACGACCGTTTTGTCATAAATAATACAATTTTAAAGTTTGATGAAGAAATCTTTCGAAATGACAAAGTTATAGCCAACGTCAAGTATTAGTGACGGACCAACGGACTGACGGACTGACGGACAAAGCGATCCCTAAGTATCGCCTCTACACCGAAAAGGCAACACAAAAATGGGCTAAGTTTAGCTATACATTTCAGTAAACATGTTTAATATTTTTCTAACCTAATATTTATGATTAGTTTATAAGAATTATTTTGAGATTTGATTTTTTCAGCATGTTATTATATAGCGTTACACGAGACGTTATTTATTTGCGAACATATTGTAAAAGTTAAAATGAATAGTGGATAACAAATGATGATTTTGTTAACGCATAATTAAAAATACAAACTGATATATTTCTTTATAATAAAATACAACAACCCCGGACGAAGCCCTGAAAGAGGGCCTCACAGTCGTGTCCCTCCATGTGCTCAATAAATGTGCTATGAATTTTAAAATCCTTCCATGCATGACAGAGTAATCAGCATGCGACACATCCGCTTGATGGCTAGACATTTGTGCACAGTTATTTTAAAATCCTTCAAAAGCATAATAAAGTTATAGTCCGGACACAAATGTATGCATATATACAGGATTCCATACCTATAAACTCTAAGGTGACCTTGACCTTTGTGGTAGGGATGTGGGTCATGCACGTCGTCTTGAGTGCTAGACATTTGTGCCAAATTATTTTAAAATCCTTCAAGGCATGACAAAGTTACAGTCCGGACACGAATGTGGCATATGCTTATAGAGGAATCCATTACCTTCAAACTCTAAGTATGACCTTGACCTTTGAGCTAGGGACGTGGGTCTTGCACGCGACACGTCGTCTTGATGTGCTAGACTTTGTGCCAAGTTATTTTAAAATCCTTCAATGCAGACAAAGTTACAGTCCGGACACGAATGTGGCATATTGCTTTATGGAGGAACCATTACCTTCAAACTCTAAGATGACCTGACCTTGAGCTAGGGACGTGGGTCTTGCACGCGACACGTCGTCTTGATGTGCTAGACATGTGTGCCTAGTTATTTTAAAATCCTTCAATGCATGACAAAGTTACAGTCCGGACACGAATGTGTGCATATATAGAGGATTCCATAACTTTCATACTCCAAGTGTGACCTTCACCTTTGAGGTAGGGATGTGGGTCTTGCACGCGACACGTCGTCTTGATGTGCTAGACATGTGTGCCAAGTTATTTTAAAATCCTTCAATGCATGACAAAGTTACAGTCCGGACACGAATTTGTAAGTGGGGACGCACGGACGGACGGACAGACGGACAGACGGTCAGACGGACAGACGGTTAGACGGACAGACGGTGCGATTTTAATATGCCACCCTTCGGGGGCATAAAAATAAACCCAATGAACATCGTAGTTCTTACCATAGTTCATTCTTGTAGGTGCCCATCAAAAGTCGTTCAAAATGTTACGGATATTTGTAATACGTCTGACAGGCAGACCTGTCTATGAATGCAATTTTTTATTTAGTTCAAGATGATTAACTAGTATTTCCTCAAAAACAATAACGGTGACAATAAACAAAACTTGTTCGTAACTCCCTTTGGCTATTAAAGTAATTATAATAATAATAATAATAATAATAATAATAATAATTATAAGAATACTGCTATTACTACTACTACTACTACTACTACTACTACTATTATTATTCTGCTACAAACAGTAGCAATAATAATATTCTTTACTTGAAGAGGGTGAATGGAAAGTGTATGTCATATCTTCTTCGAGGCGTTTAAAGTTTACCAATAATGTTAACATGGAGTAACACTGTTTAGGGCTAACACCAAAGAGGTGGTACTTTTTTGGTCCTAAGAAATTGTTCAGAATTATAATTCCTATGCCTGTGCGTCGGTTCTGGCCTATATATGTGAGCTTCGTAATTTCGGGCTACAGACTACAGGGACATTAAAGTCGCAGCTATCATATAAGCAACAGTAGTCGATTTCATCTCATCCAGAGGGAGTATTACGTGATTTACGGCATTGTCACATTTTTATCGCACATATGAGTTTCTAATTTTCCAATTCGTTAAAACTTAAAACAAAATCCCAAAACTGGGTGACATTAAAATTATTTTACTTTTCAATAAACCAATAAAAGACAACTAGCATGGAACTTTATATGCAGCTAGAGTTTGTGTGACATACCTACTTCTAAGGATGTACACTTTCTTTGGCATTGACATTTTATGACGACATTAGTTATTTTGTTACTCCGTTCTTGCTATAATTCACGCACAGATGAAGAAGCTTATCAAATAATATGTGATTTTGGTCACTGATAATGATATTTCAGAAGCTAATATGTCGTAAAGAACTGTAATTTAGTCAGCCGATTATGACATAGCATTCCATAAGAATGTCGGTGGATTATAGAATTGTCATATTTACGGTCCTCAATCTTCATTGCATTTGTTAGAATGATAACAATTATTGTACCATGTAAGTAGTATTCTTAAACGTTTCTCTAAAGGTAATTCCAACTGTTAAGTTCACGATAAGATTCATGTTTATATTATGATACAACAATATTATCAAGCTCTTGTAGTTTAAATCTTTTCAACGTTTAAAACAGATATCGATTTTATAGTAATGTTAGCTTCTGCGAAAGTACTTGTCATTCGACGGATTTGTAATATAGGCAAACGATAGGCCTCTGTTTGACTTAATAACTAGATTAAATTCTAATCATTGCACTTAGATTTTATTCACAATTGTCTACTGGTAGTTTGTGCATTAATGGTTTGATAAAAATTAGTATCTACAAATAACACATGGGACCTTCTCTAGATAAGTGTGTCACGCTAAATTATGTTTCTGCTAACTGCCAAGCTATACAACTTTTCAAGTATGAATTGAGAACAGTTAGAGACATAACTTTAACAGATAACAGTCTTTAGTAAGGCTTCCAATACACTTCTGTGTCTAAAAGCACATAATTTTATATTCCATGCAAAGAATAGTAAAAACTACATTGCTTTATAAGTTAGCATATAAAATGTCTTCGATTAACTCTTAACGGCATTGCGATATGCGTATAAAAACGTGTAAAACAAATTATTTATTGAGATATGAATGTTCACAATAGTCAAGGTGGATATCCATGTACACCACCATATGGTAAATATTCTCAAAGTTTTATAAGACAACTATTATGTTAACAATAAACATCTAATTGCACTGTCATGGAATAATTGGTCTTGCTAAGTAGATGATCCCTACTGTTTGTTTTGGTCAGTGGATTTCACAATACAGATTTTCCCAAAACAGTCCATTCAGACCAGTCGAGCGATACTGGCAATTGCTGTTTACTATCTGGGTTGATTATATACTGTGATGTATGGCTGTTCTGCATTCTGTACTCTATTTGTCGTTTTAAAATTAAAGAGAATAGAAATATGTATGCATACACCAGTTTTTGTTGTCGACACTCTTGTTTTCCCCGCTAATTTACGTGTTTAAACCTTATCAAAGACAAACATATCAGATACTACAATGTACATGTATATATTAGATTATTATTGTTTGAAATTTTGAAAGAAAACTAACTTTCCAACAAGATCGATCTTACAATAAAACAGTCTTTAAATTTAAGGCTTTTGAAATTATTGAAATCGTAAGTTTCCTGTCTCTTCCTAACCAGGGAACGTGATTAAAACAAATAAGCAACAACAAAAAACAACAACAAATAATGACAAAATTAATGAACTTGGTCCAGATTCGGAAAGGATATGGAGAGTATTCGTACAGATTGATATCACCAGTAGAAGACAACATTATATGAGAAATGGCATAAAAACAGCCTGTGCTAACGTTGCAATACGGCTGTTATTGTTTTAAAATCAATTGCTGAAGCAATCATACTGCTTTTGTATCTGAAGTTATAAGCATGTTGCTATGGAATCGAGATCTGTTAATCTTCCTGAGCTGTTTACATTGATCAGCTACATTTGGAAAACATGAAAACATTAAATCTAATTACGGATGGAAAATAGGAAAACGAGTAACATATATTTAATTTCAAATTTTGCACTGCCCTGAACAGTATATGTCTTGTAGGCATTGCCTCTAAATGAAACCAAAATTTTAATATATGTTTCATGTAATAACATGTTCTATGTAAACTAAACAATGTTAGCAAATGTGAATAGTATTTAAAACCTATCCTGCCGTCTGTCGTGTCGTTCGTGTTTGTCAAACCGCCTTAGGTCAGAGATTATATCAATCTCTAACAAATTATACACTGTCATTTCAAGCTTTTAATTACCAATTATTGTACGGACAGTTTTTCAAAGAAAATGAAGATCTACATTTTGTAAAAATTATGATTAATGCTTTGCTGATGAGGTACATATATCTTAACTGTTTGTGCATTGACACAGGGACGTTATATTTATTCAAGATGATATCATAGGGAAAACGAACATTATACTAACTGATATTTGTTATACTCGTATATAAATGCTATTAAAAACAAATGAAGATAAACACACAAAGCGTTTTTATAAAAGGAACAGATTTGTACTAAACTTTCGACGTTTTATGTAAACGAATATTAATTGCATTTTCATTCATTCCAACCAATACTGACTCTTTCATTGGACGCGCATTAAAACGGTTTTCGTTTGAAATTAAAATGTTATGTGTTATTCGTCAGTTGAACGACTTGTTATTTCAATAGAATGTTAAAGCTCAAAACGTCATTAAATGTCCATAGACGCTAAAATGTTTACTAGATTTCTGTTGAGCCATTCAACACCGCCACTTTCTTGCTTTCACGTTGATTAGACATTTGATTTATCCGTTATACATACTTACATTTTGCTGTAATTAGTTCGATATATAGTAAATGAGCTTTCCTTTCTTTGTTATGAAACTGCTCCAAAGAAACAACAATTTTCATATCAATTCTTTCAGAGGTTTGGGCATTTACTTTGTAATGCTAAGGACACAGCTATAATGTTCGATTATTTACCCCTGTAAGTGCAAGCTGATGTGAATCCATTCTGCAACCAAGCTTTGGTGAAGACGCAACACAAAACAAAAATGGGCTAGATCAGTCTATACGTATAATTCAGAAGATTAGTTGATAAGAATCACACTGAGACATATGTCACCTTCCACAACTGCGAACTGTTATGAAACATACTTTTCATTCAGCATATTATCAGATAGCCTTACATGAAACGTTTGTATTTTGCAAAAATATTGTAGACCTTAAGGTGAACAGCCGATAATATACATATACATATACAATGTATCGTATAGCTTTAAATTGATTGTATGTGTGTGTAAATTTCGCCTGTTTTATCTTCGTTAACACATTAATATAAATACAACCAGATTAAATAATTATATTCTAAATATTATGTATTGAACTATCAAGAATTACCAAAAGGTGTCAGTGCATCGATTCACTTTTGCAGATGTGTATGAAAAGTCGTTGAAAAGGTTAAGGGTAACTCCCTATTGCTATTGTAATACTACTACTACATGTACTACTTAAGACAAGCGTGGTCTAGTTGTGCAGAGTTTTACTCCCTATGTGTGCGTCGTAATTTCATGTATTAGGCACATTGAAGTTTTAAGTCTTAAGAACAGTGTGATACAAGTAACACAAGTAGTCACTGTTAACCTTTTGCAGCGGATTTTGTCTAATCCGGGGGGAGTATTACATGATGCATGTTATAGTTACAATTTTATTGCATATATATGTCTCTAATCTTCTCATTCTTTAAAACAAAACAAACAATCCCAAAACTGGTAGATATTGAAGTTATTTTACTATTCAATATGTGTCTTGGGTATAACCAATAAAAGACAACTGGAACTTTACATACACTAACAGGTTTGTGAAACATATCATATGTACGCTTTCTTTTGAAATTAAATTTTTCGACGACATTACAGATATGTACATGTTTTGTTACCTTGACGGGAGCAAATTTTTCTACTATAATGTTTCTTAAATTCAATTTAATAGACATCTATATTTAGACAAGGTGTGTCTGCAAAAACAGATTTGCAGCAAATGGAGATCCTCTGTAACTATGATTCACATACAATGGAAGAAGCTTTTCAAATTATATGGGAATTCGGTCACTAATAATGATGGAGATTTCACAACTAATGTGTCGTAAAAAACTGTAATTTATTCAGCTGATTATGAAATAGCATTCGGTTAGAGTGCTCGTTGATGATAGAATTGTCATATTTGCGATCCTCAATCTTCATTGCATTCGTTAGAACGATAATTGAAAAAAACTTGATAATACCTTAAAAGTGATAAATAGAAGAATATTAACTGCGAGCTACTGTAATAAAAACTTAAGTAGTATACTAAACTGATTGGCGTCATGTGAAAAGGGTTCTTAAGCTTATGACGTTATCTATCGGGAAATGACGTCGAAAGTTATCGATTATGCAGACGACAATGTTGTGACGTGGCACCATTTTACATATTAAATGCTTCCGTGTTTGAGAAAACTTGTGATATTTTCAACGCCTGTCACTACACGTTTCAATCATAAATCCCGCATACATGGTTCACGGTAAGTAGATTAAATGTGATTATAATTGTTTAGTATATTTTGTAGTGGACTGTAAACAAAAGTAAAATATGACTGCATGTAATTGTTTTCAATCTAAAGGGGCACTCCCTAAATCTAGCAGATTATATTCTCGAAGCATAGATTATGTGTTCAATGAACGTAAAATGATAAATAAATACAATTTCAAAGAAGAACCTATGGCGAAAAATGCCTCATTTTACCACAAATAATAAATACAGAGGCTTTCTGTAATAAATCACATCCACCCATTAATTGTACAACAACAACTCAACTTACATTAATGAATGGTTTACGGTACTGCAGTATATATTAAACTGCTGATTTTATCGATACTGACTGGGAATGCATATCTGAAAGTTTTAGGATAAATTATAATACTTCTAAAGATTCTATCATTTATGTATTATGGTTATTTAATTTGTCATCAGTTATAGGGTATGTCCCTTTACAACTGAGTTTCCGCATCACAATTGTAAATGCGGTACATCAATTGTTTAGTTAGAAGGCATGCCTTGCTATTTCACAATATATATGAAAAGTGTTAATAAAAATATTCGGTTTTAAAATTTTTCAATTCCCTGTAAATTGTTTAGTTTTTATTGCCAATAATATCCGTTAAACTAACTTGATATAATTTGTTAAATTTAAGACAATTGCTGGTTGTAGACACTGTAAGTTATGTATTTCTATTACCGCCCTTTCTATGTTTTTTATTTGCATCTGGAACATTAACAAAAAATACTAGATTTTTATCTTTGTATTATTGCTATATAAAGATGAGATAAGGCCACTACGTTTTATCTTTTGGTTAACAAGATTATGTTTTGAAATGTGTCAATCGGCCTGTCGAAAAAAAAAGATCTAGTAAATCTATACATAACACCTTTTTCCATTATCCAAAAAAGCAAACAACTGAAATTTAATGTCATCAGAAACTTTGACAGCTTTGATGTGTGTCGCTATGGCACACAATTATTCCCAGAATCTATGTTCTCAACTGAGAGTTTGTGTATGCTTGATAGTGGGTCCGGGGATGTTTTTTTCAACTGTTTAGTTTAAGCTTTAACAGTTTTACAAAGGTAAAGTATCACGGTAGGGAATCACGTGATCAAAATAATCTCTAAACAAAAGTGAATCTATGAAAAAGGTTAAAATAATGAAAGCTGTTTTATAACTTTAAATTTAAAATGTAGCCTATCATATGGCAACATTAGCGTATTCTAGAACTACACAGGTCTCAATCATAGTCTCCTTCCGATTGTGTTTAACACTTCAGGACACTGAACTTATTTATATTTGAGGTGTTGAACATAATCAGAAGGTGATTGTTATTGAGACCTGAGTAGGTCTAGAATACGTTAATATTGTCGTACGATAGGCTCCTTTTTATATTCATTGCTGGACGACTCTCATTATTTTTTAACATTTTTCATAGAATTACTTTTGTTTAGAGGTTATTTTGATCATGTGATTCCCCACCGTGAGTATATCTTTTTTTATTTCATGAAACAACGTTAGAAATAGATATTGATTTTAAAAGTAATGTTAGCTTTTTAGAAAGTACTTGTCATTTGACGGAATGATACTATAGACAAACGATAGGCTTCTAATAATTGCACTTTAATACATATTTTATGAACGGTTTGTACATCAATGGTTTGATAAAAAGAAAAAAATGCACAAAAAATTCATGGGGACTTCTCTACACACGTTTCAACTTCAAGTTATGTCTCTATAAACTAGCAAACTGTGTTACTTCTTAATTAGAAGAAATGAAAACAGTTACTATATTCTAACATTTAAAGAATGTCCAAATCCACAATGTTTTATAGGTAAGCATTTAAAATGACTTTGATTAAAGGTCCATTACTAACACCAAATCGAATTTTCTTTTCAATCTGGAATTTGTAAAGGGCGTCTTAAGGAAACATACCGTATGACAAACCACATTGAATGTGACCATATTTTGTTGAAAATTTGAGTTGAACAAAAGAATTGATCATTATATTTTGCCTTTTCAAAAACGAAAGTAGTTTTCCAGTCTTCAAATATCTTTGTAATTTTCCAAAAGTCTTCAAATATCTTTGTAATTTTCCAAAAGTCTCCCAGAGAAAGGCTGTAAATAGTTTGTACATAAATACATTGTAAGAATGCCTATTTTGAATTATGATTGAAGACCTTTACTTCCAAGTATGTACAAAGTATATCTCTGACTGTTTACAACATTAAATACAGCGAAAGTAGGACAAAAACACCCAGGTAAATACAAGGAAATACAAAAACATTCACTCGTTTTTCTGCACCAGTATTTTAAAGAGGCTATGTAAAGTGTTAGAAGCCAGTTTCAAACTGTGTTTCCCTGTTACAATTCCAGATTTAAAAGAAAATTTGATTTGGTGTTAGTAATGGACTTTTAACTCATTACGGCATTAAGCTATTCGTGTTTCAGCGTGTAAAACAAATTATTTATTGATATATGATTACAGTTTAATTACAATAGTCAAGGTGCATATCCTTGTACATCACAACATGGTTACAATTTATTCTCAAACCTTTATCAGACAACTATCAACTTTAGTATCTCATTGCGTTGATGTGTCTATTTTCTTAACATAACACCAGTAAACGTATTCCACTCTCCATGTGCTTCTTGAAGAGCATTACCGTTCGTTCCTATGACTTTAATGTGCACATCATCGTCTTGTTGCAAAACTACGATGGCAGTTGCGCTATTGCAAAATCTCTGCCCAGCGTCATAAAGAAGCGTATTCGTGACAGCATTCGTTTCGACGACGATGGCATAGTGAATATATTTTGTACCCATTGCTAAACATAGTTGGACATTGAATAGATAGGATCCTGCAAATGGAGCTCTAAATACCCCTGTGATATTATCGTATGAGCGCGAAGAATCTTGCATTGTTTTCGTAAAAACTATCTTAGCGCCTGTCCCTGGATTTAATGTTGACGGATGCCTTGCTTGAAATACCACAGTTGGAAAAGACAGGGAATCTATAAAAAATAATACATTCTTATTACGTATATCAATCTGACACACAGTCATATATATATATAAGCGTTTGCTCTAGTCGTTTGATATTTCAATACTTTATCTATCGTCCTTAACATTTTAACAGCTACACAACACGTACTAACCTGCTGTTACATATCTAGCTGCATACATGTAACATACTTCCAATGGACATGCTTCCAATGTTCTTTATACCAAATATTTTCATGAAACTAATACAAAATCCCGAGAAACAGTTGTTCCATAAAATTCACAATCAACTGTTTATTTCTGGACGGTAACGAGCAATAAACGAAAAAGAATATACCTTAAATATCTTCGAATGATCGTTAAAATGTACCTACCTATCAAACTGTTGACATTGTCAGTCTGCTCCTGTAAGTTCAGTCCAGTTTGTTCTTTAAAGTCCGTGAATTCGCCAGATAGTTTATGTTCTAATTTACGAATATCGCTCAATGTATCTTGTGTTTGTTTCTGTGTTTCTTCTGTTTTAGACTGAAGCTTTTCAACAAGGAGTTCCAAGCGTATCATCTTTTCTAACGTTCTTTCCTCATAGTGAAACCTGGAACAATGGGGTTCACACCTCACTCTATCTTTTAAACAAAGCAAAACAAATATTACAAATACAATCTTGTTTGAATGCATTGTGAAATTATTCTTCTGACTTGATATTTTATTGTTAATTTGAGAGTTTGTTTCCACGAAATGGCTTAAGTTATGCCTTAAAGCGTTTTAAAGGGACGCTAAGTGACGTTCGAGCAAGGTACTGTCGGTCACAGAAATTAGTGTATCTGCAAATAATTAAGACAATTTTTGGCAAGGACAATCATAATGTCGTATTCCTCATTAGCTTGAGGCTAATAAAAGGCAACTGTTGATTTTGTGAATCACTAGAGCATAAGTGCACATTGATTTGTATCAACTAACTATTTCAAAATAACGAATTTTAAATGAAATGAATAAGCATGCTGTAAGTGCGCAAAACAATTTTCAACGGGAGCATACTATTGCTGGTGTTCTTGTTATACTTTCATCGCAATGGGACTGCAATGCACACTGTAATATTGCTAGTACATGTATTTGGTTGTTAAAGAGATGTTGTTGAGCCAAGATAGTTTGGTACACACAAGTGAAATCAAACATTCTGATCATATTCTTCCCCGAAGAGAGTCAGGTTTATAACGATGTATATGTCTTTGAAATAAACAAATAAACAAATAAACACAATAATAGTATGCTTGGCTATATTTCATTTACGACAGACTTTATTGTCGATAAGAGTTTTATTGCATTATCTTATAACACCTAATGACTTCATTATTTGTTAATATGTTAATTCAATCTGCTGATTATATCTGAATTACTATAATGAAAATTCGAGGCAACACACCCATTTGCTATCATTATAAATGTGATAAGATGCACACACAAATGTATTACATATTTTTTTTTTAATTTATACTAATTTATTTTCTCTCGGTTGCGAAACAATTTCTTACAGCGTTAATTGATCACTCTCGAGACACACTTCAGATGGAATCAACTTCGAAGAGAATGAGGCAATCTGGAATTATCTGTCTTGCCTAAGGACACTACCACTACTTGGCACTGGTGGGCATCAAATCCGGGAGCCTCTGATCCTGAGGCAAACGCAATAACACTGCACCAAGGGGGCTCTAATTACACTTTCGTCTTTCCCTGTTTGATATGATTTTTGTTTTTACGTAATTAGTTGTTTTAGACTAAACAGCAAATGCACAAAATGTACATTCTTTCTGCAATATGACAAGAATAATTTAGAGAATAACATGACACAGTGGTTCATACGAATAACTAAATGTAACAAACGTCCATTGTCCGTCGGTTTTATATTTGTCGAATGTAATAATTCTAAAGTATCCAAATAGATAATTTTACATATCGAGGGTTAATCGTGAAACTATTGTATCTGCATTTTTGTTAAAGTTTTCAGGAAGAATAAAAAACCTGATTTATTTTAAGGTGAATGTGTTTTGTGATGTAAAACTCACTACTACTAGTATATCCTAAATACTTTTATAAACATGGCCCTTTTTGACAAAATTTAATTCAGTTCACTATTTCTCAAGAAATGAGATAAAATATCAGATACATGTACAATGGTTTCACGCTGAAAACACTAAAAAAATCAGCCTTGATAATCAGTATAAAACTATTGTATCTGCATTATCGTTTGCCTTTTTCTCTACAGAAAGGCGATATTTTAAGTAATAAACAATATAAATAGGAATTTTTACGTCATCATCATGTTATTTCTTCATTTTGTTGTATTTTATACATTTTGGTATTGGTCATTGCGAAACTATTGTATCTGCATGTTATAGTAAAATCATGTTTTATGTAATTTATATTTACTTCAGGACATGGATTCTTGATATATTATTGAAAGAAACAAATTTTAATACACATGTACTAGGGCACATAAATGATTGAATGTATATTACTGAACTATAAAATGCTGCAATATTTATTCATTTTTTCTGTGTTAGGTGTATAAAATAAGTTATGTTCTACTTTCTTGACCAATCAAGTGCAGGGTTTTCAAGTTCCACTTGTACATGTACCATGGCAAAATCTAATAGTACAGGAATGACATCTAGTTCGCCAGCAAAGTATGAATTTCTAGATTTATGCAATCTTTAGACTGGAGTAACTGTTTCTTATTTCAAACAGTTTCATAAGATATCTGTTGTTTTCGAAAAAGCTTAAGTAAGGTCAGGCAGTTTCGGTGCTTACTGTCACTGAAAACAGAAAAATAATGTATACTTAAAAAGTCCACGGCATTTCTTTTCCTTCAGTATAATGTAATTGTATGGTACAATGTAAAAACAGACAATTTAATTACTGTTTGTAAGATTTTCTTGTTCCATATTGCCCAAGATCAGCTGAATGAGGGCTACAAAATAACCAAAATTAATAATGGTCTTTCAGTTAATTTTGGTACAATTAATTCCATCGTGGAGAACACTGTTTGGTATGAAACAAAAAGAAAACAAAACATTTTATAAAAATCAACTTGTCTAAGAAGACAGATTCTTATAAATGAGTTTTACTATGGCCACACCAAATTAATAAGCTTTAACGATTTTTTTTCTAATACATAAAAACATTGTTTTTTTTATTATTGGCCCACGCCCATACCATACAAAAACTCGTTTATTATTTTAGGGTCGCTATTGACAAAGAGCAAAGGTGTGCATTTTAACGGTAAGATACATGTAACGGGTTTTACTCCGTCTGGAAACAATATATAGTCACCAAAAGAACACCTCGGAACATCCGTATTTAGGATGTCCGGTCACCGTGAATTGTGGTGACTGGACACGGTGTTTCGGGATGTACACATTTGGGTCATGTCTTGAATTTTGGTTATATTCTTTTACTGATTAACTTTTGTTTATCGATACAAGAAAGAAATATGCTAATTCATTTCGAAATTCCCGACTTCAAAGACTCCACAATCAACATTTTAGCATGCTGTCGGATCGAAAAAAAAAACAACCCCGGCAACACACAATCAATCTATTAATAGAGACAAAAATATTTTATCATCAAAAGGGAAAGAATCCTACACCTACTCAAAACATCTATTCCAAACTTCATTGTAAGAGTTTTATAATCCAAAATTATCAGTTTATTGTCAAAAGCTACGTGTACGTGTTAAACTGTTAAAATATTTCTCTCTACACTTCAATATTTTACAGAACGGTAAAATTTTCACTGTGAAACTATTGTATTTGCACTTTTTGTCAGATGCAATAGTTTCGCAATGAACAAAATATGATAATGCAGATACATTTTTTTACACTTTTTGTTAGTTAAAAGTGAAAACTTTGAAACTGATTTCTGATATTTTGTCACATTGTGGTCATGGGTAGGACAGTTAAGAAAAATACATAAAAGCATTTTTGGTCAAAAATGTCAGATACAATAGTTTCACGATCAACCCTCAATATGTTCATTTCTATCTGCTATAAGGTGAACTTGAATTTTATTTTTTTTAAATCGTGTAAACATTTTTAAGTTTTACGTACACCCGACCAGAAAGCAGTTTGAAGCGTTTTATAAACTAACTGTAAATAATACAAGTGGGATGAACATATATCGTTCACGTAAGAATAATAGTATTTTCCTATATAGAATTGAAAGCTGTAGAGTGTATGTTTGATAACATTAAACTCTATAAGCAAGTTAACTTTAAAAGACCAATGTGGTTGGTGATAAGTGCCTAGCTGCCAGCATTGCAACCGCCGTGGGTGACGCCCTGTGAGTATCGTTAAAGGCGACTAAATGGCCTTGGTGAGTTGTGGTCCCTCAAGGCATGGTAACTCCCAATACAAGTATCGATGTTCATGGATATAACATTTTCATTCAAAGATTCAATCTTTCAACATTGAAAATCCTTAATAAAATGAAGGAAGATGATGTGTTATTATATTTACTTGGCGAAACAATAACAATTCAAGGTCTAATGTGACCATCGGGTAATCAAGTGAATTGATTTTAATATTACAATGTACTGTTGACACTGGACCGGCATGCGGTTATATACGTCATACTTCAGTTAACTGAAGAAATGTGCGGGGAATCAAGCTACTCGTTGACAAACGTCGGGCATTTATTCATTGTTAAATATCAAGCTGAGCCAATAGACTAAGAAATGAAATAAGACACATTGTTTGACCCGGAATATTTTTTACGAGTCACGAAAGGTTATATTGATTTTACAAAAATTATACCTTATGAAAAAACATGTATCTTTTGTCACTTTAGGGTTACCGTACTTTGATGAGCTAAAACGGAAAATAAAGCAGGGTTTCCTGCAGCATGGCTCAATTTCTGGCAATATCAAGAAACAAACCCGATATGGATGGCTATAAGCATTCCAAAAAGGTTTAATTCTGACTGCACACAAAATACGGCTATAAGAAAAATGAGCAAACACACACATGTCAGGTTTTCCTGTTGTGTTGCCCATTTTGGTAACTGATTTGATCCATTGCCAAACATAGCATATTTTCTATGATCGTACATATTCCATCACGGTTTGGTTGTGACTGCACACAAATTAGGCTTCCAGAGTCAAACATACTAAATTACGATGTCCCGTAGGGTCATCGCCGCAATGTATTCCGTGTAAGTGACAGTTACCACTACGTTTGACAGTTACCACTACGTTACAATTTCAATTTTTTATTTCTGCGTTAATTTAATGCATGGGATAAATTATTTAAAATCATTTTAATGTGTGAAAAGCAGGCTAGCATATCCCTATCGATTTGTAGGTTAGTTGATCAAAGGTCAAAGTCAAAGTGACCCCAACTTTGAAAAGCTCAATATCCGGAGATCTGTTTAACACACTGTCTTCAAACTATATAGGATGATTAGTCTCACTGAGTTGGTGGTTCCTATTGTTTTTGGATTGGTTGGTCAAAGGTCAAGGTCACAGTGACCCCCCAACTAACTTGCAACAAGATCGATCTTACAATAAAATAGTCTTTAAATTTAAGGCTTTTGAAATTATTGAAAACGTAAGTTTCCTGTCTCTTCCTAACCAGGGAACGTGATTAAAACAAATAAGCAACAACAAAAAGCAACAACAAATAATAACAAAATGAATGAACCAGGTCCAGATTCCGAAAGGATATGGAGAGTATTCGTACAGATTGATATCACCAGTAGAAGACAACATTATATGAGAAATGGCACAAAAACAGTCTGAGCTAATGTTGCAATACAGCCGTTATTGTTTTAAAATCAATTGCTGAAACAATTATACTGCTTTTGTATCTGAAGTTATAGGCCAGTTGATATGGAATCGAAATCTGTTAATCTTCCTGAACTGTTTACATTGATCAGCTATATTTGGAATACAGAAAGACATTAAACTTAAATACGGATGGAAAATAGTAAAATGAGTAACATATCTTTAATTTCAAATTTTGCACTGCCCTAAACAGTATGTGCCTTGTATACATTTTCTGTAAATAAAACCAAAGGTTCTAGCTATTTTAATATATATTTCATATAATAACATGTCTTATGTAAACTAAACAATGTTAGCAAATGGGAATAGTATTTAAAACCTTTCCTGCCGTCTGTCGTGTCGTTCGTGTTTGTCAAACCGCATTAGGTCACAGATTATACCAATCTCTAACAAATTATACACTATCATTTCAAGCTTAAAATAACCAATTATTGTACGGACATTTTTTCAAAGAAAATGAAGGTCTACATTTTGTAAAAATTATGATTAATGCTTTGCTGATGAGGTACATGTATCTTAACTGTTTGTGCATTGACACAGGGACGTTATATTTATTCAAGGTGATATCATAGGGAAAACGAACATTATAGTAACTGATATTTGTTATACTCGTATATAAATGATATTAAACACATATAAATATAAACACACAAAGCGTTTAAATTTATAAAAGGAAAGATTTTGTACTAAACTTGTGACGTTTTATGACGTTGTATATAACCAATACTGACTCTTTCATTGGACGCGCATTAAAATGGTTTTCGTTTGAAATCAAATGTTTTTTGTTATTCTTCAGTTGAACGACTTGTTATTACAGGAAATAGAAGGTAAAAACTCAAAACGTCATTAAATATCCATAGACGCTAAAATATGTACTAGATTTCTGTTGAGCCATTCAACAACGACACTTTCTTGCTTTCACGTTGCTTAGACATTTGTTTTATCAGTTATACATACTTTTTTTTGCTGTAATTAGTTCGATATATAGTAAATGAGCTTTCCTTTCTTTGTTATGAAACTGCTCCAAAGAAACAACAATTTTCAAATCAACTCTTTCAGAGGTTTGGGCATTTACCTTGTAATGCTAAGGACACAGCTATAATGTTTATTATTTACGATTATTTACCCCTGTAAGTGCAAGCTGATGTGAATCCATTCTGCAACCAAGCGTTGGTGAAGACGCAAAACAAAACAAAAATGGGCTTGATCAATCTATACCTATAGTTGATAAGAATCACACTGATACATATGTCATCTTCCACAACTGCGAACTGTTATGAAACATACTTTTCATTTAACATGTTATCAGATAGCCTTACATGAAACGTTTGTATTTTGCAAAAATATTGTAGACATTAAAGGTGAACAGCCGATGATATACATAGACACAGACATATACAATGTATCATATAGCTTTAAATTTTTTGTGTGTCTGTTATATCTTCGTCAACACGTAAATATAAATACAACCAGATTAAATAATTATATTCTAAATATTATGTAATGAACTATCAAGAATTACCAAAAGGTGTTAGTGCATCGATTTATTATTGCAGATGTGTATGAAAAGTCGTTCGGAAGGTTAATGGTAACTCCCTATTGTTATTGTGATACTACTACTACTACTACTACTTAAGACAAGTGTGGTCTAGTTGTGCAGAGTTTTACTCCCTGTGTGTGCGTCGTAATTTCATGTATTAGGCACATTGAAGTCGTACCTATCATATTACGAAGTAAAATTTTAAGTCTTTAAAACAGTGTGATATATGTAACACAAGTAGTCGCTGAAAACATTATGCATCGGATTTTGTCAAATCCAGAGGGAGTATTACATGATGCATGTTATAGTTACAGTTTTTGTGTCGCCCTTTCGGAGAAAAGGCGATACATAGGGATCGCTTTGTCCGTCTGTCCGTCCGTCCGTCACACAAACTTAATGTTGGCTGTAATTTTGTAGGTCAAGATCATATTTGACAGAGTTATGCCCCTTTTGTACTCAGATTTTGTCATGAAAACTTAACGTTGACTTACTTTGCCCTTTCGTAAGATTTCATCATGTAACTTTCAAATTGCATTGCTTATGACATGAGAGTCGTGATGCCGCCACATTTTGTAGGTCAAGGTCATATTTGACAAAGTTATGCCCCATTTTATACTTAGATTTTTGCTATAACTTTGCCATTTCTTAAGATTTCTTTATCAAAGTTCCAATTGTATTGCTTATGTCAAAAGAGTTGTGATGCCGCCAACTTTTGTAGGTCAAGGTCATATTTGACAGAGTTATGCCCCTTTTGATTTTAATTGTACTTAGATTTTGTAATGAAAACTTAATGTTGGCTATAGCTTTCAAATTATATTGCTTATGACAAAAGGGTCATGATGCCGCCCAATTTTGTATATCGCCACATGGTAACTATTCTCAAACCTTTATAAGACAACTATTATCTTAACACAAAACGCTAGTATCTGATTGTACTGGTTGTGTCTATTTTCTTAACATAACACCAGTAAATGTGTTCCACTCTTCTTTTGCTTCTCGCAGAGCATTACCGTTCGATGATATGACTTTAATGTGCACATCTTCGTGTTGTTGTAGAACTACAATAGCAGTTGCGCTATTGCAAAATCTCTCAGCAGCGTCATAAAGAAGCGTATTCGTGACAGCTTTAGTTTCGACGACGATTGCATAGAAAACATATTTTGTACCCACTGCTAAACATAGCTGGACATTGAATAGATACGTTCCTGCAAATGGAGCTCTAAATACCCCTGTGGAATTATCGTATGAGTGCGAAGAATCTTGCATTGTGATCGTAAAAACCATCGTAGCACCATTGCCTGGATTTAATGTTGACGGATGCCTTGCTTGAAATACCACAGTTGGAAAAGACAGGGAATCTATAAATAATTAATACATTGTTATTACATATATTAATCCGACACACAGTCTACGCTATAACAACATGTTCTAACCTGCTGTTACATATCTAGCTGCATACATGTAACATACTTCCAATGGACATACTGCAAATGTGCTTTATGCCAAATATTTGAATGAAAGTACTACAAAATCTCGAGAATAAGTTGTTCCATAAAATTCAAAATCAACTGTTTAACTCTGGACGGTAACGAGCAATAAACGAAAAAAAAGAATATACCTTAAATATCTTCAAATAATCCTTGAAATGTACCTACCTATCAAATTGTTGACATTGTCAGTCTGCTCCTTTAAGTTCAGTCCAGTTTGTTCTTTAAAGTCCGTGAATTCGCCAGATAGTTTATGTTCTAATTTACGAATATCGCTCAATGTATCTTGTGTTTGTTTCTGTGTTTCTTCTATTCTAGACTGCAGCTTTTCAACAAGGAGTTCCAAGCGTATCATCTTTTCTAACGTTCTTTCCTCATAATGAAACCTGGAACAATGGGGTTCACACCCCACTTTATCCTTTGAACAAAGCAAAACAAATATTACAAATACAATCTTGTTTGAATGCATTGTGAAATTATTCTTTTGACTTGATATTTTATTGTTAATTTGAGAGTTTGTTTTCACGAAATGGCTTAAGTTATGCCTTAAAGCGTTTTAAAGGGACACTAAGTGACGTTCGAGCAAGGTACTGTCGGTCACAGAAAATAGTTATCTGCAAATAATTAAGACAATTTTTGGCAAGGATAATCATAATGTCGTATTCCTCATTAGCTTGAGGCCAATAAAAGGTAACTGTTGATTTTGTGAATCACTAGAGCATAAGTGCACATTGATTTGTATCAAGTAACTATTTCAAAATAACGAATTTTAAATAAAATGAATAAGCATGCTGTAAGTGCGCAAAACAATTTTCAACAGGAGCATTTATGCAGGTGTTCTTGTTATACTTTCATCGCAATGGGACTGCAATGCACACTGTAATATTAGTAGTACATGTATTTGGTTGTTAAAGAGATGTAGTTGAGCCAAGATATTTTGGTACACACAAGTGAAATAAAACATCCTGATCATATTCTTCCCCGAAGAGAGTCAGTATGTTTATAAACGATGTATATATCTTTGAAATAAACAAATACACACAAAAATATTATTATAGTATGCTTGGCTATATTTCATTTACTCAGTATGTATATAAACGATGTATATGTATTTGAAATAAACAAATAAACACAATAATAGTATGCTCGGCTATATTTCATTTACGACAGACTTTATTGTCGATAAGAGTTTTATTGCATTATCTTATAACACCTGACTTCATTATTTGTTAATATGTTAATTCAATCTGCTGGTTATATCTGAATTACTATAATGAACATACGGGACAACACACCCATTTGCTATAATTATAAATGTGATAAGATGCACATACAAATGTATAACATATTTGTTTTTAAATTTATACTAATTTATTTACTCTCGGTTGCGAAACAATTTCTTACATGCGTCAATTGATCAATCTCGAGACACATTTCAGATGGAATCAACCTCGATGAGAATGAGGTAATCTGGAATTATCTGTCTTGCTTAAAGAAATGACACTAAAAGTACCATGGCACTTTGGTTCAAAACAAGAATACTTTAGATACTAAGGCAAACACAATTATACGAATACTACAGCAAGAATCGGCTCCAATGTCCCTGGTTTATATTTACGTTGAATTAGTAATGTAGACTTAACAGCAAATGCACAAAATATATCATTTCACTTTCAATATCAAGAATAATTTAGAAAATAACATGAACTGCATTCATACGAATAAGTTAATGTAAGAATCGTAACCTGATTGTCCCTTAAGGTTTTATATTTGTGATGAAAAACTGATACTATAATAATCTTACAATCATGATTTTGACAAAATATATTATTAATTACATATCAGAGAGGTTCAGAAACGAATTTTTGAGACCGCCTTATAATCAGTGAAACATGTATGAATAAATTTTGCCCTTTTTTCTACAGAAAGGCGATATTTTAAGAAATAAACAATATAAATAGGAATTAATAAGTCATCATCATGTTATTTCTATATTTTGTTGTATTTTATACATTTTGGTATTGGTCGTATCTGCATGTTATAGTAAAATCATGTTTTAAGTAATTTGTATTCACTTCAGGACATGGATTCTTGATATTTATTACTGTACTATAAACTGCTGCAATATTCATTCATTTTTCTGTGTAAGGTGTATAAAATAAGTTATGTCCTATTTTCTTGACCAACATGGTTTTAAAGTTCCACTTGTACCATGGCAAAATCTGATAATACAGGAATGGCATCTAAGTCGCCAGAGCTTGCATGCACATGAACCTAACACTTAGACTGTTTTTATAAAGTTACTCTCCTTAAGAATAATGTTGTTTGTTAAATTATAATAACAGTTAATTTACAAGATTTTTATTTTCAAGCTTGGTTTCTACTTGATATCTTAATTGTAAGTTTGTGACTTCAGAACTTAATCAAAAAGGCTTCTATTTTTATACAAAAGGCAGTACATCATTATATAAACATTATAACGAAAGTAAATAAAATGTCAATGTCTCTTTTATTATTAAATGCATTCACTCCGCCAAACTTTACTTTGAATTAAAATGAAGTTGTTTTTTTTTGATCCTGCCAGGTTTTTAGTTAATAGACTTAAATGTATATAGCAAACATTTCTAAAACTTCCACGTTTAAAATTCGTAATAGATTTTACATTAAGAGAACATAATGTCAAGTTTAGTAATGGTACGCATGGTAAATAAAGTCAATATTTTCAGTACGGATAGGATCATGTTTAAGATTGTTCTTGTAAATAAAAGTAAAAAAAAAAAATTTTTTAAAAAGAAAATCAGATTCAATCCATATATTTCCGAAGATCAGGTCAATGCAGGGCTATAAAATAACCAAAATTGTTAATGCGTACAATTTTCAGTTAATTTGGTAACTAATTTCTATATTACTGCATGATTAGGATACAAGACATAACAGCATTGTTTGGTCAAAATGTCAGAAACAAAAGTTTCAAGATCAACCCTCGATATGTTCATTTTTATCTGCTATAAAAAAACATGAAGTTGTTAAAAACATTAACTTGTCTAAGAAGACACGATCTTATAAATAAATTTTATAGCGTTGTATAAACTTCTTTTAACTAACACAATTGTGTTGACCCATATACTTTCTACCATAAATTATGGGATAACTTCAAGATGTAAGATTTAAATTGGTATACAGTGTCACCTTGATCACTATTTCATGTCTATTTCGAGCTGATGTTAACATTAAAAGGCCATATCTTGCCTGTGATTAAGTGCAGATATTAATTATAAAGTCTACTTCCGAATGTGCAACCGTCGGGGTGACGCCCTGTGAGTATACATGAAATGGCCTTGGTGAGTTGTGGTCCCTCAAGACATGGTAAAGCCCAATACAAGTATGTTCATGGATATAACATTTTCATTCAAAGTTTTAAATGCGCTCTATATGCCTTTGGAAGTCGATGCCCAATAAAACACCATTGATTTATTCATTGATTCATGGATTGACTCTATCTTTCAACATTGAAATCCTTAATAAAATGAAGGAAGATAATGTGTTATAATATTTACTGGGGAATTGAGGCGAAACAATAACAATTCAAGGTGTAATGTGACCATCGGGTAATCACGCGAGTTGATTTTAATATTACAATGTACTGTTAACACTAGAACCGTCCATGCGGTTATATACGTCATACCTAAGTATGATTAAGATAACTGAAGAAATGTGCGGGCAAACAAACTACTCGTTGACAAACGTCGGGCATTTACTCATTGTTAAATATTAAGCTGAGACACTAGACTAAGAAATTAAATGAAACACACTGTTTGATCCGGAATATTTTTTTACGAGTCACGTAAGGTTATATTGTTTTTACAAAAAATATACCTGATGAAAACGCATGTATCTCGTGTCACTTTAGGGTTACCGTACTTAGACGAGCTAAAACGGAAAATAAAGCAGGGTTTCCTGCAGCATGGTTCAGTTTATGGCAATTTCAAGAAACAACCTCGATATGGATGGCTATAAGCATTCCATAAAGGTTTGATTCTGACTTCACACAAAATACGCTTCAAGAAAAATGAGCAAACATAAAAAAGTCAGGTTTTCCTGTTGTGTTGCCCATTTTTGTAACTGATTTGATCAATTGCCAAACACAGCATAATTTCTATGATCGTACATATTCCATCACGGTTTGGTTGTGACTGCACACAATTTAGGATTCCAGAGTCTAAAATACTAAATTACGATGTCCCGTCAGGGTCATTGACGCAATGAATTCCGTATAAGTGACAGTAACAATTAGGTTCCAATTTGATTTTTTTTTATTTTTGCGTTAATTTATTGCATGGAATAAATTATCTAAAATCATTTTAATGTGTTGAAAGCAGGCTTGCATATCCCTATCGATTTGTAGGTTAGTTGGTCAAAGGTCAAAGTCAAAGTGACCCCAACTTTGAAAAGCTCAATATCCGTAATCTGTTTGACACAAAGTCTTCAAACTATATAGGATGATTAGTCTCACTGAGTTGGTGATTCCTATTGTTTTTTGGATCAGTTGGTCAAAGGTCAAGGTCACAGTGACCCAAACTTTTAAACTCTTTTCCCTTTAATATCTTGAGCTCTACATCACCTAGTCTTCAAACGTCATAGAAAAATTGGTTTTGCTGAGTAGATGATCCCTACTGTTTGTTTTGGTCAGTGGATTTCACAAAACAGATTTGCCCGAAACACTCCAATCAGACCAGTCGAGGGGGGGGGTTATTTTTTTTTTTTTTTTTGTTTTTTTTTTTTTTTTTTTTTTTTTTTTTTTTTTTTTTTTTTTTTTTTTTTTTTTTTTTTTTAATTAAAAAAAATAGAAATATGTATGCATATGCCAGTTTGTGTTGTCGACATTCATGTTATTTTTCGCTTATTTACGTGTTTAAACCTTATTAAAGACACAGATATCAGACACTATAATGTACATGTATATTATAGATTATCATTGTTTGAAATTTTGAAAAGAAACCCAACTTTGCAACAAGGTCGATCTCACAATAAAACAGTCTTTAAATTTAAGGCTTTTGAAATTATTGAAATCGTAAGTTTCCTGTCTCCTCCTAACCAGGGAACGTGAGAAAAGCAAATAAGCAACAACAAAAAGCGACAACAAATAATGACAAAATGAATGAACCCAGTCCAGATTCCGAAGGGATATGGAGAGTATTCGTACAGATTGATATCACCAGTAGAAGACAACATTATATGAGAAATGGCATAAAAACAGCCTGTGCTAACGTTGCAATACGGCTGTTATTGTTTTAAAATCAATTGCTGAAGCAATCATACTGCTTTTGTATCTGAAGTTATAGGCATGTTGCTATGGAATCGAGATCTGTTAATCTTCCTGAGCTGTTTACATTGATCAGCTACATTTGGAATAATAAAGACATTAAATCTAATAACGGATGGAAAATAGGAAAATGAGTAACATATATATAATTTCAAATTTTGCACTGCCCTGAACAGTATATGTCTTGTATGCATTGCCTCTAAATGAAACCAAAATTTTAATATATATTTCATGTAATAACATGTTCTATGTAAACTAAACAATGTTAGCAAATGGAAATAGTATTTAAAACCTATCCTGCCGCCTGTCGGGTCGTTCGTGTTTGTCAAACCGCCTTAGGTTACAGATTATACCAATCTCTAACAAATTATACACTATCAGTTTAAGCTTAAAATAACAAATCGTTGTACGGACATTTTTTCAAAGAAAATAAAGGTCAACATTTTGAATAAAACTATGATTAATGCTTTATTCTAACATGACTCACGTTTTGTCTCTATTACAAAAGAGTAGAAAAATTATGTTATATTAAACCATAAACAACGCGGGAACTATGCTGTAAACATGACGTCATATTGCGCCGCATGACGTTAAATGAGCGTTCGCGTAGAAAATAACGCTTTGCATTTATTCACTTTTTGTAATATCTGGTCATATTAGAATCGAAATAACATCCTTTTCAGCGTTGTAATCGTCTAATAAACAATAATTTGTCGTACTGATGCGCAGTTATAAACCACTCAGGCCTTCGGCCTTCGTGGCTAATTACTGCGTATCAGTACTCCAAATCATTGTTTATTAAACGACTATCACCGCTGGAACGGATGTTATTTCATAACAAATAAGGTACATGCATCTTAACTGTTTGTGCATTGTCACAGAGACGTTATATTTATTTCAAGCTGCTCGCTCTCAGATTTTGGTTGAAAAACAAAGTTCTCTAAACTGTATGAAAATGACATACTTTAGAACAGATAGCCATATAAAAATGTCCCAGTATAAATTCCTGTCACGTATATATGTTGCAAACGCTTTTGAAATTCCAATATAAAGTGTAGCGGTGCCATAAAACCAGTATTTTTAATCGATGTTAGCCAATTCTTACCTATTTTAACTTTTATTGCTGATTCTATCTAGCTATTTAGATTTAAATGTATGTATCAGTATGTCATTTTTGAAAATTTTTATTTCTTTCAACGGCAACTGAGAGCGAGCAGCTTTAAGATAATATCATACGGAAAAACGAACATTACAAATAATGATATTTGTTAAATATAAATGATATCAAAACCAAATAACGCTACATTATACAAACAGAGCTTTTTCATTAAAGGAAAAGATTTGTACTAAATTTGTGACATTTTATATAAACGAATAATTGCATTTTCGTACGTTTCAACCGATACTGACTCTTTCATTGGACACGCATTAACATGTTTTTTTTTTTTTCAAATGCATTATCGTTATTCTTCAGCTCAACGCATTGACTTGTTATTTAACGAAATAGAAGTTATAATCTCAAAGGTTTGTGTGACATATGTACGCTTTCTTTAGAAATTAAATTCTATGACGCCATTACATATTTTGTTACTCCGACGGGAACAAAGTTTTCGACGATAATGTTTCTTAAATTCAATTAAATAGACATCTATATTTAGACAATGTGTGTCTGCAAAAACAGATTTGCGGCAAATGGAGATCTGCTGTCGCTATAATTCACAAACAATGGAAGAAGCTTTCCAAATAATATGAGAATTCGGTCACTGATAATGATGGAGTTTTCAGAAGGTCGTAAAAAGCTGTAATTAAGTCAGCTGATTATGACATAGCATTCGGTGAGAATGACCGTGGATGATAGAACTGTCATATTTGCGGTCCTCAATCTTCATTGCATTTGTTAACAGGATAATTGAGAAAAAAAACTTTACAATAACTGTTAAGTCATAACAATAAGAATACTAACAACAAATTACTGTAACAAACACTTAAGTATACGTAATATTCAAAAACTGTACTAAACAATTAAGTAGTATTGTAAAGCGTTTCTTTAAAGGTTATTTCAAATGTTTAGTTTATGCTCTAATAGTTTTACATAGGAATAGTATATCCTTTTTTTGGCGAACTCGTAACTGAAATGTGAAATTTACACTGTAATTGTGATTGGATAATACAGGGTGCATAAAATTACCGAAAACAACCAAAACAGATCTAATACAGGGTGCATAGAATTACCGAAACAACCGAAAAAGACCGAATAAGACTGAAATAGGACCTAAACACAATTTATGCAGACCGAAAACAACTTTTGTTTAAAAAAATAATGTATAATTTATAATTTAAGTTTAAAAAAATGAAGGAATTTTTAAATAATCAATCAAAATTAGCGATTGTTATCTGTAGAAAAAACAAGCTGTTTTCGGTCGGTAGTATTTGTTTTTCGGTCATTTTTGGCCTATATTGTGAGAATGAGAATAGACAATTAAAAAGTATTGTGTTTTCAGTTTTTCTTGAATGGGTTAATAATTCAAGTACATATACAATTCATAACTATCAACATAATATGTTGTTACCTCCGAATAATAGTTAATTGTAAGTGTAGGGTATTTATACTTTCTCCGCCAGTGAATTACTGTCAATAATTTGAGAAGCATATTTATAAGAAAAACAAGAATTAAATTTGTTTTCAAAAAAAAAAAAATATCGCAATAGATATTTAATTACTGTTGGAGACAGATTTGATAAGTGACCGGTTAGCTCAATCGGGAGAGCATTCGCACAACTTTGCAAGGAAGGTTACATGGAATCAAATCCCGGTCAAGGTCCTGTTTTTCCTCACCTTGTGACACTTGGCGCCTTCCGACTGAATAAAATTAATTTTGATTATAAAAATCTAGCTAACAATCGCTTTCATATACTAAAATTTGCGCCAACGAAGTTCTTGTTATTTCATGAATCAACGTTAAAGACAGGAATTGTTTATAGAAGTAATGTTAGCTTTTTAGAAAGTAAATGTCATTCAAAGGAATGGTTCTTTAGTCAAGCGATAGGCTTCTGATAATTGCACTTTTATGCATGTTTTATTTACCATTGTCAAATATAAGTTTGTACATCAAAGGTTTGATAAAAAAAAATTTAAACAAAGAATGTATGGGAAATTCTTTACACACGTTTCAATTTCAAGTTATGTCTCTACAAACTAGCAAACTGTGTTACAAATTAGGTATAAGAAATGAAAACAGTTACTATATTCTAACATCTACAGAATGTTAAAAACTATAATGCTTTATAGGTAACCAAATAAAATGACTTTGATTAACTCTTTACGGCATTAAGATATGCGTGTTCCAGCGTGAAAAAAAATCTATTGATATACGTTTACAGTTTAATTACAATAGTCATGAAGCATATACATGTATATCAACACATGGTAACTATTCTCAAACCTTAATAACACAACTATCATTTTAACAGAAAACGTTAGTATCTAATTGTATTGATGTGTCAATTTCCTTAACATAACACCACTAAACGTGTTCCATTCCACACCGTCTTCTCGCAGAGCACTGCCGACCCGTCGGTATGACTTTAATGTGCACATCATCGTCTTGTTGTATAACTACGATGGCAGTGGCGCTATTGCAAAATCGCTGTTCAGCGACGTAAAGAAGTTTCGGCGATTGCATAGTGAGCATACTTTGTACCCACTGCTAAATATAGCTGAACGTTGATTAGATACGTTTCTGCAAGTGGAGCTCTAAATACCCCCGTGGTGTCGTCCCATGAGTGAGAAGAATCATGCATTGTGTTCGTAAAAACTATCTTGCACCATCGCCTGGATTTAATGTTGACGGGTGCCGTGCTTGAAGTACCACAGTTGGAATAGAAAGGGAATCTACAAATAATAAATACTTTCTTATTATGTATACTAATCTAACTTTAAAGACACACAGTCATATATTTATATAAGTTCAATACTTTATCTATCGTCCTTTACATTTTTAACAGCTACACTATTAAAAACTTGCTGTTATGTTCAAGCTGCATACATGTTACATACTTAAATGTACGTATTACTGTTTAATATGTTGACATCAATTTCAGCGGTTCTTAAATATTCTTTTTGTCAATGTTTTCATTAAAATAGTACAAAATCTCGCAAATCAGTTGTCCCATGAAATTCAGAAT
Source organism: Saxidomus purpurata (assembly GCA_022818135.1). NCBI lineage: Eukaryota > Metazoa > Mollusca > Bivalvia > Venerida > Veneridae > Saxidomus > Saxidomus purpurata. The sequence goes on along the minus strand of JAFMSR010000009.1, from coordinate 41,769,563 downwards.
CAACTGTTTAACTATGGACAGTTTAGTGCAATACATGAAAAGGAATACATATCAAATAACTGTAAATGGTATGAGATATTTACTTACCTTTAAAACTGTTGACATTGTCAGTCTGCTCCTTTAAGTTCAGTCCAGTCTGTTCTTTAAACTCCGGGAATTCGTTAAAGTTTATTTTCTACCTTCTTAATGTCATTCAGTGTATCTTGTGTTCGGTTCTGTGTTTCTTCTTTTATGGACTGAAGCTTTTCAACAAGGAGTTACAAGCGTATCATGTTCCTCACAGTGAAACTTGGAACAATGCGGTTCACAACCCACTCTGTCTTTTAAACAAAGCAAAACAAATATTACAAATGCAATCTTGTACATATGCATTGTGAAATTATCTGTTAAATTATTAAAAGTATTTGATAAAATTGTTTCCCTTTTCTTTAATTTCTTTTCACCCACTTTTGATATTCATTTTGTTTATTTTAAGTTGTTTTTTCACGAAACAACTTCGCGTATGCCATAAAGCGTTTTTAAGAGGCATTAAGTGACTTTCAACCCAGATAGTGTCTGTCACAGTAATTATTTTGTCTTTGGCAAATAATTAAATACATTTTTGCCAAGGGCAAAGATAAATCGTATTAAAAATTAACTTGAGGTTATTAAAATGTAAATGTTTGTTTCATGAGAATCATATGTATTTGAATATTATGTAACATTTATTTTTATCCATAAAATATCTTAAAATACTCCATTTTTAGAGGAATTAAATAAGCATGCAGTACTTATAGAAAAGTGAGTCAAAATGATCAATGAGAGCATACATGTATGGTTGCTATTTACATTCTTCCTCGAAGAGGTTTATCATTTTAAACTATGTATAGGTTCTTGATATAAATAAATAAAACAAATATAAAAATACCTCAATAAATATTAGATTAAATAGATAAATACATATATAAATACATATATAAACAAATAAATAAATAAATAAATAAATAAATAAATAAATAAATAATAATTTATAAGTCAATAAATCAATAAAATGAATAAAAAATAAATGAACAAACAACGTAAGAATATTATGATTGCTTGGCTTTATTCAGACATCTCTATTTACAACACTAATCATTGTCGATGCGAGTTTTATGGCGTTATCTTATCACACCTTATGATTCATACTTGGTTGATATGTTAATCCAATCTTCCATTTCTATTTGAATTACTATAATGAAAAAGCGAGGCAAACATACTTTGTTATGATTATAAATGTCACCAGATGCGTAAACAAAACAAATTACGTTTTCTGTTTTATTTTGTCTAATTTATTGGCTCTCGATGGCGATACAAATTCTTAATACATAGATTAATCGCTCATGAGACTCACTCCAAATGGAAGCAACTTTGGATTTATCAGTGTCTTGTCTAAGGATAACAATAGACTTCTTCTACTTGGGCATTGGTGTTTTAACATATATTTACGAAAACGAATCAGTGTGGTAAATACTGCTAATTTAGTAATATTTGCGATTATTTAATTTTCACAAGTTTCGCATTTTTCCCACTATTTTGCATATATCCACTATTGGAAAATTCGCGAAATTTTCGTAACGCTAAATGTATTCAATTTACAATTTATGAAAGCTGATCTTTATTTCCAAAATAAGACCCCATGACAATACATTTGCTTATACGAGAGATATATATTTATTATATTCCTACCTAAAGTTGTAATGACTATACTAATCATTTGTTACGTCAATATGTCTGGCCTTCAACTCAATTTTATGTGCAGTATTCGGGGACATCCATATCATTTCTTGGAAGTGATCAAGTTTACTATTATGAAAATTATCTGATAAATATTCTAGCTTGTAATGAACGTCTGTTAACTACTTAAGACCAGACAGTTTAATATGGATTTAATATTTATTATCAAAAGAAACGTTTCATAACAACTTCTTAATTCGGTGTCACTAGGGCCGTCCATATCATTTCTTGGAAGTGATCGAGTTTTCTATTATGAAAATTATCTGATAAATATGCTAGCTTGTAATGGACGTCTGTTAACTACCAAAGACCAGACAGTTTAATATGGATTTAATATCTATTATCAAAGGCAACGTTTTGTAAAAATTTCTTAATTCGGTGTCATTTAGGATAATAAATAATGTCTGTCTATAGTGGTTTTGCTAACATCAATTTGTAGTAACTGAAGGGGTCTCTGAGAAATTAGAAGGTCCAGTATTTTGGTTTATTTATAAAAAAATCTAAAAAGAATGTCATTAAAAAAATTATATCTGTTTTTTTTTAATCAGTTCGAAAATAATTGAAAGAGAACAAGAAGGAAAAGCAAGGTTCGAAATAAATACGTTTTAACTGTCTGAAATAAAAGGTTCTAGTATAACCTGAAATTTTTAAAATTATACCATACCGAATAGGGTCAAACTTTAGAAAAAGATACATATGATGCAATTTTAGCTGAGCCGTCACCAACCCTAATTAAGAAGCTTCTTAACGTTCATGTATTCTGAGGCATTAACTGGACAATTAAGTGACAAATTTGATGTTTGGAAACTGTTAAAGTTCCGACCTATTAGAATGATCTGTTCTATTCACTCTAAAATTGAAAATTCTTTCCTTTGTATTCAAGCCTTTTCCACCTTCTTTGTCTGAAAAGGAATTTCTAACATGTACATCTTTTAATAGTAGTTGATGTTTGTTGTACAAATAAAGGTCTTTCCGCCTTTTGGTACAAAAAAGGGACACTTTTTAAAGGGGGCCTTGGACATTAACATCAGCATCGGACACTAATAAAAGACTTTCTATTAAGAACTTCGACGATTAGGGGATTAATGGACAATTTAAAAAAAAAATAAATAGATTCATAATCTACCTCTGTTAACCGAATAGAGGATGGGAAGTGGGCACAGTATGAAGACATTTCACCGTTTAATTAAAAAGTGAAATCGGTTTTCGTTGTCCCACCCCAACTTAAGAAATACTGGCTATATTCAAAAGTATCATATAAAGATATAATAGATATATTTGCACGTATTTATATATATTTGTTATTGTTCTAGGTGGTACAGGCAATGTAGAAATAAAAAACCTGTATTTAAATTCTAAAGGTTAACATTGGTACAAATGTAGCAACATATTCAATAAATTTAAAAGATAAAATTCCATAAGATTTACCTAATTTTGTCCCGAGACATATCACACTTGTAGAATTAGAAGAGTATAGCAAATGATTTGGAGTAGGGACTTCACTTCTGATTATGGAACTTTACTAAGTAATATAATTATGAACTGCAATATAAGAAAAAAAGAAAATGTTTACCGTCAACCTTTTGAGAAATTGAACTTTTAAAAATGATCGAGGTAGGCTTTTATATTTTCACGTACTTGTACAGCATGAACCAGGTTCTCGTATCTTGCAAAAGGACATAAATGTTATGTTTTTAAAGCAAATCACTAAAACAATAAATAATAATAAAAAAAATGGCTCGTATAGGGATTGAACCCAGAACTGCCTGAGCTCTAAGCGGACTGTACCACTGCGCCAGGGTACAAAATGCATACAATCATAACATTCGAAGTATTTCAAATGATCATAAAACAGGAAGTACTCAAAACACCCCAATACCTTCATTTGTATGACTGTTTCTATCTGGATACATTTTTGTATAATCTGAAAATTTCTTTCTTCAGTTACGACAGATGTCGGTCCTACGTGCTCTTTCAAATGGAAATACCATCACTTGTGATCATATACTCAGGACATAGATATTGTTTCTTTTATTCTAAATATACTAAGTAATTTACAAAAACTAAACATCAAAAAATTATATGTGATGGTTTTCATTGTGTAATGTGGCAGTTCTTTTTCTATTGAAATCGAGGTACAATGTACAATGAAAATAATATTAATTTATTCAAGTACCTGCTCTATATTTAAAGATCCGTCGTTATTCTCGAAATTACTTCGATACCCGGTTTAAATCATATACGGATACGTACTACACTTGAACATATACATGACATATTAAATCAATTAAGTCTTGACGCATTCTTTGCTTGAGATTTCCTTGATATAGTACCACATCATCATGTACCATGTAACATGCAATTAGACATTTAATTACTTCCAGGGTCGTGACTTCTCCATTGGAAAGCCTACAATGAAAGAATATTCTGAAAATAAGTTGGAGAAAGAACTCAATCAGGCGGCTAGTGCAAGTCCGTCCATACCCGCATGACATTTGTATATAAAAGACAAACGTATTGATTTGTGTTTGTATCACATGAAGGGTTCAATGTCTTAGGACTTGCATTGAAATAGGACAATATAGCTAACAGATTTGTTACTGTACTGAACATATTGCACTTTGTTTTATGCCAATATTTGAAAAAGTGTCAGTAATCCCAGTTTATTTGCTCTACTTGCAATGTAAATTACAAATGTAAGTCGGACAGCTTTAAAGGGGCACTCCCTACATCCGGCAGATTATATTCTCGAAACATAGATTATGTGTTCAATGAAGGTAAACTGATAAATAATTACAATTTAAAGAAGAAACCTATAGAACAAAATGCCTTATTTTACCACAATTAATCAGTATAGAGACTTTCTGTAATAAATCGCATCCACCCATTAATTGTACAACAACAACTCTACAAAGATTATATAATAGTTTACGGTACTGCAGAATATATTATCGATAATGACTGGGAATGCAAAGCTGAAAACTTTAGGTAAAGTTACCATACTTCCAAAGATTCTATTATTTATGTTTTGGAGGCTATTTAGTTTGGCTTCAGTTATAGGTATGTCCCTTTAAATAAGACGGATCAACTATATATTTCTGTATTACCAAGAAGGCATTATAACGACACGTTGTTATAGACAAACCCTTGGTTCATATCAAACAGTGTTAAGAGAACACTTGTAAAATAGTAACCGTCACATTTTTCATAAAACATTATTCTGATTTATATATTATATATGCCATGTTCAACACATTGATCTCCAAAGTATCTGTTACTTTCATGCTAAATATATTGTCGGCGGTTGTCCTTACCGAATGTTAAGTCATAATCTGCTTCGTATATTCTTTGTTTTTATGGCGTATACGTTTCTAAATAATCCATCATTGTCTGCGACGGATCCCATATTTTCTGAAGAGCTTCCTAAATTGTAGGTGTTATTGTTTCAATCATGAACTGCAATTTATCACAAACACATTACCATACTATCTGCTAGATTTACAGTACATCATTTCCTAAAGCGTATTGGTTAATGCAACTATAAATGTTGACTATAAAGTTTTATGTGTAATTGACATTTTGCCAGCAGTATTTTAGTCGTATATCTCATAAATGTGTATCTGTATAATGTACGATGTTTTTGTCCATAAATGTATACACATGAGAAAGGGGAAAGCATATTTAAAATGCAAATCTAAAGACAATTTGCCTTAGGATTACTGGCTTGTTTGCTATCCTGGCACTTTGTGTTATGGAGAGCTTTTAGGATGAAGGATTGTCCGTCGTCCGTAAACCTATTTCTTTCAAACGACATCTCCGCTGAAACCACTGGTCCAATGTTGATAAAACTTAATAGGAATGTTTCTTGCATGAAGCCCTACCAAAATCTTGAAAGAGTTATATTCCGTGCAGAACTCTGGTTGCTATGGCAACAAATAGGAAAAACCTAAACAATCTTCTTCTCTGAAACCAAAAGGCCTAGACCTTAGATATTAAGTATGTAGCATTGCCTAAGAAACAATCATCTACCCTGCAACCACAAAGCCTAGAGCTTAGATATTTAACAGTTAGCATTGCCAAGTAGACCTCTACAAAAATTGTTCAAATCATGACCCCTAGGTTAAAACTGACCCCACCCGGGGGGTTATTTGATTCAACATAGGTTTATATAGGTAAATCTTTAAAAACCGTCTTCTCCAAAACCACAAGGTCTAGAGCTAATATGTTTAGTATGTAGCATTGTCTAGTGGACCTCTACCAAGTTTGTTCAAATCATGCCCCTAGGGTCAATATTGAGCTTGGGGGTTTTTTGGGTTTTTGGAGGAGATTTAAAAAAAATTTTTTTTAGAAACAAGAGAGCTTGATATTTAGTGAGCAACAGTGTCTAGTTGACCTCTTCAAAGTTTGTTCAAATAACAGCCGCGGGGTCAAAATTGGTCTTGCAAGGGGTGTCACTTGGTATTGGAAATACTTTAAGAATCTTCTTCTCCTATAGCTTAGATATTTCTCAAGTAACATAGTGTAGTGTTCCTCTACCAAGTTTGTTCAAACCATTGTCCACGCCCACTAGGGAAGGGGGTTGGGCGTTGTCTTTATAATTATAGAGTTATAGAAGAAACCTAGCTTTCAATTCGTTCTTATAACAACCACTGACTTACCAAGCAACCACTGACTTCGGAAATATACGTAAGACGTCATCGGAAGTTACACGTTTTCAAGTATATTTCAAAATGTATACAAATTAAGTGTTGATTAAATATACTTGTTGATATATTAATTTATGGATAGAAATTTGGAAACATGTTTTAAAATTTGTGTTTAGAAAACTAAGTGATGTTAGTAATGGTATAATACATCATGTTATTCCTGCTTACATGTACACAGAACATTATCACAGCATAAACCAACACAACAACTACTTTGAACTCGTTGAACAGCTTCTACCATTTTAAATTGATTTGTCTCGATCTACTGCTTACTTACATATATGTATACATTCATCACAACTTCATAAAAGACTGACAACCATACGAGAACAACTTAGACAAGACACAGCGTCTTGAACGGTTACGAATCTGGTGCCCTAAGATATCTGTTTTACTTATTCATGCTGTTCGCTCTCAGATTTTGGTAGAAAAAAATAATGTTTTTTTTTTTCAAATTGTAACGAACATAACAAATTTAGAACATATAGTCATATTAAAAGGTTCCAGTAAAAATTCCTGTCAAATAAATATGTAGATTTAGAATATTGCACTACCAAATAATAAAGCGTTGCATACGCTTTTGAAATTCGAATATAATCAGATACATGTAGTGTAGCGGTGCCGTAAACCCAGCATTTTCAATCGATTTTTGCAAATTCCTAAATACCTAGATTTTACTTCAAATGTAGATTCTAGCCTTAAATTTTATATTTATGTAAATCTCTAACACAAATTATGTCCTCAATTTAGGTTATACTTGCATTTAGAGTAAACTTCGTTTATAACGAACTCATTAAAACCATTAATATGTTATTTCTATCCAGAGTTTGTTATATCAATAAAACATTTTCATCTAGAATAAAATTAATAAAGAAAAATAATCGGGTAGAAAAAATGTGTTCTTTATATCCGGAATTTAATTTCGTTATGTCTGGAGTCGTTATATAGGGAGATTACTGTATCACTATCTTTTCAAATGCACTACACTCGGCATACGTATTGTAACAACAGAATCCGCTTCTAAAATAGTTAACGTAAGTATATCGTGTACTTTTTTCAATAATAATGATAATAATAATAATAATAATAATAATTTCTTTATTTAAAGAAGCTAACTCATTAAGCATATGTACATAAAGCAACATATTTCTTATCTACCATGAGGCCTTCTATTAACAATAATAATACACAATTGAGAAAAACTATAATCAAACATCAATTAAGAAAAACTAACACAACACATGCACGCACGCATGAATGATTTTGTTTTATTTTGAAATTACTTGTCATGAAACAGGCAAGGAAATGAATAATTCATAAGTGGTAGGGCCTGTAAATAGAACAATACATGAATACTTCTAACATAAATGTCAACGTCGTAGTTCTCAATCGAGGTAAACTCGGTTTTATTTAGAATACCACGAACGTGCATTATCTTTGTAGGTATAGCCGAAAGTGCTATGATATGACATAGAATAGCATACAATGCACAAGACGTATCTATCGTTCGTTTTAGGTGTACTTTAACCAGTCATGTTGGGGAATTGTAATAATAGTTCAGAGTAATCTAACATTTCTTCTGCTGAAGAAATTATTGAAAATTTTAACTCAAAGAAACTTATACGGTGTAGTAAGTCCACCCCTGTTGTCGAGTTGGTAACCTCCCATCGTTGTATATTCTAAACCTAATGACTGGGAATGCATAACTGAAACGTTTAGGTTAAGTTATAATACTTCCAAAGATTATATTATTTATGTTTTTAGGGGTTATTTAGTGTGACATCAGTTATAGCGTATGTCCCTTTAAACATATTTTGTGCTTAAATTTCGTTTCGTATAGTACCGCGTAAATAATATGATCGACATGTTCTTGTAGCATGCAGTCAGGCATTCAATTCATTTTCAGGAACAGAGACTCTTACATTGACAACCATCAATTAAAGGTTATTCTGAAAATAGTCCGAATAAAGAACTCAATCGGGCGGTAAGTTGGAGTCTTTTGACGCTTCAGTAATAGCTTCTTATAAAGAGGACGAATATATTGATTTGGCTTAATCGCATTGAGGGTTCAACGTGTTTGGACGAACTTTAGAACTGTAAGTAGGTGCTCAAATTACATGACATTTAATGGTGAGACATACAATTCACGTGTGTTTAAGTTAGATCACTTGTTTTAGAATGTATTGTCTGTCTATAGAACAAGGATATGTGTCAAAGTATGTACTGTTACTACGTATAATAAAACGATATGAAACCGTTACACATGTAGTTGGATATTTCACAGCTGTAGTTGATTATTTCGTGGATAAAGGGGCATTCCCTACATATAGCAGATTATATTCTCCGATGAACGTAAACTGATAAATAAATACAATCTCAAAGAACATGTGTTATCAACATATAACTAATTTAAGCACAAATAATCAACATAGAGACCTCTTGTAATAATGTGACCCCCTTGGCGGGGTCAATTTTGATCCAGGGCTCATAATTTGAACATTCTTGGAAGAGGTCTACTAGTGCAAAATATCTAAGCTCTAGGCCTTGTGGTTGCAGAGAAGAAGATTTTAAAAGTTGTTCCTATATATATCTATTTGAAACTAAGTGATCTCACGGGCAGGGGTCAATTTTGATCCAGGGGTCATAATTTGAACAATCTTGGTATAGGTCCACTAGACAATGCTACATGCCAAATATCTAAGCTCTAGGCCTTGTGGTTGCAGAGAAGATTTTTAAAGTTTTTTCTATACATATCTATTTGAAACTAAGTGATCTCACGGGCAGGGGTCAGTTTTGATCCGTGTGTCATAATTTGAACAATGTTGGTATAGGTCCACTAGACAATGCTATATGCCAACTATCTAAGCTCTAGGCCTTGAGGTTTCAGAGAACAAGTTTTTAATGTTTTTCCTATAAAGCCTATGTAAAACCAAGTGACCCCTCTGGCGGGGTCAATTTTGATCCGTGTGTCATAATTTAAATAAATACTTTTATCTGATAAAAAACTCAGAGCTTTCATTAGCATGCAAACCTTATGCCATATGTTAATACAGAATTATCACTGAAATACCCACCCCAATTAACATTTGTTGTCTGTAAGAATCACAAAATGTACATTGAAGCTATTCGCTCACAAAATTTCCAAAATGTTATATTCAAGCATAAAATGTAAGAATAAATGCAAGAATCAACAACGAAAGTAAACATCTTTGCAGGAATGGGCAAACTTACATTGAAAATGTTGGTGGGGTTAAACAGCACCGCTTCGCTATGTGGTTAAATGTATATCCAAATTTCAAAAGCGTTTTTAATGTTTTATTATTTGGAAGCTTATTATTTCTAATATAGAAATACACTCGATAGGAATTTATACTTAGACCTTCTTATATGACTTTTCGTTCTAAAATATGTTATTTTAAGAAAATTTGGAGAACTTTATTTTTTCAACAAAATCTGAGAGCAAGCAGCTTTTGTTTCAATGTTAACTGAAAAGAAGGAAATTAAGGATGAAAAGTTATCAAGGTTTGCCTTTAGAGCTCTTTTGTTAAGGAAATTTTTATCAAAAGAAATATATGCATTAAAGGGACATACCCTATAACTGATGTCTAGCTAAATAACCTCCAAAACATAAGAAAAATATAATCTTTGGAAGTATTATAACTTAACCTTCAAGTTTCAGCTATGCATTCCCAGTCATTACAGAAAGCCTCTATATTGATTAAATGTGGTAAAATGAGGCATTTTTCGCCATAGGTGCTTCTTTAAAATTGTATCTATCTAGGAAATAGGTTAAACATTTGACTGATATACCGGTTAGTATATCACTGTGTGGAGTGTAGATGTTTAGTAATCTAATCACGAAGGCCGAAGGCCTGAGTGATTTATTACGAAGCATCTTATCGACACACAATTATATACTAACCGGTGTATCACTCAAAAGTAAAATTTATTTCCATTCTAACACGTTAATTTAAACAAATGATCGACATGTGGCAGAAAAAGTGTCACAGCCAGGGCCAATACCCGCCACAAATTTACTATAGGTTTATATAGGAGCACTGTCATTAACTCGCGATAACATTTTAAAAATTATTTTTTTTTTTTTTAAAAAAAAAGAAAAAAAAATAATATTTTTTTTTTTTTTTTTTTTTTTTTTTTTTTTTTTTTTTTTTTTTTTTTTTTTTTTTTTTTTTTAACTTAAAAACTCTACCCGTCGTTTTACTATATAAACACGTTCTGATGAGAATAGTCACCTTTCTGATTGTGCCTTAACTATGCCATTTTCAACATTTGTTTTCAAATATCAATATCCGTGTATAATTTCGTTAGAATTAACGGTTTTTCCTATATGAACAAACATGTTTGTGTTATATAGAACAAAAACGTGTTATTGATACTAAATATTTTATTACTTTTCACATTAAGTACATACATGATAATGATATTACAAACGTTCTTGCTTATACAAAATATCAGTTAAACAACTTGGTGCACACAAAAACAAATTGACTGAATTCAGTCACTAACTGAACATACATTCATAGCATATATGAATCTGTACTCCAAGACGATTCGAATATGATTGAAATTGCATCTGACTGAATTTCAGTCATTCCTGATTTCACTATCTGTAACTGAAGAAGCAATGAAAGTTTTTCGGTAAACAAAAGTAGAAGCTAGGCTGACAGTGACTGAATTCAGTCACGAAATAGCAATCATTTAGACTAAAATTGTATCTGATAAAAATTAGTTATTTTATGTTTTCACTTTCCTAAAATTTCTAAAATATCCTAAACGCTGAAAGCAATGTTTTTCCATGATCAAAGTAAGAAGTTAGCCGAATTCGGCTAAATAGTATGATTCATAACACACATGGATATTCACCGATACTGGATGTAAAATAATTGTATTCACTCAAAATTATCACCTTTCAGTAAGTGACGCGATACAAATGTATGTTTACAAATGTGCATATACCGTATTTATTTTAATTGCGAAATAATTTATTATTATTTTAATTGTGTGTTGAGGTAATGTAACAAGATGATGCAACACATAATGTAAAAATGACAATTGAAAGACAAAAATTAATTCATGAAAAGAGACGAACATCAAACAGCCAATAATTTAATAATTATTTTAGTTTTTCGTGCCTTAAACTAGCGACCAACAAAAACGAAGAGGGAGTAAGTAGATAAGTAGAGCTGTACATAACAACAAAAGTTTCTCTTAGCTAAACAGAAACACACAATTATGTAGACGAATAAAGTAACGACAAGAATACATGTAAAGCTAGTCGACGCAGTGCAAACGAAACATAAATCCATTGATCAATAAATCATTATTTCAATATCTAGTTCATGCCTAATGACAAATACTATTTTAGCCCTAATGACAAATACTATTTTAGCATACATAAATATTAAAACCACAATTTGCCCAAAAAAACCAAATGAATGAATGAACGAATGAATGAATAAATGAATGAATATAAATTAAAGGCGGTCAATTACTTTTAAGCAACATTTTATGACAATTTTTTTTGTATAATTTTTATTCTGTTAGAGATTTATCTAATGAACAAAAAGACCCATTACATAGAGTTCGATCCCTATCAGAAATTTACATTTTATTAGCTTTTATAAAATTTTGTTATTATTTAATATGAAAGTATTTAAAACGTTGAGTATTTCTTTTTTATTTCAATATAATATCTACTTATACGTTTGAATTGGATAGATATACAAATATCTTAACATTCTGATCCAAAATGCAAGATTTAAACCTACGTGTAGCTTCTGAATAGATTTATTTCCAATCTATCTTGGGTGCCCACCCAAGATAGGTAAAGGGAGGTAATAATATCTTTTCAAACTTGAACTTCTAATGAATTCCATCTAAAAATATAATATTTAATGCACATATTTCACAAATATAATATAAAAGGTCTTATATTTATATCTTTCTGTAGGCAAAGTATGTGTATCAAATTTTTACTTATGATAAAATAACTCTATCTTGGTTGGGCAACCAGGATAGGGAAATCAAATTTTAAAAATACCTCCAGTAAAAATCTACTTGAATTAAGCGCTAAGTGAACATAAATGAGTGTAAATGATCAGATGTTAAAGTTTCAAACAAATATGTTACATGGCCAAATTCCAATTATATACCTTTAACGCCAAACCCACAAGCAATTAATCAGAAAGGTATGAGGAAGGGAAAAGGTAAACCGGTAGTACATGTTAGTAACCCTAACGTCGCCTGCATCTGGCCATGGAGACGAAAACCATATATCTTCGATAACAATTAGACCACCAATCTCGAGCAGTTTTATGGAATCTATGGGCATGCCTATTTCATAACAAAAGGTGGTACCACCTGTCCTGTAGAATGATTGGAGATTTCTACATGATTGACATATCATGAGTCAGACTGTTACGGGATGGGATGTAAGTTATGGACTTTAATTGGCTCTTAAACATAAACAAGAAGGCAGGGCTATTAAGACTGGCACTGTGAAAACTATTTGAAATATCCATGGCCGGACAACAAGCACTGTCTGTTAGACGTGCCCATTGAAACTGACAGTCCTCGATTGAAATTGATTGATAACATGATTATATAAGTTAACCTGCCTAGTGGTCACATGTATTCAGCAGTCGTCAGCCTTTAGAAGCCAAATTCTATTTTTACTCAATTTGCCATTCATATTAAAAACACATTAACTGTACAGCCACCATTTTAAATGCAAACTGTGTCCGGTTTAATCATACATTTAACTTAAAACAAAATGTTGTTAATGTAATTTTTAAGTTTTTGAACTTTTTACAAGATACATGCAGAACAAAATAGACAACATGACATATAACTAACATAACTATAAGAATATATACATATACGTATGCATTATAAACATACGCCCCTTTACATCCAAGACAGCTGAAACGGAAACATGCAAGTACATGCACATGAATATTATATCAAGTAAAGCTTGAAAATGATTCAATTTACGGAACTGATATGATTCAGTGGTATAATTCATGTAACAATCTGCCTCCGGGCGTTCAGTTGGGACATGTCTAGTTGTTCCTCTCCAGCCTACGACTTTCATTTGCAGGCCATTTCTTAAAATGCATGAAAACATCACCCCGATTGTCTTTCGTCAATCTGAAAATATTTGTTGAAGTATTAGATGAAATGTATCGTTATTGTATATCCTTTGAAGGGGCAGGTATTTAACTATTTAACATTATTCGTTATGATGGAAGACAATTTGAAATGCAATATACAAACTTGGTTATGTTTTTTTAGATGAAATATACTTCAATCTTGTAGCAACCTCCCTGCCCAGTTACCTAGAAGACCCAAAAAACAAGTCCATGGCAGGTTAGCAGGCAGGGTGACCCCGGCGTGACCTCTGTAGGTGGGCCAATGGAAATTTTACTTTCAGTTACAGCTCAATCTATTTGCTGACGTATACAACACGCGCAGTAAACCGAAAGTAGCCAAAACGTGATGTACAGTGTTTACAAAAAACGCATGCGCATGTCTGTTGAGTGTGTAACAAAATATGCCGTGCTCCAAGGGTTATTTTGAAAGGTATTATTTAACATTATTCTTATGAGAAACAATCTCCCTCCGCCACACCCATGCAAACTCGGACTTCTTTAAGTACTCTTTTTTCACTCATACCACAGTCTTGTGGAATAGATTACTCACGCATATTGAGATTCTGCCTGGTCTTGAATCATTCAAGCAGGTGTCGGCCCAACTAAGTTATTAATCGTACAACAATTGTTTTTGAACCTTTTATTCTTTTACCATTTTAACAGTTTTAACAATCTTGATTCTCCTAACTGTAAGAACTATTATGCATTTATATGATACTCGTGAGAGGTGTGAGGCAGTTTGACAAGATAGATAGATACTATAATGATTTTACCCGATATAGACATAAATTAAAATGGAACAAAGTCTCATATTTTCAGCGAATGACTACATAGCATAACACTTGATGATTAATTATCTAGGAATGATTTTCTTAGATCTTAGTGTACGTCTGCCTATAAAACATCTGCATTTTAAATGGTTCTAGGAAAAAGCGTGAAGTTTTTATTTGTTGCAACCTGCTGGCTATTATCAAATTAGAAAGCTCTTTGGTGGCTGAAATTATATAATTAAACTGTGGCTGACCCAAATTATAGCAAATCAGTACTGGTGGTAAACTGACATTTCATTAATGACCATGCAAATTATCTAAAGTAGAGTTTGCCACCTTCAGTGAAAGATATAACTGTAATGGCGAAGCCATTAACCAGATAATGTGGTCAATTAATCAAACAATATTATACAGCAAGCCTGTTACGCTAGCCGTATTTTGTAAGATTGCCTTTTCTTAAAACACCACAATAGGTCCTTCATGAAATAACAAGTTTAAATGAAACTCTGTGCGAAGCTTATGTATGTAACGAATTTGATTTTGACTATATAGATCTGCATTCACCCCACCCAAAAACATTTCTAAATGGTATGTTAGTAAACTACTAGTATGATAAACATATATTCGTCGCATGTAAGTATTTAGTGTACATATCTCCAGCTCTGCATAATGTAGGTTCAAGTCATGTGAACATTCATTTTCTTATTCAACTTTTTATACTTTAATACAATTATTATATTTATATAGAATGTACCTGAACACATCAGGAACATTGATTATAGCGATTATTTTGACTTTGAAGTATAAAAAAAAATTATATTGATAATGCTTACATGCCGAGCTAGTCAACATAACACTGGCACGTTATATGGACTCCTTTTCTAGTAGTGTAAACGTGACGGATATATGCCTATTGTACTTTAAGTTTTTAATTAAAAAAATAAATAATAAATATTGAGAAAAGTCTACATTACCTATCAAAGTTTGAAATTTTCATTTAGCTAAACCAAGTCACTTACTTACGTTCGTAGTGCGGGAGCACTAAGTATAGATTATCAAATTTGCGTTAAAAAGTACGCTTATAACTGAGCTACGAAACAAATCGATTTGTTTCTTGTGTGTAAAATTAATTTATATATTTATAAAGTCAATATATGTAATTGAAAGCCGAACATACCTTAGTGAAGCAAATTCGTTTCATTCTGATCCACACTATCGGGGTTAGCATAACTAATGGCAAGATCTCGTCGGGCGAAATCATAGATACATTTTGTACTTGTATATATCTAAAAGCAAGTAAAACACTTAATAGTAGTTGCAAAATTGTATGTCCCACAACTTATTTTGATGTCAAAAATTCTCTACATGTTATAAAAATTGGTCATGGTACAATTTGTAATGAAAGCTACGAATGCGTTCTTGCTTAGACATATCTTTTAGAAAAATCTTTCAGAAATAATAAAAGTTATAAATATAAAGTTACAAGTTATCTTTTTACGGGCGTTCAGTATATATAAGAGACATGACGCTAATATATCAACTAAATAACGCTTCTGATTATGTAGGTTTTTATTTCAAAATGCATATATCGATGGTACATGTATCAAATTATGTTAAAATCAAAAGTAGAAAATTCTTTTACCTTTAAACACAGTTTCCTTCAACAATATGTGAACTCCGCTTTACTGCAGTATCGTTGTACTATTCCAATTATTTTTGTTCAAATTATACATACAACACTGTAGAAGTAAAAATGTCTTACAATTGAAAAAATTCTTCTTCGAACACATTAGCAAGGTCACTGTTCGTTCATCCATTTTCTCAACACAACTACTTCACATAAAACTCATTGTTAAATGGACTAAATGAACCTTGTAACAGACTGTAAACCGTTGTAATGAGAACTACCTGTTTTATGACCCTTGAAATACTTTGAATTTTATACTTATACACATTTTGTACCTTCGAGAAGTGGCAGACCCCCATAGGAACAATGTTGTTGTTATTTTTTATGTTTATTTATTTTTTGTGTTTCTAATAGAATTGAAATACATGAAAATTTATGTAATTTTGCAAAATATGACAACTGCTTCTTAATATTCCAGAATTGTAGCGTGCTGTTCAAGTAATAAATGAAAATATAAAAGTCGACCTTGGTAATTTTTAGAATAATTTTAAATATTAGTGATAAAAAATCCGTTATCAGTAATTGCCCATACTCCCAATCTTTTAATTTTATTTGTGTGATATGCCTCGGGACAAAATTATGTAAATTGCATAAAGTATTTCATGGCTTTATTGCATAAGTTTGTTACCCGTGTTAATTTTTTTGGAATTAACTACATGTTTTGTAATTCTGCATTGACTGCAGTACTTTTTTAACCTATACAAAAACAAAATTTAATAAACATGAATGCATACAAACATACTACTTCAACTGGTAAAAGTCCATTACTAAGACCAGAAACAGAAAACAGAAACCATTTCCCGTCGGCGATATTTGACTAGGACCTCAAGGGGCGGGTACTGGTGAGAACTCCAGGAAGCAGTAATGAAGAATATTTTATTAAGTTTTAAGAACTTACGCTGTATAAGCCTCAGATCATAATAATAATGAATTACAGTCAAACCTGTGTTGAAGACCACCTCCAAATAAAGACCACCCTGCTTATAAAGACCAGCAGGATGATTACATTGCACTTTTCATCTGTAGTAAAACGGCAGTGAATAAAAACCACATACTTTCAAAGACCAAATTTATAGCTTCCCAGCAGTGGTCTTTGTTCACAAGTTTGACTGTATGTAGAAATTATTAAATTTTCTATGTTTCATGCATCGCAAAATAGGCGAACGTAATGTATTGGTTACTAGTAATTCGAAATATCCGCGCTCGTGTGATTCGACCACCAGCTTAATGTATAATTGACTGTTTTCAGATGTGCTTATACGCTGTACTGATGAAGATTTATTGTAAGACTGTCTTTGTAAAAGAACTATTGCAACTTGCGTATTACATTTTTATTTTTTCTTTACGTGTCGCGTTGATGAAACTTACGATTTGAGGCCTGTCACGTAACAGGCTGGCAGTTAACACGCCATCACTTCTGGGAACGGCCAGTTCTAAAATCTCTAGAAGAAACTGCCAATTTAAAAAAAAATAAAGAATCATTTTGGGAACTTGGTTCGAAACAATGACCTCAACTTCGGTGATAGTTTTAGTGATTACAAGTCAACAACATTATTGCCTAGTCGGCCGTAAGTAAAGGCTGTTATTTAGTGTAATAAATGTCTTACATACTATTCGCATTTAACTTTCAGAAAAGGTAGTAGTTGCACTGGCACATGTATGGTCTGATACCTGCGCATGTGCGCATGTATAGTATGGTACCTGTTCACGTGCGCGGGTATAGTATATATGTATTAATTTTGGATAACAACCCATTGAGAACAGAAGGTAGTTGTGTAAAAGACAAGCATGACCTCATATTCAAATGATTGCTGCTATCAAAACGAACATTTGTAGTTAATAATTGCGAATCAATTTTATTTTTACATGTACTCTATTGTTTCTATAAACAATTTGCCACATGACCAAAACAAGAACTCATTATCTAATACAAGTCAGATCTAGTTTATTTTGTATCACTCGAGTATTAATCACAACACATAAAGAACAAAGATGGCAGTAAATAGGTCGTAGTAACATTAAAGGGGCACTACCTACATCTAGCAAGTTAAACTCTCCAAACATAAATAATGTGTTCAATGAACGTAAAATGATAAAAGAGTCGTAAGAGTCGCTGACTTGAAATCACTATAACCTCTCATAGATTGAGCGTCATCGGTTTGAGCCCTGCTGTGAGAGACTTTCTTGCGGAAGATATGAGTCTAGTACTGGTTCTTCCCAGGAAAGTTGGTTAAGTAAACTGCCTGCCTATTAAAATGACCAAATGCAGTTAGAATGGGCGTAAAATTCCTAAAATACATTTATTAAGAACAACAAATATAAAAATGCTTCATTTTGTCACAATTTTTGTGCTATATCGCTATCAACTCATTAGTTGTACAATGACAACTTTACATAGATTATTGGATATTTTACGGTACTGTACCATATTTTCTAACGCTGGTTTTACCTGTATAGTATAAGCCTTTAAGTTACATGTAAGTAATAATACTTGCAAACATTCTATGATTTTGAAGTTATTTAATTTGACACCAGTTTTAAGGAGTACCTCTTTAAAGAAAAGAAGCATTATTTACAACATCACAATACAAACATTATTGATAGCTTTGTTTGATTCGATTCAAGGGCACGTCATGGCAAAGACGTGCAGAAATGTTCTACAAGCTTCATTTCTACATTGAAAAGGTCAATGTTAGCGTGCTACAAACTCTGGTTTGAATACATATCAAAAATTTGGTGACCAATCGTTCCGGGGCGATCCTGTGTTTTGCACTTTGCTCAGCGCCATTTCCAAACTGTTGTTACTGCAGTGTCTTTTTCTCATTGTTAGAATATTGTTAAAACCATTATTCAGTGTGTAAGTCTGGTTGTTGATCGGATTGGTTTTGGCCTTTCATTAATTTTACAACTGTAGGGGTGGGGTCGGTGGGGGATTGGGTCGAGCATCACACTTCTAACCCGGAGGCATCATGTTCGAATGCCATTATCCTTCTTTCTGGTGCAAGCACTTGTTCCGGCAAACATATTAAATAAATAAGTAATAAGAAGCTAATATAAGTGTAACAATTTAAAGATGGATAACCAAATGAGATATATGTGAAAAGGCATATTACATGTATATGATGAAATGTTTTTTAAAGCCCTGGTGAAACAATGGGAAGCAAATGAAAAGTAACTCGTTCAACAATTTGTGCTTAGACTTCGAAACCAGTATCTTTAAAAATGGCACCTGGCGAGAGCAATTGTTCTAAACTTTCAGTATGTAAGTTACAAGTTATGTTCTGAACATGAGCTACTTCGACTGTATACAAGAAGTAAGAAAACTGAAAACAAATTTGGTAAATTACAGAAATCCTCACATGAATAAGAAATAAAGAGAATTAAATATTTAAATATTGTAAAAATAGGGAATGTGTAAGCTTTGCAATACTGAAATTGAAACAAACTACATTTCACATGTAGAGAGGATTACATTCCAAGAACGTTCTATACTGGTATTCTTGCTAACCTTATTTTATGTTCCTGACTCTGCATCATCTTGTATATGTGTGCTATTTAAGATATATTGATATGGACTGGAGACCAAAATAAAATAAATCTATTGCTATTGTAAAAAGAAAGTTTCTAAACCAGGGAAGGAACGTTACAGTTGATTAGTGAACAAAATTAACGCTGATGTTGCAGCAGATTTAATTTTATAAAATGATTCTTAAAATTATTAATTTTTTGATGAAGATTGTGGTGGTGATTATGATGATGATGATGACAATGATGATGCTCGTGTTGCTAGTGATACAGTTAAATAAGCATCTTATTAAATTGAAAACAATATTTTTCTGTCTTATCACTTGTGAGATTCACAGGTAGTTGTTGAAATGGTTTTGTTGTGTTGTCTTCTAAATGGTACCATGCGGTACTGACATGTTCTGACACTTTTTCTATCCTGAGACCTCAATTTGGCAAGCAATCATGAGGTGCTAATTGTGTATGAAAAGTTGAAAACTACTAATAATTTGACCATTATGACCTATGCCTAAACTACAGACTGTATGTTTTTCATCAATATTATAGAACTTGCATTTAATAAAGCAGATCTGAACAGAACAGAAATTTCATTAGATAAAAACGGAATGTTTTTCATCAATGGCATGCGTCTGGATGTACGTCATATGAAAACAAAATATGCATACACATGTACATGAAAATACACAAATTGTTATTGAAACTGTTATACATGTACAAAGTTGTCAATTACGAAAGAAAAACTTAGTTTCCAACATTTTAAAACAGTTTCTCCAAAGGCATATCATACAAGAAATATCTTGCTCTTCAATCTGTGTATTTTCGTTAATTGCTACTTACACTTCTCAAAAGAAGTGCAGAAAAAAACGTAGCTAAATTTTCACATTTCTGTTGACTTTATTTACTACTCAATCAATGTATTTTCCATACACGAACGTCTCTATAATGTTTGCTATATGTTTTTAATGAGTGATCTGTCATTTGTCCAACGGTAAATGTATCGGTTACATCACTTAAGTTTCAAAAACAAATATTATACAGTCAATTTTGTTGAGCATTCTCCATACGTTTTGTCTGTTTCTGGTGACGTGTTATCAGTATTAGTATATATTACATGTCCGTCCACTACACAAAACCCGTAAAGCATTGATTATGTACTATTAAGCCGGCTGGGCCAATACCTTATAAAGCGAGCCAATACCGACGATCGCAGCCATTTTTTACCTTTAATTTCATACCAGTTTTAAATACTCATTTAAGACTTTTTGTTATGAATTTGTGAGTAAGTGCTTAAACGGTATAAGTACAACAATAACTCAGTTTTTTCGATTGGTTTTATTTTAGCGCTTTTTGCTATAACTGCTATTGTTTGTCATTGATTCTACAAGGCATGCTTATCTTCAACAACAATGTTTTCTAATTAAAGTGAATTTCTACATCTAAAATTTTTATTCAATAACCTGTTACCAAGCGATTGCAGCGCAGACCAGACGTCGCCGCTGTACCATCGTAAATGACGCGGTGTGTAATCGAGCACGTACGTATGATCTAAACCAAATAGTTATATTATTGTTTTGAATTTTCAACAAATTATTCAGAGAGTTGAATTATGCAAGTCCCATAAACGTATCCGTATGTACATGTAGCTGTAGCACCTATCTGTCCAAGAAAGATGTATTACCGGCACAATTGACTGTTACTTTGAAAACGTTAAAAACAAAAAAAAAAAAAGGGGAAGACCACAACCAAAAACCACCCCCCAAAACAGGTTCGTATGTACCAAAGAAGGGCAGTTGTTGAGGACTCAATGGAAGTACCCTAAGCCATTACTTTTTCTCTGTTATGTAACGATATGCGTATGTGAATTGATTCAGACTGCAAACTTATTTCATACGCCATCAAGGATCCAAAGTAAATTTCAGAAAAACTAGGCAGAGTTATGTGCTATTGTTCAACATGACTGGTTGACAATAAAATTTATGTTCTTTGAACTTTAGGTAAAGCTGAATGGGCTGCAAGGACATTAAGAAAAATAATTCTACCAAAGTTGTTTGTTACGGTTATGAATTTCTTCCAAAAGAGTGTTAAGAATCTAGGCTTGGGTATTGTACATAGAGTGCACATACATGTACTTGTCTCTTTACTTAAAAATGTTAATTCTCGGGTTAGATTTTTATACAGACACTGTAGCAATTTGTGCGTTCAAACAAAGAAAATGTTGCTTAGTGCTTTAATACAGTCATTGTGTTACTTTGATAATTCTTGCTCGTATTGGTATTCTGGCTAAACTAAGTACTCCAGTGCCGGTTACAGATCACTCAAAGTCAAGTTATCAGATTCATACTTGACGAATCCCAGGACTAGTATAATGACGTGTGACACACCATTAAGAAATTCAGCAACAAATAAAGTTGTATATGGTTCATAGTACATGCACCAAACATGACTATTAGGATTGAGAAGGAAGCCATTATTTCTATGTTTTGTATGTATTATTTTTAACAATATTATGTACATTATTATAAAGATCTTACATGTATGCACGAATAAATTTCAACTGAATTGCATTCAAAACTTTATAAATAGAAAGTACAAGTTAAATTTAAAGCGCAGTGCCAATGATATCTAAAACACAAGTAGAAAAGGCTTTCTGGCAAGGTGTTTCATAACAAAATCACTATAATACGAAAGATATGCATACATTAACACTGTTTTGAGTAAATAGAACGACATAGTTATATCGCTATTCTATCAATAAATTCTGTTTTTGTATTCGATCAGTAAGTTCGAAGTGCCATCTGCACCTTTAAAAGATATATTTCCCACAAATAAGCCGATCATCAAAAGTCAAGAAACCAATTAATGCCAGAATCTTGCTACACACATATACGTATTTTTTAAATTTATTTAATCAGATGTTGTTATAGAATAATTTTAATTTTATCTCCCTAAACTATCACCGTAGAATACATGTAAGTATTTTATAAACATACGTGTGAAGTACAACTCTTGAAATTGAAACTGTATCTTAAATAACTAACAAGAAAAGTAGCGTGCTACCTACGCACAACATTACGTACAACATATTATTCATTTGACATTTTAGGGACATCATCGTGTTCCGAATGCGACCATAGATAGGTTTGTGGATTACATTAATTCAGCCCAAAACTAATTTACGCATGGAATATTTCACATTACACAAAAACTAGAGTCATGTATATATTGACATCAATTGTGATTCATTTAGCAACACAATTAATTCGCCATTGACTACACTTTTGCATTTCACAATAGAGTAAACTAAAAAAAGATATTGTTATGCATGTAGATAGAAGGCTAAAATAGAAAATACCGGCCGAACACTTTAGAATGGACTTTTATGCATAATGATACATGTACTACCATTTTTAAAACTTATTCTTTAATAAATGTAACTTTTACGGAGAGGACAAATTCCGAACAGTCACCCAAAAGAACTTTTTCGATGCTCCCGCAAGTAATAATAAGAATGTAAAAAATAAATTCCATTTATAACATAACGGTGAGTCAGGCACATCATCCTGGCAGTACAATTGGTCACGCATGGGGCTCACCGTTGCAACCTAGGTACAGTATAAACTAAAGAGTATCTACAATTCATTATTTAATTATATATTAATGTTAATGGTAGTTTTGGTTCTTTTGTTCAACAATGCAACGCAATTCAGACCAACAAACATATATGTATTATATATGCCAAAATCCCTTATTTCCATAGATTTTGTATCTGCCAGGTAATCATCAGCATGGAATTGTATCAATAAACACCTCTCTGATAAATGACCTTAACACCACCTAATCTGACATTAATAGCCGCAAACATCTCTACAGGGTCAATCTAAGCAGCCTGTTAGAGCATTGCATGCAGTAGTATACTAATTATAAATTATATTAAAATATATGTTGAATTAGGAAAGTACAATGGGTCTTAACTGAACTTATATTACAAGTAACTAAGTATAAGATATATTTCTTTATTAAACATGATTAATTCAGTGTTTTTCTAGTAAATTTTAACAATTCTTTTTCCATTTCATTAATCATTATTTGACAAGTCAAGGATTTTATAACATTTTTTCACACAAAAGAGTGTTTGCAGTAAGGCCAAGAGCTACACTAATTAACAGAGATATCTCTCCTATTTTAGGAGATATCTGTATGAAATTAGATATATATGTCTGTTTTGATTAAATAGTAGAAGAGATATATCTCTTATATCAAAGAGTTATCTTTCATCATAACAGAGATCTCTTTCACGCTGAGAGATATCTTTGTACCACACAAAAGTATCTCCTGAACCTCAAAAGATGTCTCTTTTACTTACAGGGATATCTTTTTAACACGTTTGAGAGATATCTTTCCATTTTTTAGAGACATCTCTCTTAGTAACAGAGATATTTTATTCTAAACAGATATATCTTTCTCAGAGATATATTTTTATGTAGAAGATATGATATGTCTGCATGATACAGATATATCTCTATTACATTGTAAGATATCTCTTTTACTTTGAAAGATATATCTAAAGTATTGGGAGATATCTTTCAAAACATGAGAGATATTTCTGTTAAAAGAAAGATATCTTCTAATTTACGAAGATATCTCTGAATTTTAAAGATATCTCCCTTATTTTAGGAGATTTAGCACCAACAATTATACATTTTAAGTAGAACAAATAGAGCAACACCAGAAAATTTCTTTCTTGGCATAAGCAAATGAATCTCATAAATAAATTTTCTCTCCAGTTATATTGTACAAGTATAGGTCAATGAATTCTCAAATATAACATCTGGCAATTGATGTGAGGCTAGTTGGTCAGCATAGCAGGTTCCTGGGTTTTTATGAGGTGTTTACTGTAACCAGTGATTAGCTACACTGATAAGCCCTTGCTGAAATGTAGCAGATCTGATTCATATGTTTGTCGGTCTGAATTACCTTAATTATGTAAACGTTGCTTATACAACACGGCGATCAGCCACTTCTTTTTGTTTTCAGAAGGCCATGTTTTAAATATGTTAAATGAGTTATGAATATTCTTTCACATTCCATACATGTTACCTTCTTTAAAGACCGAGATTGGTAGCCCTGGGAAACTTTTCTATGATTGGCACCTACCATTAAGTGTTATTAGGCATGGGTCATAAAACCCTCATCTTGCAGTAATTCGATAATTTTGGATTTGAACTGCAGCACCTGTATAAATTAGTGTGGTCATTACTCTCTGGGACTAGCATTCACCACACAGAATTGAAGATTTAAGCGTTATATAACAATGTAAATAAATTTTGTTTGTTTAATGACAGCTCAGTCAAATAATTATTCTATAAATTTTTATGCAGTTATAGTTAATTTTCTTCATGTAAGCTCTAAACACAGTTTCTGAATTTACACATTGATTGTAACTGAGAAATATTTTTGTCTATCTTAGATATCTCTCCTACTTAACCCACATATATATATATATGTTAAACATACAAATACCAATGTCGAAAAGTTATGGATATATGCTCTATTTAATCATGACATATATCTCTGATTTGAAGAAAGGTATCTTTATCATGACCATACAGAGGTATCTTTTTTATTAGAAAGATAATAAGAATATTTCACTGGTTACACGTGCAAATGGAAATATCTGGCTCGATGGTAACTGTTTTGGCGGTACCGAGGCTCTGCCGGGGTGTAAGATGAGATTTTCCATCACTGGTAAAAACTGCAGATATCCCGATCTGGTATGAAGGAAATCCTTCTGTCTTACAAAGACACCCCTGTAAATCTGAAAGATATCTCTAATATGATATAATAAATATAATATTTTAAATGCCCTTTGGATATCTAATGTGCTTTAGAGATATGTCAGTCTCAGTTTCTTGAGATATCTCGTTTGCATGGAAGGTTGTATTTTTCAGATACCACTTGTATTTGAAGACAAAAATCTTACTGATACAATTATGTGCATATAACTGTAAAAATATCTATCACCGACATATCACAGAGAAGGAGATATATCTTTACATTTTAGAGATATCTCTTTTGTTTAGAAGATACCTTTCAGTATGATAGAAACATCAAGTATCTCTATAACCTAAAAATATTTATGTTTCAATAAAATAGGAAATAACTTTATGTTAGTTATGAAATAAACTGTGTGTTACTTCTTCTATGTAAAAAGAAGAGCATATGCTGATATAAAGCTTGCCAATATTTGATCATTCCCTGTGCACTGAAATTCACATTCACAACAAAAATCCCAGTAGTTCCACATTTGAAGTAATAAAACCATTAATTCTCTCAGAACAAAAATGTCATGTGTTAAAAGCATGGGGTCAGTGCTGTGGTCAGTTAAGGTTAGCAAATATTTTTTTATGAAACAGTGTTATCAAACACAGAAAAGTCCTCAAGGGCTATCAATCTCAGCCTATAAAGAATGTATTATCAGTATTTTTATTGTTATAATAATAATAATTATCATTTTTTAGTAGTAGTAGTATTTATACTTATATCTGATGTTTCTAACGGACATGCGCGTTGAGATCAGACCTGGTTCATTTAGGCAAATGAGTGACGTGAAAAATCGCGTTTAACTTGAAATATTAATCTGCATCAGGAATCTAGATCAAATTTCCTCACAAATTCATTTCTTTGTTGCATTTCATTTAAAACGTAATACCCGAGATACCAGACCGGCCATATAAAATATCTAAAACCTGTCAGTGTCAGCTAATTATCAGCACGGTATTATGAACATTAGCGGTATTTGCCAGCAATAAATGTAGAATATATCATTAGTGCCCAATATAAATGTGTCCCACGCCTGTAATGTATTTCTTGAGATACATCTCTTTGGTTGTAAATTCTGAAAGTGAAATACAAGAAAGGACTGTTGAATGCTCCTTGTAGGAGTACACTCAGCTACATGTTTATTAGATAAGTGTGTTGTAGCATATAACATAATTATTCCAAATTTGTTTTCACTAGATAGAGTGTTAAAACTTCACAAAGTAAGATACATAGTTGACTGTGTAGGCAATGCTTGGAAATGTTGCAGTTCCATTTAATGCTGCACCGAAGATTATGCTGGCAGAGAGCTTTCGTTCAGAGGGAAAGGAGTATAGCGTTGTTAGTGTGTTGTTATTGATTGAAACAATAAACTTGATATCATCAAAAGGACGTTCGGCAATACAGGTTGTTTTCACCACGTTTACTCGAATTTATAGCAGAACGAAGCTCTCATGCTGAGCGTAAATAACGACAGCCATAATGAAAACGTTAATTTCATAAGAACGTTCTACAGAACAGAAACTTCTCAACGTACCGGAACCGGAATATGTACATGACGACATGGGAACACAAGTTATGGGTACCAAAACAGTAAGTACATTTTATGAGTTTGATTTATATTTTGAGATACATGTTCAGATTAAGAGCAGAGAAAACTAATTCAACATTTTTAAGACACAAAACATTCAAAACAAAACTGTTCACGGACAGCGAATGTTTAAAACAATTTAGCCCTTATGGATAAACTCTATTATATAAGTCAAAGAGGTGTAGTTACTGGTCTTTGTTTTGGGGGGATTTAACATTCGTTTTGAAATAATCAATTGATTGTATATATTTATTTGTGATAATCAACTGAATATCTGACAGTATTATGACACACAGGAAGCACTTTTAAATATACCAAACTACTGTTTCGTACCAAATATCATGTCAAGTTGCTTCTACATTATATATAAGTGTTTCTTCAAAACGTATTAATGTGTAATAGATATTAACTTTCGATGTCATCAAAGAAAACCATTAACTGTACCACAGAAATTCTTACCAGCAGGTTAATGATCCGCTTTGAATTATGATAACATGGATTGACAGGGAGTAACATATAATATCGTGAAATGGGTTCTAATTCAGCTTTTGAGATGTGATGAAAAGTCTCTTTTACCGACCTCAGTGAAACAGACTTGCTCACTTTTGTATCAGACACTTAATACATGTTTTACATTATGGGAAATAGTTCTTTGAGGCGTTTATTTAGGTCAGCTAGATAGATATTGTTTCTTTTTAGAAGTGCATGAGGTAATATATCTTTCCTTTTCAGGCTACCTTTTGGAGAGTATCGGGAGACAGTTACAAAGGAAAATTGCATATGCCTTAAATCATCCCAAGAGGATAATCAAAAGTCGATTGGGCAAGTCTTAACAGTGACTCAGATGACTTGTTGTATACTACGGATGCTGATAAACGGACAGGGGATGGGGTTATGAAGCCTAAAAAGGGGGGATGATCAATATCGGACATAATAGCAATACTTATTTACACTTTTACATCAAAAATGCTCAAAACTCGACTGACGTTGGAAGTCTGAAGATACATGTCCATTGATACATCCATATCTAAAGGCTCTGTACGACCCTTTGCTGAACGTTACAGTGCTTGTGATAATTATGGTCGTGTTTCGTTTTAAACGTAGAATTTTAAACAGAACGGCGGCGCATTCAGTCATAATTCTAATCTTAAGACCTTAGTTTATAAACGATGAAAATGCTTTTTATCACGAAAAGTATTTACCTGATTATTTTTCAGGTGGTTTCTTACACCATATTTTTTGTCTTAAGAAATTAGTTTATTAACCATCAATAAAAATGATTTTATCACAGAAAGTATTTACCTTTGTATTTAAGTTTTAGCTGTCCTGGATGCTAGACGGCGTATGTTTTATAATGCATACATGTTGATATCTCACATTATAGTTTTGATGTTTAGACTGACTGTTTTGCAGTAAATGTATACATTTCTTTTAAATAATTTTGTTAATGCTTATATTCAAATTAAAATGGAACATTAGGAAACATATGAATTGGCATATTAAGGCAGATGACTGCCAGTAAGACAGGTTAAACCATATTTCTACGACCCATGTAGGTGGAAAATAATGTCCAATTGTATATTCTTGTAAACAAAGGTTACAGGTTAGCTTATAAGCATAGTTTTAATCGTATTTATTAGCCCCAAACTGGTATAATCCGACTAGATTTGAGATTGAGATAAGTATTGTTGTAATACTCGCAATAACTTGAATCAAAGTGTGACCATTTCATTGCTCTGTTCAGTTTATATCCAATTCTTTTATTGATGTTTTGTTTGAACGAAGTGCGCTCATTTTCTGCACTGTTATTCATTTTTTTCATCAAGTGTGTTGTTGTTGTTGTTGTTGTTATTATTGTATCTGGTGACATAACATGAAAACAAAATAATCATATTTTATTTCTAAATTTAAATATATAGATATGTAAAATTATATACGCAATATGTACAATTGTTAAATGTCGCTAGTGAATGTTAGAACATGAAGACGTAGCAAAGAAACTGATAGTTATTTTCTTGGCCTATGAACGATTACCTCGAAAAAGTATATCTTTATCATATATTTATTTTTAACGGAATTGTACTTTACTATTTTTGTTTGCATACATGTTTATTTACCAGATCGATATACACACCTTTTTATTTAACATACTGTTGTTATAAACAAGGATATTAATAATAATTTTGAGTGAATACATTTATTTTGCAGCCTGTATCGGTGAATTTCCATGTGTTATAAATCATGCTATTTAGCCAAATTCGGCTAGCTTCCATCTTTGTTCACGGAAAAACAATCATTGGTTTCAGTATTTTAATTGTTTTCAATATTTTAGGAAAGTCAAAACAGAAATAACTGAATTATATCAGATACAATTATAGCCTAAATGAATGCTATTTCGTGACTGAATTCAGTCACTGTCGGCCTAGCTTCTTACTTTGTTTACTGAAAAACTTTCATTGCTTCTTCAGTTGCAGATAGTGAAATCAGGAATGACTGAAATTCAGTCAGATGCAATTTCAATCATATTCGAATCGTCTTGGAGTACAGATTCATATATGCTATGAATGTATGGTCAGTTAGTGACTGAATTCAGTCAATTGTTTTTGTGCACCAAGTTGTTTAACTGATATTTTGTATAAGCAAGTACGTTTGTAATATCATTATCATGTATGTACTTAATGTGAAAAGTAATAAAATATTTAGTATCAATAACACGTCTTTGTTCTATATAACACAAACATGAGTGTTCATATAGGAAAAACCGTTATTTCTAACGAAATTATACATGGATATTGATATTTGAAAACAAATGTTGAAAATGGCATAGTTAAGGCACAATCAGAAAGGTGACTATTCTCATCAGAACGTGTTTATAGTATATAGTAAAACACCCAAAATGTGACAATTTTAACTGAAAATTTTGCAGTTTATCTTCAATTTATTAAAAAACTATAACAATTATTTTAGAATCACAAACGGGATTGAGTAAAACAACCATTCTACATTTAAGTGATATATTTTATATAAAATTAAAGAAAGAAGAAAATGGTCTTTTTTTAAGGTTTTGTTTAACAGGTATATAATTTTATTTTTACGATCGGAGCTCGGTTGCTTCCGTAATGCTGGCCGAACACTTCCGAATGATTGATCTAACTGCTTCAGGCCATCGATACGTTTTATGGCCGGATATTACGTAACATTTATCATGATCTTTAAAACGTTATATATTGGGTTTTGTTTTACATTAAAATACAAACTGGGTTAGAATCTTCAATTTTCTGTTCATACAAAGGCAAAACCTTTCAATGAAACCGGATGTACATGATATCGTCTTTATAGCGAAGATCCATGAAATTTTCAGTATAATTATCAATATTATTTAACTGTTGATGTTAATTTGCAACACATAAAATATTCACTAAGCGTGCATTTTTATTTCGAAGCACTTGCACGGGATATTTTATTTTGTTTTACATTTTCTTTGTCTCGAGTGAAATGCAAGCATTCACTCAGCTGAAATTAGTGTCATTTTATAGGTGTCAACATAGAGTTTCTTCCAGATTCAAAATACACAGATAAAAGCAGGTTGTCTTATTCCTCGAATATTTTGTCTTTCAGTTCACCCCGGAGAAATAAACTTATTATTATTTTAACAAAAAGAGACGAAAAAACACGCAAGGTTTGATCGGTGTGCAGAGTATTAAATGACACCATCTGTAAAATTTAACAGGTATTATTCTGCTGCAAAAATGGAAAAGTTGTTTACCACATTAAATCCTTATTTCTTCTTAATTATAATTTCAAGCAATGTGGACAGTGTTACAATCCAGCTGTAATTTTGAAGGAAAAATATATTTGACCATATGGTTTGAAACTGAAAAACCACATTCTTTTTACGACATTCAACATGAAGCGTTTACAATGTACTAGAGTATGTAAAATCTATTGATATTCTGAAAAGGAAACGGTGCTATTTCTCAACATATTTGCCGTGTGCGTCTGTACTTGAAAATTGTAGGTCTACAATTTTCAACAATTCTCACGAGCAAACATTACGCACGTGTAAAGGGATCAGCCGAATAAGAAAAATCAAGTGCACACTAGATTCATTTCCATTATCATGTCAAAATTCACGAATGTTGTAGCTTTTGCATTACTCTGTGACTATTGGCAATTAATCTTCTTTTTCTTGTAAGAGCACATAATATATAAATTTGCGTACAAGGATATCTAACTGATACAATAACATGCATTTGCAAAAAAAGAGACATGACGAATGTTGTTATCAATATTAATCAGGATATGTATGAAATAAAATGCATCGTTTTTTGGGGTTTGCTAAGAGTGTACTTTCGCCTACGTAACCTTCCCAAAATAGAATGTGTCATTATTATTTAAACCAATCTGCACATATTCATATCTGCCATCTATCCATAATTAAACAAAATGCATCATATCTTTATTTTCATCTATGTTAAGATGGTTTTAAAGTAATATTGAATCAGCTATGTTTTGCTGGTTTTGAGCTGTAAATTTAACTAAAGTTATAACTGAAGGCGAGTCATTATGGCAAGCCAATTTACTATTTAATAAAAAAGAGATTATTTTCATATTATAATAAAGGGGATATATTTATTAAATTAAAAAATATCTCTGTAACTAAATAAGGAGATGTCTATCATAAAGATATCTAATTTTTTTAAAGATATTTCACAATACTAAAGAGATATCTCTCAGTGTAGTAGATATATCTCTTAACCGTAAAGAGATATCTCTCCAACATCAAAAGATATCTATGAAACGAGTCATCTGTTTAAAATACAGAAATATGTCTTAACTTTAGAGAGATATGTCTGTAACTGTGAGAGATATCTTTCAAAAATAGAAAGATATCTCTCAAGTGATGTTAAAGACTCAGTAGCACAATTAAATGTAACTCTTATTTTACCAAGAAAGATGTCTTACCAGCGGAAATGACCTTTATTTGTACCAAAAACATTTCCAATTTGCATTTTATTAATCGTAATTACATGTTTGAAATATAGCGCAGTATTTTTTCAATGATATTTCAAAACAAGAGCTGTCCCTCATAAGTGACGAATGCCTCCAAAGAGGTGTCTCGTAGGTCTGTGTCCTTATGGAACCAGTACTTGCGCATGCTTTTGCAACATATTTGCCGTGTGCGTCTGTACTTGAAAATTGTAGGTCTACAATTTTCAACAATTCTCACGAGCAAACATTACGCACGTGTAAAGGGATCAGCCGAATAAGAAAAATCAAGTGCACACTAGATTCATTTCCATTATCATGTCAAAATTCACGAATGTTGTAGCTTTTGGATTAATCTGTGACTATTGTCAACAATTACTTCCAATGAATTCTATTTTCTACATCTGTTTTTTTTACATTAAACTCCTTAATGACTGAACATGTGACTGTAATGAAGAAGTGCTCTCTAGTTAAATCATTATTATCATTATTATTATTATTATTATCAGGAATACTATATACTGTTCCTGTTACTACTACTACTACTACTACTACTATTATTATTATTATTATTATTATTATTATTATTATTATTATTATTATCATTAATTACGAGTAAAGTGAATGACACTGTTGAATGTTCTTTATCTTCTGGTAGAAATGGTAAAATTTAAGCAGAAGATTATCCCCTTTACGCACTAAAGTAACATGTCAAGTTCAATATCTCCCTTGGGCAATATACAAAGTACAATCGATAATCAATGATTTATGACCCTGTCCGTTATTTACGGATACTACCGAACCGTAGTTGTTTCCGTTAACTTCTAATCCCCAATACTTATCGATTGTCAGCTGATACATGTATAGCGGTTGGCACTTTTTCTGCCGTATGATGGGTAGAATTTGATGTGCTTACACGAACTTGTATTATTCCGTGCATTCCTTGCATTTCATGATATTTTCGCTGTTCTTTTTTACTTCTCAACTAAAACGCTATTCGTTTTATTTTTATTGTTGCTGATATTGCTGGCGATACCGGAAGTGTTGAAAATTTTACTACGATTTGTTTTACATCACGTGAATTCATTTACAAAAATACAAATCTAAGCCTATTAGCGCATGTACGATTGTAGATGTTGTGTGAAATTACGCGGGAGGGAATTTCAGCAGTCAAAAATAAATCCGGACGCCTAGCATGATATACTTGGTAGGTATATCACGCTTAAATCCTTCGTAGGAAAAATTTTCAATAGTGTAAGGATTATTATTTTACGTTAATTGAACACATAATCTATGTTTCGAGAATATAATCTGCTAGAGGTAGGGAGTGCCCCTTTCAACTCCTGCGAGCAATATTAAATCCAAGCCAAATCAATCACAGCTGCACACTTTAAGGCATAACGTGATTTTAAGTATAACTTCATAATGATAAATTAAAGAGAATGTACACTTGGAGCCACTTCTAACCCGACACTTTTCAAATTCGATTTTCTCAAATATGGTTCAAGATATCTATTTCAAATTAAACACCGTGTTGTTTGGCAACATAAACTGTACAAAAATGATAAAATCTTTCAACTGTGACGATCGGTCACTTTTGCACGTGGGACATGTACGATTTCACAATTTTGCACGAGGAAATGTAGGTAAGCGAAAAAAATCGATTTTTATTTTCATTTTATCATTATAGAACGCCATTCAAACCGTAAAAACAAATTTTGATTTTAAAATCAGTTATGGTTCGAATGAATAACCAAGAGCGCGGTCTCGCAATTGGTATGTTGCGGGCTGGCCAATCACTCAGACACGTATGTAAATGTATTTTATTTTATAGCAATAATTTTAATCGCAGGAATATGCAAACACTAACCTGTTCACTATAAATCGTAACAAAAGTTATATATTTACCTGTAAAAAACAATTTACAAATGCATTTAGTTTCTTTACAGATAGCCCGAGTCTTTGGCAGACATGTGTCCACCATAGCCAGTCTAGTGCAGAAGTTCCAGCGCACCGGTCGAGTTGACGACGAGCCCAGACGGCCTCGCGGTAGGGTGACTACGCCTGCACAGGATATGCAGATTGTTACGGATCATCTTCAGAATCGTTTCAAGACCGCGACAGGTACTGCGAGGACGACTAATGGAACGTACGGTAGACCAGTAAGTAGGCAAACAGTCCTGCGTCGGCTCCGCGAACAGGGAATAAGAGCTAGGCGGCCTTTCCGGGGTCTTATTCTGACACCACACCACCGGCAGCAGCGGGAGCTATGGGCCCGTCGGCACCAACGTATGACTCGGGCAGAGTGGTCAAATGTCTTGTTCACGGACGAGAGCCGGTTTAACTTGTACCACAACGATGGAAGGATGCGGGTGTACAGACGTCGAGGTGAGAGATTGAACGACGCGTGTGTGTTTCAGCGAGACAAGTATGGTGGCGGCTCCGTGATGGTGTGGGCAGGAGTGTCGTTTCACACCAAGACAGACTTGGTAGTTGTTCAAGGTAATCTTAACGCTGCCAGATATCAGCATGATATTTTGATCCCAGTTGCAATTCCACACCTACGAGCCGGTTGACGTGGCATAGTATTGTTGCAGGACGGGGCACCGGCCCATACAGCGCGTGCGACACAGGCATTACTGCAGCAGCAGAACGTCCGGCGGCTGCCTTTCCCCTCCAAGTCGCCAGATCTCAATGTTATTGAGCATGTATGGGACGAGCTAAACAGGCGAGTTCGAAGGCGACCGGTACCTCCTCGCAATCTGCACGAACTTGAACAGGCCCTTGTGCAGGAATGGAGGAACATTCCACAAGGTTCCATCCGAAACTACGTACTGTCGATGAGACAAAGGTGCGTGCACGTCGTTAGAGCCATGGGAGGACACACGAGGTATTAGTCACTCGATGTACGGAATTTATTGTGATTCTGTGACTTTTCACATTGTTGGTTTTGTCATTTTGTGAATTCGGACTTTACAGTAATGTTTTTATTTGTTAAGTTTTAGTTGTATTTTTTGATTAATTGAAATAAAATTTCTATGATGTACGTAACTATGATCTATTGAATTAATTATATTCCAACTTTGAACGAAATGCGTTTACAAATAATCCAGTTATGCCGAATTATATAGGTGTCGGGTTAGAAGTGGCTCCAAGTGTATAGTCTTTGTCCCTATTCTGAAAAATATAGTACCTTATTTTATCTTTAATTCTTTTGCGGGTGATTCAGCCGTTATCATGTTCTGCATTTAAGAGTTCAAGATATGTTCCCCACACATTTTTATTCCCTTGTCTCCACTGTCTATACAACCACGCACGACCTAAAGAACCAGATGTAATTTAAAACTTATTTGCGTCTACAGTAGAGCCAATTGTAATGGTAAAAAGTTTGTGCTGCAGACTTTTAACAAAAGTGAGCATTAAAATAAACTATATCTAAATATTCATGTGACCGTTTGATGTTTTTCATATTTACGACAGTCGCTTTTCAAAATTTTGCAAATAAGCGGATATCGTGACATTTAAACAAAAACAATTTGTGAATATTTGAACAGTTGTGTTAAAAGGACACACAGTACATCTAGCAGATTATTTTCTCGAAACATAAATATTGTGTTCAATGAGCGTGAAATGATAAATAAATACATTTTTTAAGAACAACATATATCGAAAAATGCCTCATTTTTACCAAAATTAATAATCAATAAGGAGGCTTTCGGTAATAAATCGCTATCCACCCATTTGTTTGTAAAACAACAACTTTACTTAGATTATTGAATTGTTTACGGTACTGTAACAATGCTGTTTTTATCGATATTGACTGGAATGCATGCCCCTTTAAAGGGGCACTCCCTATATCTAGCAGATTATATTTTCGAAGCATAGATTATGTGTTCAATAAACGTAAAATGATAAATAAACACAATTATTTCAAAGAAAGACCTATGGCGAAAACTGCCTCATTTTATCGCAGTTAATCAGTACAGAGGCTCGCATCCACCCATTAATTGTACAACTTTACATAGATTATCGAATGGTTTACGGTACTGTAGTGCATTTTTAACCGCTGATTTTATCGATAATGACTGGGAATTCATAGCTGAAAATTTTAGGTATTATTACTGTACTTTCAAAGATTATATTATTTATGTTTTGGGGTTATCTAGTTTGACACCAGTTATAGGACATTCCCCTTTAAAGCTGCTCGCTCACAGTTGCCCTGAAAATAGAAGTTTCATCATTAATAAACTAATACGTGAAATGTAAAATTAATGGATATAATGAAAAACATAAGTACAAATCTACATAGGAATTTGCAAAAATCCATTGAAAATGTTGGAAAACTAGGTTTTACGCGACCGCTACACTTTATGTTTATGTTGAAATCTCAAAATTTGCAAGCATATAATTCAAATTTACAGATATACTACACGGGAATTCATACTTGAACCTTTTTATTTGACTGTTTGTTCTAAAATATGTTATTGAGAGCAAGCAGATTTAAACACTTGACCGAACGGACGAAGTATTTTACATTAAAACAAAAATAATATCAAACAGGGAATGCCACGTACCAAAAACATTTAAAGTTGAAAAACATACTTAATCTAGTGAAAGGGTTATATGTTATACAAAACAGTCAAAACGGTAGCCGGCGGATCAATTTAGTTGGCCTCTTGAATCTGGAAATAAGACTATCAAAACAACCTTTCTCAACAAGAACAACAACTTAACATATCTCATAAATAAGAGTTTCATTTAATTTCCAGTAAAACATTCAACTTTAACATTTGAATGTGAATGGAAAATCGCAAACTAGATTTGTCTGTACACACGCAATAACATAAAGCATTAAACGAATACATCTGTGACTGTTTATGGCCTAAATTCACTGTGCAAGACAAAGCTTTGCGAAATTAGACTGTGAAACAAAAACATATTGTTTTCTTAAAGTTTTATTTAACGATGGAGCGTTTGGTGATAATCACATATGGTATATCTTCTGGTACATTTCGATGTGTATGTTTGTCACAGCACGTCCATAATATCATATTGTCAATATTGACACCTGAAAAAATTACCAGACACGGGGCGGGGGGGCGGGGGGGGGCTGACAAACATGCATACAAATTCATTTTAATTTGTACATTTTACACTGCGGGACACTATTACATATGAATTACGACAGTGGCAACTTTGAGCACCAAAAACAGACACATATAGTGCTTTGAACATTGAATATGTCGCCGCGATAATGTCAAGTTATGCCTTAATTGTGACATATAGTAACACCTTTAAGTTTCTAACCCATTCTAGATTTCAGTGATAACTTTCATACGCACATGTTAAATGAGAAATATATTATTAGGGTTAAAGTGGCAGCAAATTATATTTTAGGAAGCACTTTGATAAGGCAAGGCCTAGAAATGATAATCATCATCGTTTTACGTTTGAAGCTATGACAGGTTTTGTTTAATGACACTGAATGACAACGATATAACAAAGAAGTGTTTTGAGCATTTGATATCTCAGGTAATAGCGTTGTATAATTACTGCGGACTGCAAATTATAAATCATAGGCCTAAATAATCTAGACGGGTTTCTATATTTACTTGTACTTAACATCATCTTGTTAACGCAAACTAATACGTTCATAGGGTATATACGCACTATAAGCATAACTTTATGACCCGATAGCATACATGACTTTGACATTTAAGTGAGATTTTGACCTTCGGTCTAGGGTCCTGAATCTGTTGAGGGACACATCGTATAAGTTATTCTGAGTTAAAATTGTATATTTGACTGATAGAAAACACTCAATATTTTTAGTTTTTGGAAAGGCATTGGGTCATTTTAGCGTGGTGACTCTGATCTCTGGATACCCGGTAGAATAATAAATGATTTGTGGTATTTGCTATAACCTAGATATGACATTCCTAAACAAACTACTTAAAAGCAGACATCCCCTTGCCTTTTTATGCCGTGTACCTTTGCTGCTGTAGCAACAGTTGTTTAATTGTTGTATGTATATATCATACTATACTAGCCTAATAATAGTTTATGGGGAGATTAGGAAGATATATTTGCTAATAACAATAGCTAGGTGTCTTATTTCAAGAAAGAGTAAGTGTGATAACTTTCGATAATGTAGCCCAAACAATTAGTTTGTCACATTTCAAAACCGGAAGGAATTTTTTTTGCTTGTATCACTACAAATGTTCTACTCTTTATGTATTTTATAAAAACACAGTAGCTGCTGTCTAGAAAGATCTGTAGGCAGTACGTACAACGGAATGTGTATGACACACACTGCCTTGTTTATTCTTTGTTAAATAGAGCACATTACGTTTGCCGTGTTGCCGTTATGAATTACTGTATTAAAGCAAGAGTTAGATTATATCTATAAATCGAAATCATAGGTAGTTGTTTTCAAGGTCAATGCAAAAGCTAGAAACATATTGTTGGAAAGCCGCCGGGCTCAAGAAGATGTCCAAAATTAAACAAATTCATTCGGAAAAAAAATCATTACAACGAAAACCATCATCGTAAAAATGACGGACTATCAACACACTACTGACAGGTAAAGTAAAGTTAGTTACATTGATGTTTGTCAGTCTAAAAAAGATCCCCATAAAAGACGCTTTTCTCGAGGGTTCCAAAAATGTAAATATACGTGGAAAATGAGGATTCATAGATTTTCTACGCGACGTTACTCAACAACTGCATGATTACAATATAGCCCCACTTCACTAAAGTTTAACGGGGCTAATGAGTCAACATATCTTTCGGTTTTGCCTCTTTGCTAGTTCTATTTGTGTTCGACAGTTCTTCAAAGCATGCTCTTTTACATATTTGTCCTGTCAAAATCATGAGTTTAAACGTGATTTAAAAAAAGTACAATAGATGAAAGGTCGCATCCGTTGCATAATATCTGCAAAAGGAATAGCACAAACTGAACAAAACCGAACAATATAGTTATATTCCGCAAGAAAAGTGTTAAATTAAAAGGTTACCATACCGTTTATTGTGAGCGATGACTGTACCGGTGACATTTTAGAGAAAATGCTGACCATACCGGTATATAGTACAAGAATTCAGCGACCAGTGACAAATCAAACCTGCTTTTTAGCCAGTTTCATTACTGAACAAAACCAAACAATATAGTTATATTCCGTAAGAAAAGTGTTAAATTAAAAGGTGACCATACCGTTTATTGTGTGCGATGACTGTACCGGTGCGTTTTTCCGACCGTACCGGTGACTTTTTAGAGAAAATGCTGACCGTACCGGTATATAGTACAAGAATTCAGCGATCAGTGACAAATCAAACCTGCTTTTTAGCCAGTTTCATTACTGAAAATACATTTCTAACCGGTTTCTGTTACAACTTGTCAATGACTGATTCTGTCATTATCTCGTCAGTATTCATGCAATTACATGTACCTCGGTTTACAAATAACCCTCTCGAGTAAATTTAGCTTTTTGTCCGGCATGTGTGTATGCATAAGAATAATAACCCTTAGGTGTAGCATTTACAGTCTACTGTGGCAGTTATCAATTCTGATAAATAACAATTATTATCACACCCTCCCTATATACCTGATCTTGCCCCCTGTCATCGTGGCCCTGTGACTTTTATTTGTGTCCATTACTGAGAAAATGCTTGCTGGAGCCAAATACATGTCTAGGTCCAGTTTGTTTCAGCCGTTATTATGTACCTGAGACATAGGTCTGTGTCATGGTTTACAGACAGAGCTGGCAAAAGTGATACAGAATACTTCGAAAAAACGTAAAAATATTTGATAATTTCAGAAAAGTACCAAAAGTCCACAAATTTCCGACCGCCCTCGTATTTCCAAATATCATTCTCCAATAGGTAAAACAGTAAGCTGTGTTATTGCAATCAAGTTAACGTTTAACTGTTTGGTTTATAGAAAACATAACTTGTCAGGGATTTCCCAAGTAACTCAAAATTAGTGTGCAGCACCAGTTTTGATTGGCTTGGAAACTAAAGTTGGCTTGGAAACTGAATGTCTAATACTAGTTCTTTAGATGCTAAAAGCTCCTAAACACCTAGAAATGCATATTAATAAAAATAATTCAATTACAATCCATTTAGGATAATATGACAGTGACGTAACAGAAGAGTCCAATATCATTGTATCCGTTTGATAATGGCAGAATTAATATTTTTCCGCCATCATGTCGAACCTTTATATTAAGTGCTTTTAAAGTCGTGGGTACGCAAATATCTATTACGTCACTGTCGCACTGTCCTGAATAAACAGCAATTGTCAATCCTTTGTTAAGCGAGTTAAAGATGCTTGTTATGTGGCACGGTTTTCTTGCTCAAATTTGTTCGATTCGCCACCTTTTCATAGTTGATAGCATTCAGTATTCGGCTAAGTACATGTACGTACAATGCGACACTGTAATTTGAATATTTTAATATAAATTTATTAAGTAAATGATTAATAACATGATGCTAGACGCTGAATCTGATCGGTTAAGCAGAAATTTGATTTGATTTGATGAGAATTTTATCAAGGTCCGTCCAAAAGAGCACTTATGTTAGCTTAATATTTGGATGAGACCCCGGCATGTCTCCCGTCATGCCTAAAAAATAAAATTTTGAAGCCAGAAATAGGAGAAATTTACCTGACTGCAATTCCAGCCAGTATAGCCAAAGGTTGTATTTGATTGGTTACCAAATAGTAGGCCAATCACGGCGACCAATGAGATCTAAGTGTGATGGACCTAGTTTGTATGTCTGGATCGTGGTAGCCTAACAGTTTTTAGAAAATTTTGATACTAGATGTTATATGTGTTTGTTTTGTAAAGTAAAAATCCCCTTTAATAAAGTGTTGTCCTATTTTTATTTTGCTTAGCTTTTTGTGATGATAAAACTTTTAATTGTCCTGAATGATAGAATAAAATGTTGTCCGAAAAGATGGTTTTACTTATTTGAACAAGTTAAAAAGTATGCATGAAAGTTTGACTTATGTTCCTACTCTGAAATTTTGAAAATATAAAAACCCCTTAAAAGCCAAATAAGCCAGCAACCGCACAGGCTACTTGTTAACTTTACTTCTTTAATTATAATGGTGTACAATAGAAAATTATAAAGAGACTTCTACTAGTTGGTTGTTTACTACCGGAGCTAGAAGCAAAAATCGGATAGCGAATTAACCCATTGAGCCAGGAGAGACAAAAATGATATAACCAATCAGCAGGGTGCTAATGGCCGCCAGTTCGGTCTACTACTGTTGAAAAAGCACAGTCATTAATGTAATTATTTGAATCATTTGTATCATAAATTAGATAAAATGCCAAAATTTGTCTTTAAATATATGAATGTTGCTGTAGATCATGAGTTCGTAAAATAGAAATTTTATTAAAGTTTTGTGGAATTTTGGTGAGAAATTCTTTTTAATTGTTTCAGAAGGAAATTTTAATTTTAATCTGTTAATCTGTTTTATTTTTTACTTATAAATAATAAAAGAAGTAAGTGTAGATCATGATTTGCATGATCGGCGATTCGGTCCTCGGACAGATGCTGGTGAACTACTATTCCTGATCCTGGTTGACTAACCAGTACTTTTCACATCTTCTTTGTTGTGAGTGATTGGGTTTTTCGTGCCTGAGTAAGATTGTTCTTAATGTAGTTTTGATCTTATATTACACATCTTTATTGGTTCGAAAATATAATTGCGAAAGTTAGATATGCTTTTTAAGATTAACATTGCTGTTCGTACTACTTGACCTGACCTACTTGTTGGTTTTGGGTGACCTACTGCGACTTTTAGTGCGCATGAACCGGATGGAGTTATAACAGGTGCGCGTTTGGCTTTTTTGGATCCGGCTATTTTTTGACAGTAGATTACTGCTTCCATTTAGGAAATAAGTAGTGTTTTATGCATTTTCTGCAATGTCTGGGGTATCTAGTTATAGGATCAATCACTGTTTTTGGTTAGTTATGACTTTTTATAAGGGCATTAAGTATGCATTTTCTTGTTTAAGCAGTCATTAATTGTGATTATTTCTATTTTCTACGTTTTTCCAGTCATTGTCCTGGTGATTATTTTGGACATTTATTAGTTGTATGTTTGTTTTTGTAATCACCAGGGGTTTGTATATGCGTGGGTTATAATGGTATGTCGCCACAGACACTATTTTTTCTTATGTAGGTATCAAATTTCTTACTCAGACACTAGAACCGCTGAAAAGTAAAAATTTGTTAATTTCACATATTTCTATAAAATGACTAATAACTATCTAATCTACTGAGCTTCCGTCACATGTCAAGATGTCGGCTTTATACCGGGTTTGTCACGTGGTAGGTATTTGTAGTAATTATTCTATACATGTGTTTTTTATATATTTAGATAGAGAAAAAGGATTTTTTGCCGATTTTGTTTAAATAAAGCTTTTTTCTTACGGTTTTTTGTGTTATATCTTTGGTCCTTGTTATTCTAAATATAATTTGGTCGAAATATAAACTGTCAATGTTTTGTATCCTTTATAAATTGTCTTTTATGCTACAAAATTTTGGAAAATCGCGGAATAAATTATCTGTAATAAAATTGTCTAATTTTTTCAATCTTTTCTATTTTCATTTCAAATCTTTACTAAATCGTGCTTTATAGTTATGGCTAGGGTGTTGGGTAGCCCTTATCTAGTTCT
The DNA here is from genome assembly GCA_022818135.1 of Saxidomus purpurata. Classification (NCBI taxonomy): domain Eukaryota; kingdom Metazoa; phylum Mollusca; class Bivalvia; order Venerida; family Veneridae; genus Saxidomus; species Saxidomus purpurata. The sequence goes on along the minus strand of JAFMSR010000009.1, from coordinate 41,726,866 downwards.
AAAGTTTTTTGATATAAAATTTTCATTTTTTCCGGAGGTATATGAATTCAGTGTTTTAGATATGTGTTTTGTCTAAAAGATTCACCTGAGGTGGGGGTTTGATGTCCTTGACCTTTCTGTACCGGAAGCTCATTCTTGCTAACATATATACATGTATAATAAAGTATACTAAACTACTTAAAGGTAAATTACAGGACACCCCTGGTTTACAGAGAGTGTGTTAGGGGTTTCTTAGTGTGGAAATATTTGTTTTATGTCACTAAAATGCGATACTGACTTGTCTATTCTAATCTAATCTACGAAATAACATATCTACAATCTATAATAGACTTGCCATATCTACCCCTATGTACTTTTATCAAATATAGAGTTGTGTGAGTTGTGTGCTGTGTACTGTATATAGGGTCATAGAGCTCAGGGCTAGCACCATGCATTCCGCGCACCATGCTCCTGCAGAGTCCAAGTACCGTTTTTCCCCCATTGCGAGTTACGCATTATTTCGTTAAGGTGGGAGTCCCAAATAAAGGGTAAGATACGGTTTTTAGTCGATCTACACTTGCGCAGTCCGTGTACTACATCATACTTCCCCTTGGTCTTTTGGTACGACCATGTGGGTGTGTGGGTTCGAGTGCTTGCCGGGCGGCATTAACACTCCGTAAAAGTCACCTATGACGTTTGTGTTTTCAGTGTATGTTTGTTCTGGTGTTTTGCCGAGCAGTCAATTATGTAATCAGTCCTAATCTATATTTTTTCATTGTGTCCTATATTTTTGATAAATTCGAATACGGCCAGGCGAATATCTTGTGCTATTTCTTTTGGTGGATCTAACAGAGTTTTTTCCGTAATGGTTATTAATTCTAATTTCAGAAGTTTTGTTTCAAATATTTTCCTTTCTTCCGAATATAATGGGCAGTGAAACAGTAGATGGCCAAAATTTTCTATTTCGTTACAGTGTTGGCAGTTTTTGTCTTCTATGTATCGGTCCCCTTTAAGATAGCTACTTTTAAGTTTAAGTCTAGTATACATTGTGTCTATTTTTCTATCATGATGGTACGTTTGTAATTTACTAGGCGGTTTAATATTAATTTCTATGTTATGTGTTGAGCAGTAAGTTTCCCATTGCTGTAGATATTTTTGTTTTACTTTATCTTTTATGATGCTGTAGACTTCCGGTACACTGAGCTTAATAGGAATTTCTGTACCGGAAGTGCTGCCGAATTTTGCTTTGTCGTCTGCTAATTCATTTCCGTTTATGCCCACATGACTCGGTACCCACATTAATTGAATTTCGTCCCCTCTATGCTTTATGGCTGTAACGGACTTTAAAATACTGTAAATCATTTCTTGCCTATGAGACTGACCTGATTTTATTGCTAATAAAGAACTCAGACTATCGCTAATAATGACTGCTTTTGAAATATAGTTTTCTTTGCAATAAGTTATTGCATAATCTATTGCTGCTAATTCACATGTAAATATTGAAGTTTGATGGTTAAGCTTCAGACTCTTGTTATGTAGAATTGTGCCGTCTTCTGCTATAACTACTATACCCGCCCCTGCTATTTGTTTGGACGGGTCTTTACTACCATCTGTATAAATTTGAGTAAAGTCTCTAAAGTGTCTAATAATGTTTAAATTTGCAATAATTTTGTTTCTTTCATTATCTTCTGCTTTGTTAATTTTCCCTACTAAATCTAGGTTAATCTCAGGCATTTCAATATTGATAAGTTGTTCGTAGCACGGTTCTTGAATTTGGGTTTCGCTTAGGCCGTATTCTGTGATTAATGTCCTAATGCTTTGTGAATAAGGTTTCTTTAAATTTTTATTACTCTTTGTCTTATAAAAATATGCTGGTTGGTCACAAATTTCATCGTTGATTGGTAAGTTCTGGCCCAGTCTGGAGCTTCTGGCCCAGTATTTTAGAGCTTGAAGTTCTCTTTGCAGAGGCAGTGGAATCATGGCAGTCTCGGTATGTAGAGGGAGGGTGGGGGTGTGCCTCGGACATCCTATAATGGTTTTTAGTGCCCTGTTTTGTAGCCTTTGAACTGTTTTTAGTTGTGAATCTTTAGCGGAGGCATAAACTATGCTGCCATAGTTGATTTTGCTTAAGATGAGGGCCTTATAGATATTCAGAAGGCATTTTTTGTCTGTGCCCCACGATTTCCCTTTTACTGCTCTTATGATATTTAAGTCTCTAAGACATCTTTTCGACATGTATTCTACGTGCATTTTCCATGATAAGGTTTTGTCAAAATACATCCCTAGAAATTTTGCATGCTCATTATATGTGAGGTTCGTTCCACATAATGTTAATTTCGGAAAGTTGGTGGCTCTTTCCGGAGGTTTTACGGCCTGTCTGTGTACTAATAAAACTTGAGTTTTAGTCGGGTTAATGATGAATCCCCATGAATTGCTCCATTTTTCTATTTCGTTCAAAACAGTTTGGGCTTTTTTCACTGCCTGCACCGGACTGTTTGAGGTTAGCCATGTTGCTGAATCATCCACAAATTGGGATATTTGAGCATTTATAGTTGGGTGTTGCGTATTAAGGTTTTTAATTTGTTCTTCGAAAGTATTCATCATTAAACTGAAAATTATGGGAGACAATACCGCTCCCTGGGGGCATCCATTCACTGTTTCCACTACCTCTGAGAGAGCTCCATTATATTTTACCTTAATCTGTCTGTTTTGTAAAAAGCACCTTAACCATTTTATCATGCGCCCTTGTATGCCAGAATTTAGGAGTTGCATGAGTGCTCCTCCGTTCCACATTTTATCAAATGCATTACTCAGATCTAAAAATATAGCTAAAAGATATTTATGTTCTGCCTGTGCTTTCTTGCAATCGGACTCTAATCTAGTGATGTTATCGTCGCATGAGTGATGCGACCTGCATCCGGACTGGTATTTGGACATAAGATTGTTCTTTTCTAAATATGTGCACAGTCTCGGTTTAATCATTTTTTGCATTAGTTTTGTAAATGTTGAAGTTAAAGAAATCGGTCTATAAGAAGCAGGTTCATTTTTGTCTTTATTAGGTTTTAGTAATGGTATGATAACTGCATGATTCCAGCTTTCTGGCGTGGTGCCCTCTACCCATGATTGGTTAAAGATTTGAAGAAGTGTATTCCTGCTTTCCTGTGGTAATTTTTTGAGTATTTTGTAATAAATCAGGTCTTCTCCCGGTGCACCGTCCTTGCAGTTCGACAAAGCTTTATTAAATTCAAATATAGTAAATTCTTGGTTATATTCTTGTGAGTTATCATTGTTCCTATCATTGATATGTTCATTTACTGCTCTGTTTATATTCCTTTTGTGTAATAAAAATTCTCTAGTGTACCCTTTATTACTGCTAGCTTCGGCATATTGTTTGACTAATGCGTTAGCTTTTTCTTTTGGTTCCGTAATATTTTGTTGGCCTATCTTAAAGACTGGATTGCTCTTTGGTACACTGCCTTTAACTTTATTTACAAAATTCCAAACTTCCTTAGATGATGTATTACATGTGATAGTTGAGCAGAATTTGCGCCAACTGTCCTGCTTTGCCTTTTTAACTACTCTTACTGCTCTTGCTCGGGCCATTTTGAATAAAATGAGAGTTATGGGAGTTTTTTCCCCTTTTATGAATTTTACGTCTAATTTCTCTGCTTCTTATGGCTTCGTGGCATTCCTGTGTCCACCATACTTTCTTGATTCTAGTTTTGATATTTTTGGGTTTAGATTTTGGAATTGTTTTTTCTAAAATACCATTAAGTTTATCTAGAAATTCTTTGAAATTTTCCTCTACTGTTTGATTCTTAATCTTGTAATTTAATTCTACCATGCATAAATGATGAAATTCCATCCACTGGGCAGTGGATGCCTTGTCTATCAGCCATTTTTCAGTTATCATTACATTTTCAAATCTTATTGGAGTTTCTATTATTGTGATTATTGGAAGATGATCACTATTGAAGCTGTTGTCGACTACAAGGAACGTTGCCCTAGGGTGCAGACCTGCGGAGACTATAGACAGATCCAGGGCTGAATCTGTGTGGTTTGCCTGCTCGGCGAGACGGGTGCATTGACCATCGTTTATGCAATTTAGATCTGACTCGTTCATAAAGTCTATCAGATCCTCTGCCCCAGCATCGCGCCTAAAGTCATTTTCGGGGTTCCAAAGTGGATGTTTTAAATTGAAGTCTCCTACTATTACATTTGACTGTCCTAAATTTTTGAAGGTATTCCTAAAAACATTAATGTTGTTGTTTTCTTTGCTATTTGTATAGTAATTATAAATCGAAATGTTATTATCTTTGCCAATGATTTCTATTGCAATATTTTGATTAACATTATTGTAATCAGTATTTTTGGTTATGTATGATAGACCGTTGCGGACATATATGCATAACCCTCCTGAGGTGGGGGTTTCTTTGTTATGAAACGTTACGGGTTTTTGGTAATCCTTGAATTTGAAAGGATTATGTTTTTCTGCCAAATGGGTTTCCTGTAGACAAATAACATCTATTGGTTTTTTTTGATCTATGAGAAAATTTTGTAATTCATTACATTTAGTGTACGATTCTGATCTCATACCCCGAATATTCCATGAAATGATGCTGAGGCAGGGTCTGGTGGACTCAGTAATTACCTCAGCTGTTTTGTGATCCATTAATGGTTTATTCGGAGTTGTTTTGTGTTATTGGTGTTTTAGCCTAAGTTCTACATAAGTTTAGTGGACAATGTATTTTCATTTGTCCATTTGGTCCTGGGTAGAGAATGTGTGGGTGTGGGTGATTTGTGTTAGTAATTCTCCTTAGTGTTGGTACTGGGTTAAGTCCCCCTTGAAATCTGTAGTACATTGGGCCTGCCTGGTGTCTTGGTTGGTACCCATAATTCCCTCCCCAAGAAGGTTCTCTTTTAATTTTTCTATGAGGTGAGGGTAGGGGGTTAGCACACCTTTCTTGTTTTACTTTAATTATATCCTTAGTACTAGGTATATTTTTGGGTGTTGTAATTTTGGGGTCAGATTTTTGGGTTTTGTCTTTGGTTTCTGTTGTAATTGGGGTGGGGGTGACAATAGGTGGGGGTATTTTATCTTGAGGAGTGTGCTTTATCTTGGCACACTTTGTTTCATATTCCTTTGTTATCTTATTGTTTGTATCATTTATCTTTGATACGTATTTTCTGTACACGGGGCAAGTTTTGCTTGAACCCCAGTGATTACCCGAACAATTGATGCATTTAAGTATTTGAGCCTGGCACATTGATAGTTCATGGTTGCCGGTACATTTCGGGCATTTGGTTTTATTTCGACATTGTCGTGTTTTGTGCCCTGGGGCTTGGCACTTACTACATCTTATGATACTTAATGTCGTTGGTTTAACTAATTCTTTTGAACCCACTAATTCTATTGGCATTTCTGAACAAGTAAAAGTTAAAATGATCTGATTTGTTTTTTCCTTTTTCCCTTATTATTGATTTCTTTTTGCCGTATAGTGGCAATGTTTTTGTTGTTTTTCATGAGATTATTTTTGAATTGTTCGGTGCTTTGGTTTTTTGGCACCTCTAGGACTCCCATACTTATGTTTGATATTTTGGGGGTTGGGGCTTTTTTGTTTTCAATTTTAAGCTCATGTCTTCCAAACCTAAAATCTTTGATCTTTGTTTCAAAATCGGACCTAGCCTTGAAATATAAAATTCCTTTGTTGCTTTCAATGTTTTTAATTTTGTCCCCCCCGAATTGTTGCTTTAAATTTTTTTCTATTTCTAACAGTTTATGTGTGCTAAGCCCCCCTTGAACCCCTTTTATAACCATATCGGTCCATTTTGGCGATTTTTCTTTGTTACCTACTTTTGGTGATTTGGCCTGTTTTTGTGTGGTATGGGGGGTTGGGGTGGGGATAGTTTTTGTATCTTTTTGTATTCCCAAAGTTTTTCCCCCTCCCTCCTCTAAAATTTGAAATTTGTTTTTTAGTTGTATGGGTGATGTTGTTTTTGTATTTTTCCTATCATTTTGGGGGGTGGCATTAATTTCTATGGGTGTTAATGTTTGTATTTCTATATATTTCTTCTCTATTTCATTTGTTTGTGTACTACCTATTCTACTCTCACTAACATATTGTGTGGATGCATTATTAGTTACCACTTCTGTTTGGGTTCCTATGGACCTTGTGCACTTATTGTCATTGGCACTTGTGGTTTGAGTCTCTGTATTCCTAGTGCGCTTATTGTCATTGGCACTTTTTTGTTGGGATTCTATGGGCAAGGTGTACTTATTGCCGATGGCACTGGCGTTTTGCGTTTCTACAGAGATTGTGCTCTTATTGATACTGGCACTGTCTGATTTCCTAGCTGCTTCTTTTCCTGCATTAAGTTCCACTACCCTAGCAAACAAAGCTTCAGCCATGGGTGGGACTGCCCTTTGATGTAATATGGCTTGAAGGGTGAGTATTAGTTCACGCCAACTAAAACTGTCCGATGTCATATGTGAATTATCACCAGCTACCTGCTCTATTAATCTAACTACTTTGCTCTGTTGAGCTCTACGTACTACAGTTATTTTTCGTTTGTGCTCCCTGACTGCTTTAGCTGCAGAGACTTTTGCCTTTGAAGCTAATTGTTTTATGTCACTCATTGTTATTTGTGTGTTTTGAACCTGAGACTTAGAAAAAAAATTAAATTTTGAGATTTTTTTTTTTTTTTTTTTTTTTTTTTAAATTTCAACTTGTAATATTTTCCCCTTAAAAAATATTTTTCTAGTAAATGTCTTTAATTTTCCTTCTATGTTGATAAAAACTTGTTTAATTAAGTGCTTATTGATTGTGACCTTAAAGCTAAATTGTTCTACTGACTGTGGTGGTAAAAGCTACACTATAAAGTATCACACAAAGACTAAAAGGTACCCTATAATATCCACTAACATTCTAACTTGAAGCCTATTTCACACCTTTCCTTGAAGTTGAGAAGTTTGACAATAGAAGTTAGAAAGGTGTTGGAAATAACTTGTAATTATTGTCTCTTATTTACTCAGCAATCAATAGAAAATAGACAATATAAATTCCCTACAGATCTAATTGCAGATAAGGACAAACTGGGAATAATTTTGACACGGCCTAATTACTATTTGTACAATGTATACAATTAGCAGGAATTAGCTAATTACAGATGGGGTTTGATTGTAAGAAACCGTCTGCTTTTGTCCCTTAAACCTTTAATATCTTAAAAACTGCTTAAGTAATCTTTCTCAAATTTTGGTCACTGTTTATTTATTCATTAATTTCCATTCAAAGCTTATTATGAATGTCCTATTTGCTAAAATGACCGTGCCACTGGTCTTTTAGTTTGCTCTACCCCAAACTAACTTTTGTTATATTTCTTAATTTTTCCCTATTTACCCTTATTTTCCCTTGAAATACCTTCAACCCCGCTAAACCTTGTTTCTCTTTCCCACTGAAAAATAAGCTTTCTTTTTAGCGATTTACTAGATCTATTTGAATTACTAGTAAATACACTACGCTTACTAACAGGGTCTTGATTCTAATAATCAAGCCTCTTTTCCTAACTTAGCTACTAAATTCTGTTTTGAAGAAAGATAGTCGGTTCACCTAAGTATTCCGGCTATCTTTTACCTAATTTTCAACAACTATTGCCCCGGACAAATGCTTTCCTATTTAAACTTTCTTACCCCACTTTTATCTTTTCTTTACCCTTGTCTTTCCCGCTCGTAACTTATCCTATCCTTTATCCTTAATCCTGATCGCGTATCCCTCCTAGTGGCACTTAACTTACGAAAATAAGTTTAACTCTTAAACACTTCAACTTTTAAAAAAAAAAAAAAATATTTTTGAAAATTTTCTAAGTACGAAAAATTTTCGGACTTAGTTTATCTGAGTGACAATATCTGAGCACATGTTTTAACGTGTTGACAGGTCAACAGTCAGTTAAGCAGAAATCGTCTGCATCGCTTATTTATTATAGTGTTTTTGCCAAAATGATGACAACGAACTGATACAACTCAAAAAATAATTTAAACGAAACACGTGACACATGAATTAAATCAACTGTGTATATTTGCAAATCATTACGTGTTCAACAGCATGCAAACTGCATTGAATACGCATGTGAGAGATCGTGTTTATAAAAACGGATTGTAATTTCTGTATTTAACTGATACGAATGTACATTTTCTTTAAAATTTTCGTTTCTTTAAAAGGTTTATTACGTGAAAGTTTGAAATAACGCCAGAATGTTACCCTTGATGACATTTGCTGGATTGGTCATTTTAATTATTGCTACTGTGATTTACCGTTTAAAAGTAAGTAATGATTAAAATGAAAGTGTCGTTATATTAACCAGTAAGTACAATGTATTTGCCAATATTTGAGCACGCTTTAATTCAGTATATTACTAATTAAATAGGATTGCGTCACTTTGAGGCACGTTTTCCTCCAGTGGTCCAGACCGAAACGTGTCTGATTCGTGGAAATAGACTGTCCCCTGAATGCACTATGCTAAAATCTCATATACAGTACATCCCAGGCGGATTCCATTTTAGCCGCGGAATAGCTCGGAAGGTTTTACACGCGTGGAATCGCGCGGTGTAAGGATGCAGACGCGGAGGATCCGTAAAAGATTCACGTTTTTCTTTAAAAGTAATGCATCAGCTTATCATCGTTTTCGTTGATGCGTTGTGGGGAACATTTTGTTCGTTATGAATATAAGTACTGATAATTATTTGCCTGGCAAATTTATGCATAATTATATTGAAACCTGTATCAGCACTAACACATGTACGCTGCTAATTTACTAAAATTGACTTTTCCAGGATTCAATTTAGATGAGTATATAAAATTATAATGTTTCAAAGGGTGGTATCTAAGTATTACTAAATCTCGAACAGTGTAGAACTAATCATGCACGGCAAGTGAGAGATACATGTTCTTATCTTTCACCAAAATACAAGTAGCAGTCTAAAGCTTTGGAACCTTATCATGTGATTTATAATGCTTCTAATTCATGTTACATTTGTATCCCTTGACCGTTGCGTCAACATAAACACATGTTTAACTGGTGTATTGAAGTGATAATCAGACCCTTGATCATTGATCAAAAAATGTTATATATGCGTGTATTTGAAAAACAGTAGTTTACAATGCATTCAGGAAACAAGTTAGACTCACACATGTACTTTTTATAACAAATCTTAATTAGCTGTATGAACATTCTTAATAACGTTGACAAACGGCATTAGAATTTGTGTCATTTATTACTTGGACGTAGGTCCGATTCCTAGAGTTGAACATTAACATTTTACCAACGACATGAGAGCTATGAACCGGGGACACAACTTGTTATCGTACGTATTTGATGCATTATTAAAAAATAAAGATGTAATTAACGCCTCATGTTCAGGCTTGAACTCAAACCTGGGACCTATAAACCTATAAAGTATAATATTTTGCATAGTATTGCCGACTAAATTTCTTTCGTATTGAATTTAGTGTAGTAGCATCTTGTTACTTTTCCTTCGTTGTAGTGAAAGTTTAAGTTGAAGTTTTTGAAGAAATGTTCATTTTGTAGAATGAATTATACCTACAGCATTGTTTAATATTTAAAACAGAGAGTAATACCCGAAACGGAATTTCATATTTTTGTTGTCACACCCATGCTCAATAAGCATCTTTTTGACGAGAGGAGATTGTGTCGATGAATTTAAAGCTTGAAGGAAAGAAATTGCACGCTGTCTTCCACCAGGTTCACATTAAACAAGAGATATTTGTTTCGAAAAAAATGTTTGTCTCCCGCACTTATGACCTTGTCCTTTGAGTTAGTGACCCCGAATTATACAATGCTCAATTAGACTTCATACTGATGCTTCTGACAAGGTGTTATGAAAATGCCGCTATATGTTTTAGAGAAGAAGCGGGACAAATATTTCTGTTTTCACGTCTCTGTGACCCTGATGTTTGAGCTAGAAACCACACATTACAATATCTATAACAGCAAGGGGTTTTGAAGAAGAGTACGGACACAATTTCATTTCTTTTATTTTAAACTCTTGAACTTTTATATATGCACAAAAATACTTCATACTGATGCGTCCTGCACAGTCTAGCGAAAATGAAGAGGAGCTTTGTTGATTAAGCGCGGACATGTTGTAACTGAATATCAAGAAGTCATCATAGTACGCAAAATATTTTTAAAGTCCTATAACGTATACACAAATCGATAAAGCGGAATATTCTGACGATAAGCATAACTAAACTTTGTACTAAACATTTCTAACATGTTTCATTGAAATCCATTCAAGCGATTAAGAGGAGTTGCGCGGGCAAACTTTATGACCAATCGACCGCCAAATCAATACGTCTGGGAGACATTATTAGTTAATGATAATTACTGACATAAATACATGTATCCAGAGAAACTAATTTTTGGGACAAGCTTGAGTTCTCTGTAGTGAAACTTTATAAATTCAACTACAAATACATAATATAATTTAGTATGAGAGCTAAAAAGTACATTAAGACGCATGTAAGGCACACATTTGTGTAACCTTTAACCTTAAAGGTGCAGTAAGGGATTTTAACAAAAAATTTCCAACTTGAAAACATATATTGCAGAATTTACTTCTGAGTGTTTTAAAATGATTGATGTTGGAATTATGTGAAAAGTCTGACTCGTTATTGTTTTTGAGTAACATTTATGCATGCATATTTATAATAATTTTCCCGCCATTTAATTTCTGGTACATTGTACAACCAAAAATTAGATACAGGGGTAATTCATATGGGAGAAAAGTTTAAGATGCAAAGATTTTTTCAAAGGGTTAATGTGGAACAGTGTTATTTTTGGAACACTTTAAGATGGGAATGAAATATTACAATTTATTTTTTTTTGTTAAAATCCCTTACTGCAACTTTAAGATATCGTTGCCAATACAAATAGCGAAAAAATCAGTAAAAATGTTGTTTACAAGCATTCAGTCATGAAGGTCATGAACAGAATGTTTACTGACATTGAAAAGATGTTGTAAATTATCTAATGCATAGTTGGTTACATACAATGTATGACATTGTGTTGTCTGAACCTTATCATCTGTTTAAGGTGTATGTTTGTCACTTACATTGCGTTGAATAAGTTTGATTTGAATAACAGTTAAATTTAAATTCAGTTCAAATATGTTATCTAAATATCTTTCCTTTACAAAAGTATTTCACCACATAGCAATATCATGCTGAAAACAAAAATAGTTTCTTTAGAGACTATAACATTATGAATTATTAGAGACTACATGTATAACAGGTAAATTGCGAGTTATTTACGCAATTGCACATCTTAACTAAAATTAACACGAGCAATTACTCCATCCGTAATCCATGAGTGCCAGATTTTATTTAACACAGTTGCAAATTCGTCTAGCTATGAATATTTTCATGAAAGGGTTAACATCAAAACTTTCAGGGAGCTCAGGTACTCCGTATATATCCTATATGTAAGGAAAATTAATGCTTTGAAACAGATTATGACTTTGCAAAGCTGGAGCAGCTACTGTATATTCTCCGACGAATTTCACGAAGTCTGAGACATAATTTGTTTTTGTACCGTTTAACAGTCTACTACTTCCTAAATGCCCTACAATGTACAATATGGGAATTAAAAACATACATTGTTCTGTCCGGTACCTGTTTTAAGGCACAACTAACAGAGATAACTCTTCAAAAAATTGTAAATTCAACAAACTGACAAATATCGCGGATACTAGCAAACTGACGAGGTGAACAAAAATTAAGATGAAAAGCTAGAAACTTTTTCATTGTAAGTAACGATTTTGCGACTAATTAAGTTTGCGGATCGACTGTGTTGCGAATTTCGCTTACTTAAAACGAGTGAAATAATTTCTAGGTTTACAGTATTACCAGATTTTTGCAAAATCCCCGGGTTTTTGGACAACTCACTGGTAGATATATGTTTTTAGCAGGAAATCCTGCATTTCAAAGCTTTGAGGAAACATGCGTCACTAATCATCATGATCTGCAAGCTGATACATTTAAAGTGTTGCTTGTTATGCACTCATCCAATCACAACACAAGAGGTTTCCGATAATTTATCACAACATCAATGCATAATTGCATGGACATCTGCCAATTGATGTGTAAATTTGTTTTTGCGCTGTTACAAAAACATCAAATCTTTGAATTTTGTTAAACTTGACTGAATGATTTAATTATCTGCTTATCATCTATTTGAAAAGTTAATGAATCACCACTTACTACCCTCTGGGCAATTTACCTAAGATGATAGTGACAATTAACACAAACTCTTGTCAACAAATAAGTTTCGTCATCTTATCGACTGTACACAATACAAGTACTTCTTCATTATCGATATCACGTTTTTCTGCCAAATATCTTTGCTTCTGTGTGCACAGGAATACCGCTGAAGAAACTTGCATAGAATTCGGACACATGCTTTACAAGTACTTAGCAGTAAATCATATTTAAAAACACAAACTCGTAGGTACACCCGCACAAACTTGTAAGATTGGGTTTTTTTTTAACTTCAGACTTGTCAGTTTTTGTGATGAACAGAGAGATGAATGGAAATCTCCTTTGTACTCTACATTTACGTAGTGACAACCCTTTAAACTCATAGCGCCACTTCAATTACATTTATGTAACAACATTTACACAATATCTATGCTTACCATAACAAATAATCACCTGTTTACATCAAACGATCAGATTTGCAACATTTCTGCCACCATCTTTTGCGGATAGCCCTTTTGGCCATCAGTTCTAGAAAAGTTAGGCCATCTGAAAATAATTTAGGTTATACATTACTAAATGTTGAAGTAATCAAGAGTTACTTCCCATTCAAACCTTTACTAAGTCATTCTTAGATGGCCACAGGCAAATTGTGTCTACAACTGTTCAATAAAAGTCAAACGATTCGAAGATTCCTTTACTAAGTCATTCTTAGATGGCCACATGTAAATTGTGTCTATCACTGTTCAATGAAAGATAAACGACAATATTCTGAGAGTAAAGCGTCTACCATGGAATATTTAGTAATAATTAACCTTTCATTTCTCATCCTATATGTTTTTAAGTCGGACATTTAACGATGGCCACAGTTAGATAAGATATCTACATGTTCACAGTTACGAGTATGATGGTTTTCCAAAAGATTATTCCTTTACTTAGTCATTCTTAGATGGCCACAGGCAAATTGTGTCTACAACTGTTCAATGAAAGTCAAACGATTCGAAGATTCCTTTACCAAGTCATTCTTAGATGGCCACAGGCAAATTGTGTCTATGACTGTTCCATTAAAGACAAACGACAATGTTATGAAGATAAAGGGACTACCGTGGAATATTTAGTAATTACCTTTCATTTCTCATCCCTTTTCTTCTTAGGTCGGCCATTTAACGATGGTCACGGGTAGATAAGATTTCTATATGTTCACTGTTACCAGTATGATGGTTTTCCAAAATATTCTTCATTTACTTAGTCATTCTTAGATGGCCACAGGCAAATTGTGTCTATAACTGTGGAATATTTAATATTTAAAGAATCTTTTATTCTTTATCTTTTTTACAAAATGGCTCTATTAAGTAATGACAAGCATCAAATTCCTATGGCCATCAATGACCTTTTATTCATTATTCATTATATGTTTGGCTCTATTGAACAAAAGCATGCATGAAATCTGCGTGGCCATCTGTGGCCTTTCGTTAAATGTTATTCTGGTTCTACTGAACAAATGCATGCATCAATTTCACGTGGTCATCTCTTACCTGTCATATTATATAATTCTGGCTTAATTGAACAACGACATGCATCAAGTTCCAGGTCATAGATAGACACAGGCAATTGATGCATGTCTTTGTTCAAAAGAGCCATATACAAGCATGCAAAAGGTCTCAGATGGCCACAGGAAATTGATACATGTCTTTGTTCTATAAAGTCAGAATTAATTATTGTTAGACGAGAGATGGCCACAGGAAATTGATGCATGTTTTTGTTTTATACAGTCAGAATTATTGTAAATGATAGGCGAGAGATGGCCACAGGAAATCGATGCATGTTTTTGTTATATATAGTCGGAATTACATGTATTGTATATGATAGTTCACAGATGGCCACAAGAAATTGATGCATGTCTTTGTTCTATAATAGTCAGAATTATTGTATATGATAGTCCATATATGTCTTTGTTCAAGAGAGCAAAAATAACATCATGCGATAATCCATCTTAGTTAAATTAATCGGGCCATAATTCATATATATTTGTTTATTGTGTGTTTTAACTAGGTGTTGCCATGCAATTTTACTTCTTGCGCAGAAATATATAAGGGCCTGTATCTATTTACTAGCCTTATTAATTTGGCGTTTCCGTGTGACCACTTTCATAGATCTGATATTTTATAACTGTCACACCTCTACAAGGCGAGCAACTGTAAAATGTCAACCTGTAAAATCGGTTTTCCTCCGAAGTGGAAATAGTGAGACTATCTTTGATTTGATGAGAATTTTATCAAGGTCCGTCCCAAAGAGCATGTATGTTAGCTTAGTATTGGGATGAGACCCCTGTGAGACTATCTATCTATAATTCCGTTCAATAACTTCTCTCGTAGGTCCGCACTATGCCTTCCACGGACCGTATAATACTCCACGAGGTTAAGTAACACTAATTTTATTTTCGGATGGCCACAGCAGTATTTTTTTCTGATGGCCAAAAGGAATATTCATCTTTTGCAGCTTCCGTTAAATGTTTATTGTGCGGAATTCTGCGGGCCTATTTGAGGACCGAAATATCATGTGGACTTTAAAATCGATTTTGTCATAATAATTATTAGTACATGTATCAATAGATTTAAGTAATCGTCAATTTCCCGTACATTTAATTTCAACGACAGGCTTCGTACCGCACTCGGAAACTCGTCAAACAAAGACTACAGTATAAAGGTCGTTGTCTAAACACTTTCAATATTCTAAAAATAAATAATCAGGCCCGCACAATACCCGTAGAATAAACTGGTCCATCCACCCCTCTTGATTGGCTACACGGTTCCCGAAAAACGTTTCACGGTTAGAGTCATTCTGATTGGCTACACGGATTTAACTAAACTGAAACGAGAACCGTTTACGGTGCGGTAACCGTTAATCGGTAATCGAGAACGCGCGGAAGTGAAACGCTGGCGGTACTGTATGACATTGTGTTGTCTGAACCTTATCATCTGTTTAAGGTGTATGTTTGTCACTTACATTGCGTTGAATAAGTTTGATTTGAATAACAGTTAAATTTAAATTCAGTTCAAATATGTTATCTAAATATCTTTCCTTTACAAAAGTATTTCACCACATAGCAATATCATGCTGAAAACAAAAATAGTTTCTTTAGAGACTATAACATTATGAATTATTAGAGACTACATGTATAACAGGTAAATTGCGAGTTATTTACGCAATTGCACATCTTAACTAAAATTAACACGAGCAATTACTCCATCCGTAATCCATGAGTGCCAGATTTTATTTAACACAGTTGCAAATTCGTCTAGCTATGAATATTTTCATGAAAGGGTTAACATCAAAACTTTCAGGGAGCTCAGGTACTCCGTATATATCCTATATGTAAGGAAAATTAATGCTTTGAAACAGATTATGACTTTGCAAAGCTGGAGCAGCTACTGTATATTCTGCATGTCTTGATAATTTCTACCATGAATTCATCATCTTTCATTTACTACGTGCGCTCCTCCAAAGAATGTGTCTTTAAGTATTTTACATTGCCTTTGTCCATCAAAACCGGACTGCCATGTTTGTTAGGTAATGGTAATACATATCTTCCATCTGACTGTCGATATGATATAAGCCTGTAAAGTGCTAACTACTTTGCATCCATCTATACGGTCACACGATATATCAACCAAGTTGAATACAAATGTAGCTATTTCACAAACACAAAAGTACGGGGATCAGTTAACATGTGATCGTTGCTTTGAAAGATATCTCTCACAAATAATTTTTGAAATATATATCTTGTCTTTTAAGAGATATCTCTTTCAGTTCCACAGATATCTCTATTGCGTAACAAGAAATCTTTCAAGAAGTGAAATCTCTGCTACATACATAGATATCTCTGTCTCTGCACAGGAGATATCTGTCTGTGATACAAGGACATATCTCAACGTGAAAAATATATCACTATTAAAACGTAATATATCTCTTTGAAATTAATGAGATATCTTTCTTCCGAATACATAGTAAAATGGCTTGCGATAAGAAAAACATTTACGTCTAGCATGAATGCTCTAGTTTTGCTTACATGTACGTGAAAAACGAATAGTAAACAAAATGTATTTTGATATGAATACAAACCGGTAATAGAATTAAATAGCTATTAGTGATCAGCACGAATTGTGTTCAGAAACATAAATATCATCGGATACTGAATGGTATTTTATATAAACGTGAAAAGAGTGAGGAAAAGGAATTGACAGTGATGATTCTAGTGCTTGGAGGTTGCTTTCCATTGATGTATACTCAGGTGCCCTAAGTTGATAACAAAAACATTCTTACACGTGTATTTAAAAGTCGGTGGAACCAAACACTCCACTCCCATATTCGTACATAAATGAAAGTCTGCCAACTTTGAGTCGATTTAAATAAATGAATTGAATTGAATGTTTTCCTTGATTTGACTGTCTGTTCAAAAGCTACTAATTAAGCCACGGATTATATCTCGTAATCAAACTAAAATATTTTTTTATAAAATTAAGCAAACACCACACCTGAAATCGCGATTCAACCTAATCGAAAGTTTGGTGAATCATGCAAGTATTATGAACTCTGTGTATTAACAAACCATAACATAAAAGCGTGTTTCACTTATGTTTTCACCGTGTTTTTCATGAATCATAACACTTAAAATAATCAAGCGAATCAGCTTAAGCGGTTTTCAAAAGAAGTGCGATATTGGCAATGACATGCGGAAAAATAATGGTTTTGTTACCTGCCAATTTTCTCGCATAGTCATAGTTGGTGAGAATTTTACACTAATATAAATTATCCGAGCGAATTAAATTCAAATTTGCGTACCCGGATATCTTATTGATACAATCTCATGCATTTGCAAATTAAAACATTTGCCACATTGAAGACGACTGTGGATATTTATAAAATAAAATGCAATATTTCTTGAAATTTGCAAACGGTGTACTTTCGCCTACACCACCGTCCTAAAATAGAGTGTGTTATTATTTACTTCAATCTGCACATTTTCATCTCTGCCCAGGAATTAATCAAAACATTTGACAATACCACAAACTGGCTAAAATTGACATATTTTACGAAGATGACGACAAAAAATTAAGTGTTATTAAGTTATAGAGAATTAATAAAGTATTATCACGCCTTGAATGCCAAGTCAAAAAACTAGGTTTTAATGAAAAGTGCCAAGTATATGTATATTTTCAGTTCATTTCATATTCTTACACTACTGAAAATTCTCCTATATAGGCAAAGAAGGATTTGAGCGTGATATACTACAAAGTATATCACTCTAGGCGTGCGGAACTATTTTTGACCGCTGAAATTCCCTGCTGCGTAATTTTCAAACAACATCTAAAAGTGTGCATGCGCTAATACACTTGGATCGGTATTGTTGTGAATGAATTCACGAGATGCAAAACAAATCGTAGTAAAATATTCTACACTAAGTCTTCCGGTATAGCCAGTAATATCTACATCAACAAAAATAAGACGAATATTGTTTTATTTGAGGAGAGAAATGGACAGCCAAAATTTCATGAAATGTAAGTAATGCACGGAATACTCTAAGTTCAAGGCGGCGACTTAATGTATGCGCAGCAAAAAGTACCCTTTCGAATATCATTTTGTTTAGGCCTGGGTGATTAATTACGAAGCATCTAAACGACACACAGTGATATACCAACCGGTAAATCACTCAAAAGTGAAATTTATTTCCTAAATAAAGCGTAACTCCCTGTTAATACATAGCATGGAAAATTAGTTCGAAAGCGAACCACTGAAAGTCTATTAAGCCTCATACTATAATTGTAAATGCTTATGCACGTTTAAACTGTTTACACGCATTTTATAAACATTGCAACGTATGTTAAAGAAAATGCCTAGAACACCTTTAACATATTAGTAGAGACTATAATATATCGCGTAAGCAAATTTACATTAAATTTTAATCAAGAAAACATTTAGAAAATTAAAGTTCTTTTTTTTTCAGAAGAAACAGGCATAAATACACTTAGGGCACCATTGTAACGCAACATTTTAATTTAATTCTTCGTAGACCCGATGGGTGACAGTTTTCCAAGAAGACGCTGATATTTAGTGTCGAGATAATGTTACGATGGAGAAAGACCTGCATGCATGCTGAAGACCAAATGTTATTGCTGTCAAAACAATTACGATATAAGACATTTAGAATATCTAAACACACGAATGAAATTAATATGCTTTGTGCGCGCCGATTCGACGCATTCTATCATTTCCCGTGTTTTAGAGTGACACTACGAGCAATTTACTGCAGATGTTTTTTTTTTTTTAATTGAAAGCATAACTGATGAAAATGACGTGGTTGGCGAAGCAGAGAAATACCTTCAAATTTTCGGTTGAAATGACGATTTTGTGTATTTCCATGACGTTTTCACGCATAACGTCACATTGTACATGGTCGACGTTTTTGACGTTCTGACGGCACGGTAAATGTTCTTAGGTGTCTATTAATATGCTTTCACCGTATATTGGAAATAAAAATTTCAGGCACATTTGCATACATAACGAGTCGAGCCCTTTATAACAAAGGGAAATCACTCTTTTAATAATTCAATTTCATATCTAAGACTTATGCACAATCCACTGCAAACTAAAAACAATCAAACTATTTTAAGTGAATTTTACAATAATTATTTTCTGAAGTTCTATTAACATCTTCAAATGGTTGTTTGTACATAGAAAACCACTCTGGATATTTACGATGGGCATAGACAGTATATGCATTGCCATTATAAATTTCCTACTTTCCATATATTAAGTAAATCATAATTCATTAGTTTAGTATTCATTATACACACGTTTAGGGACAATGCGATTAAAAGTTATGTGTAAAAATTAGATACATTTGAATTATTGAACTGCCTGTAACATTTCCCCACCCACCTTGCGCAGTATACCTTCTTGTACAAGTCACTGTTGTTTAAGTAGATTCGGAACTACATGTATCTGAAACGTATCAAAATTTACATTCTCATTTATATCCTTTCTCAGGCAGTTTTGCTATAAATTATTTAAAGAATGGCAACAAAATATAAGTATTTTGCAAAAGAGTAAAAAATAGGTATTTTTTTAGTACAAATTCCTGATAATTTAACAAAAATGGAAACTATATCAGAACAAGACATATACCTACATTTTGTGTATACATTTTGATATAGTAGTGATAGTTAGCAACATTAATATAATATGCGGTACTTGTAAGCACTTGCATGTGAAAGGGTATGTGATAGGGTATTTTTCAAAAGTTAGGCGGCTATCTTGGCGGCCATCTTTGATTGTAGAGTTTTCAAGGCGGGAACTTTTGGGAACTTTGTGTTTATGGATACTACAGACATTGAACTTTCAGAAAACATAAGGTTTATTTCTGT
This sequence comes from Saxidomus purpurata, assembly GCA_022818135.1. Taxonomy (NCBI): domain Eukaryota; kingdom Metazoa; phylum Mollusca; class Bivalvia; order Venerida; family Veneridae; genus Saxidomus; species Saxidomus purpurata. Next base: position 41,707,194 of record JAFMSR010000009.1, on the reverse strand, counting down.
ATGAATTTTGTCCGAGTTCAGCATATTTTGAGGCTTAACAGCCTTGACTTTAAATCATTATAGTTAACACAACATGTGCTGCTCATGGTACATGTTAGTATGTGCATTTGTAATCTTCATATCAACACTATGCATTTGCAACTGCTTGTTTTTCTAAATCTGGTGTACATATACACAGTTGACCGGCAGGCAGCCTGAATCACACGGTTGTCCTATTTACAACAAGGTTGTCGCAATTTGGATAAATAGAGAACGAAAGGGCACCTTTCCTTAACGCTCCCACACACATCGGATATCTCATTTGGTGACTTCGGGTAAAACCGTTGTTTTTTTTAATAGCTGTGGTTACATATAATTATGTAGTGCTCACATTTCTAAATTAAATATGGTAAATGTGACACTTATTTAATGTAAAAGTAAGTTTAATATGACTATGCTGTGTCAGTATGTAAAATCTAATCTTTAACATAATAAACACGTGTTTTATTTATCTCAAGTTACTTGGTTTGGAATACTGAGAAAGTTGACGATATAGGTATGTTCATTGGTGACAACTTCTGTTTCAATACTAAGCATACAAAGTATATATATTGAAATGATAGTTTCTATCTTTTTTAGATCTAAAATATGAATACATTTGAAGATGTTACATGTACATGTAGCGATATCGGGAATATCGTCGCCAAGCACGGTCTTCGTTTTTCTTTTTTAATCTTGCTTCTCATAAATACTCCTTAATATGTCTTCAAATATGAATGACTAATTAAAATAGGATTTAACATGTCTATTTATAATACATGTTAAATTAAGCTAAAATCTGGGTAAGTTCACCAGCAAACAACTTTATCAGAATTTTACAGTTGAAAAGATATGCATATTCTATTTCAGAAATCAAAGAATTCGTCGACCGTACCAGGCTTGGCTCAGTGGTGTTTTTGCCACTGACCGTTCCAAGGCGGTGCCCCACTGTGTTCCTTTAATTGTTCGTTTTGTCCTCGTGTGTTTGCTTTGTATGCTAGTGTGTGTTGGTAGTGTATATGTGTGTGTGTACATGATTGTGTGTGTGTGCGTGTGTGTGTGTGTGTGTGTGTGTGTGTGTGTGTGTGTGTGTGTGTGTGTGTTGGTGGTGTGCACTTCTGGGTGCTGTGGGGTTCGTTTTGGGGAGGCTGCGTTTTTGGTACGTGGCATTCCCTGTTTGATATTATTTTTGTTTTTTTGGACCCAGTGACAAAAGAGTATGTACTGCTAATCATTTTACTTTATATACATTAGGACGTCAACTGTACCAGGAGTGGAGCCAGTAACAAAATATTATGAGCTGCTAATCTTTCATCTTTAAATACATTTAGCCTTAAATTTTAACGGGCTTGGTAATAGATTTCATCTAGAGTGAGTCTCGAGAGCGATTAATATCAGTTGTAAGAATTTGGTTTGCAATCAAAAATAATTTAATTAGTAACCATTAAAAGAATTCATTCTGAATGTTTGAACTATACTTGTATCATACTGAAAAAATGATTTATAAATTCATTTAATAGTCCGCTTTCTTGTTCTGAATATATAAGATAGTCTACTGCTGCGAACACTCCCGTCGACGTTTCCAAATGTTATTTTAGAAAAATAGGATTAATGCATACTTTAGACGAAATTATCATCATTTCTTAAAACGCAAGGATACCTTGATAACAATACCGGCTTAATGTATTGCACTGGTCTCTAGTTCTAAATTTTAAGGGAAGGAAATCTTCGTGACATGGCTAAAGCAGGAAGTCTGCATGAGTTTCTATCAGATCTTCATAAACAGTTTGGACCAATAGCATCGTTTTGGTGGGGAACAACTTACGTTGTCAGCATCGCTAATGCAGAGTTATTCAAACAAAATCTAAATGCATATGATAGGCCAAGTAAGTATGTTTTAATCAATATACTATTTTTACAGCTATTTGTTTCGTTTTCTCCAGCAACCGACGGTTAGGTGTAAATAACATTATTATATAAAGCAACAATGACCAAATGTTTTGTCGTTTTCTTTTCAAATGATGTAAAACTTAACTTACCGTCACTGGAATATTCGAAAAACCCTGTGATTGTGATCTATGACTAACGTAAGAATTTTGTCTCTTTTACAAGTGATTGTTTTCGAGTTGTATGAACCACTGTTTGGTGCAAAGAGCATTACCTTTGCCAATGGAGACGATTGCAGGACACGCCTTAGTCTGTATGATAAGTGTTTAACACATATGGCATGCCAACAATATTTCATCACATTTCAAGAGGTACTGCCATTTTTGTATTTACAGGCTCGTTTATATATTATTTAAAATTATGCTTTAAGCTATTAGAAATAATCTGAACATAAATGATATCCGCGTAAATGATTAAGTATATATCCCGTAAGTTTAGAAGGACACATTGTTACTAATGTACATGTATTTGTCTTTGAACTATATATTGGTAACATGAGTTTGTACCGCTCTTTTGCCTTTTTTGCCCACTTTAGGTAGCCAATGATATTTCAAATAAATGGGAGACCATGTTAAACGGAGAACACATTCAATTGACACAATACATGTTTGCTTTTGCGTTGAAATCATCATTTGCGTCGTTGTTTGGAGAACTGATGAAAAATGACAAAGATATTTTTGACTTCAGGAAATCGTTCGATGTGGTTGGTATAATCTCTTTTTCTAATTTCAGTTGTTTTTACCCCCACGACCATCCCATTAATTTAGTTCAGGGAATCACTGTAGCATCAGTCAGAATGATTTTCGAACCTGTCTCTCCTAAATGTCTTCAAATTTACCGGTCAGTATTCCAGTGCCGACAGTGACGTTGACTGTTGATATTAAAGGGACATACCCTACATCTAGCAGATAATATTCTCGAAACATAGATAATGTGTGCAATGAACGTAAAATGATATATAAATAAGATTTAAAAGAACAAATTCGAAAAATGCCTCATTTTACCACTTTTAATCAAAATAGAAGCCTTCTGTAATAAAGCGCTATCCACCCATCATGGAGGAATACTGGTGAGGTTTTGGATTTTTGCACTTCCGGAAAATTACATTTGTTATATTTCAAAAACTATGATTTGACGGGGGATAAAAATATGCAGGCTCAATAGGAATAGTTAAGTGCCAAAAAATTGAACGTTTTCGAAAAAAAATATTTTGACCTGTCATTTTGTGACTAAATTGACAAATTTTGCCATATGCCAAAATGGGGGTTCGGGTATGAAATGAGTTTTAGTAAAGTAGGTGGGGTAATAATAAGGAGCAAATATTTTGTCAGATGAAGACAAAATACCACTATCTCTAATTTTGAATATTTATACCTATTCTTAAAAATACATCACATACATGAACGCTGACAATACCAAATTCTATCTAATTTTGTTGTTAGCACCTCGCTTTGATAGTGTGCCAATGAAAATAAATATGCGATGAAGTTACGTCATCGACCCATCAATATTTTTCCGGATATTTACTAGCAATATGTTAGTCTGTATAAAAAACAGGGTCATTATCTTGTTATTTTGAATTTCAGCCGTAACCCCTTTTAAACGCACAACAACAATTCTATATATATTATGAATAGTTACGGTACTGCAATATGTTTTTAACCGCTGGTTGGATCATAAATGTCAGGAGTGTATAGCTTAAACCTTTAGGTTAAAGTTATAATACTTCCAAATATTCTATTATTTTTGTTTTTGTGGTTACAAATATTTAGTTTGATATCAGTTATAGTGGTTCAGTACAGTTTTACTCACTGGCTAGCGAACAGTTCAGGTCATGATGTACACTTATCATAAAGGTGTAAACTAATTCTTCTAGGAAATTGCTTGTATTCGTAAGTACATGCGTTAACAGACACATATTTGTAAAACAAGAAACATTTAAGGTGAAATGCGCCTCAAATTGAATGCTCGAATTTTCTTCCCACATTTGCACATTGTATATTTCAGCATATTTCCGAAAGCGCACGGAATTTCTTTTTGTAATATCTTGTTAACTTTTTCTTCAGTAGTACTTCAAACATAGCTACTGACGTCACTTTTTTCCTAGCGCGCTTTCCTACACTGTCGGCAGGTTTTGAAGCTGTAGCGTTTTGATTTGTTATATATTTTCAACCTACTGATTTTATCTTATATCTTTCAATTAGATCTACAAACTGATATAAAATTCGACGTAAAAGGTTTGACGTATAACCGCTATGCACGGATTTGAGACGTCAAAATGGAAATAAATGACTTCGAGTTTTGTTAAAATTTTAGCGTAAAATTAAATTTGTAAGAAATCGGCTCGATGAAAAAACGTTAAAGTTCAATATGTTTTGTAAAAACTATTGTGCTATTAGTTGACACTGTAAAAATTAGGGGTCACCGACTTAAGTATTTCGTCATTTTACCAATTCGTACCCCTACCCCATGTCTGACATAAGCGTTTAAATGTCACATGTGTCCTTTGAATAAATGAAAATTTAAAGCACAACTTGATACTGTGTCAAATAAATAATACTGTTTATAACAAAATAGTAATGATTTAAAGACATCAAATTAGCAATATGTAAAAAATGATTACGTATATACATACTGAAAAAAAATCTACTTCACTGAAAAAATAAAATATCTACTTCCTTTAATTTTAGTAATTTACATCAATTATCGCATAACCTTGCATGCCATAATAACTATAATATTGACGGAATCTTCCTGGAATATGACCAGTTGTTGCACAGACGGGAGGAATTAAACAGGTCCCGGTCAAATTCCGCTGATGGGATTCGAACCGGCAACCTTCGAATGAGGTGTCTGCCGCTATATATCTACACATCGGCGTCACCCTACATAGTGTTTACTTCATTCTTTACTTTAACACATTTTTCTAAATGCATAGTTTTGTTCGATTTTCCGTGCGATAACAATGACCTCTTTCAGTCATAGTGCATTGATGAATAAAAATGCCATCGTCATGTTTAATAATCGCGATTTTGATTGTCTGGGTGTTCGAAAAGGCAGGTAAGAAAGAAATGTTTCCTTCACTTTAATTTGGTCGTTTAAATTATCTTTCATATTTTATAATCATCACGGGTTGGAAGTGTGAGATAGCAAATCAGTTTTCCGTCACAAGTTTTATATCCAAAGATTTCATATCTGTAGCGCTTTGGTTATAGATATGAAAATGACGTACACAAAAAATAGAAAGACAACCACATTACAGAGGAATAAACAGACTGCTATCTATTGATTATTTAAGAAAACATTAACATTTCACAATTTCAAAACAGAATTAGATATTCCGATATATATGGATAAAGATGAGACAGTTGACTTTACTCCGTATTGGCTTATGTGGCAGAAGACCAGAGTGTGATCCCCGGCAAGGAAACATGGTATGTGCCCTACGGCAATGAACCTAGCACAACACCAAGCTGTGAATGAGTTTAACACTCATGCAAATTAACCAGGCCCCGTGATTTTAAAACTTTTAGATAACTAGAGAAGCAATTCTGATAGACAGCAAGTTAAGACAATAATTTATTAAGTGTTTTAAATATTTATATTGATTCAAAGTTTGAGCACGAAACTGAGTTGAGTTATAATCATGGGGCGAACCTTCTGACATAAAAAACAAAGTTTCGCAGTTGATTTATATTTATCTTAATTTATTAAATGTTTTAAATATTTATATTGATTCAAAGTTTGAGCACGAAACTGAGTTGAGTTATAATCATGGGGCGAACCTTCTGACATAGAAAACAAAGTTTCGCAGTTGATTTATATTTATCTTCGGTTTCGTCTTACGATAAGCACGTGGCAAGTCTGGTTACATCGTTATTTTTTTACACAGATAAAACAAACAGAAGGGACGGGTGCTGCGGTGGTCGAGTGGTTAACGCTCTGGACTACTAATCCGGAGGTCCCCGGTCCGAATCCCGGCCGGGTCATTGGAAATTACAGAAACACTTTGCAGTGTTTCCCACCCATCTAGAGATGAACTTGTTAGAAATCAAGAGGTAGTCTCACATGAAACGGTGCTATACACCGGACATGTAAAAGAAACAAGGGGTCTATTCGTGAAAGAGCTAGGGTATGGTACCCGGATTCCCTTGTATATTCATATGTCTCTCTTCAACCAGCGCCTGTCAGGAGTATTGGCAAGTTTACCCAGGGAAAAGTGCCAGGGTCGGCCGGGAATTGCAAACAATCGAAGAAAAAAGTAGCTAAAGTAATTAAACTAGTGTGATTAAAAAATCTTACTTAAGCTAATGAAATGATTAAAACTTTTAATATTCAAAGCATATAATTCTTATTTCATACGATAACTAAATAAATACTATAAGCTTACGTCACATCTGCAGTTTATTAATCCCCAGGCCTCTTATTCAGCGCCTTATAAAGAATTTCTGGGTTTTTAGTTACTAGTAGTATAAATGCGCGTTCAGTTGCACTACATGTCGAAATGACGACAATTATGATTCATAGATTCGAACCCGCATGCTGCTTGACTTGAATTCTTCTCACAACCTTTATCGTCGGTTATAAGGAAATTATAAAAGAATTGTATTACACTTACAATATCCGTCATCTCGCACTTACGGAAAGTTATTTATTCGGAGTAATCACTGGAAGATATATTCATGTAAAAAGGTCAGGGTCAGGTTAATTTGTCCGCATTATACGTGTACCACTATTGAAAAGTCGTTGGTTCTTCCAGTCATAAGTGCTTCGGTTGATTATTGTTTTAGTGAGGAGAACAATGAATAAAAAAATCGAGCGAAAACAAGTTATATGTAGTTTTAAAACAAAAGACTCGCACGTGAAACTAAGGGCGGCGAATTTGATCTCAATCTCCACACACAAATGTTACTAGCTGTCTTTTCAGCCTAAATTTTAAATTGAGATTTCGTATGCTGGTGCTTTACACCGGAGAAAAACGAAATACGTATGGTTATGAAAGGATGCGCAGTATTTTCGAAAACCCAAAGATACATACTTAGTTTCAAAAGTTAATAAAAACACAAAGGAATGTAGACCTGTGTATACTTCAAACTGTATTCAGATGATGCTTGGAGTGGAATGGGAATACAGACCCCGTTCAGGCGATGCTTTCATTGAGGAGGTGAAAAATTACTTTTACTGCGATAAATTAGAATTAAATATCATTTAACACAAACAGATGCTCATCACAATCATACATTCACGAACTTAACATGAAAGTGTGCAAGAGTTCAGTTTTGTTCATTAATGTATTTTGTATATCGATGTTTATATGACGTGTTTTATTTTTCCACGAGTTCCTTCTTTTGCATTGACTGAAATGAGAAAAATAAAAACACCACGGAACAATTAGTTAAGCAACTAATGTAGTTTTTCTTTACAAAATAAACTCTTGTTCTTTATGTGTCTATATATATCCGATCTTGCATTGGTTGTTCGCACCCATCCCAGTCACGGAAATACTGAAATATTGTATTAATGTTTCAACATTTAGAAGTATTCGTTATATATACCAAGTCGCCACTGTAGCATCTGAATTAATTCTATTAGAGTTGCAGGTATGGTACCGTATATTGTTACTATGTACATGACGGGAGGGTGTAAATCCGATCTAAACGCTGTAGAAAAAGCACTGGTCAAAGATCACATTAACCTATAAAAATTTTAGGCAGATAAAGAATCGTAGCTTTTAAAATAGCCCATCCTGGATTATAAATTGCTTTATTGAAAAACATGAGCCTGTTAGTAAATCAACTTATTCCTGTGTAAAAACAATAAACGTACAAAGTAACTTCCAGTACATCACAACGTCAAAACTACGTTTGGGGTAGGGGTGAAATTTCGTGGAATTGTAAAAATAGTAAGCCGGTGACCCATCCTTTTTATCATATCAAATGATCGTAAAATAATTTTTATACAGCATATCAAACATATGCGTTTTTTCATCGAGCTGATTTTTAATATCTCCAATTGTAAGACAAAATTTTAAGCCAAACCCTGACAGAAATTTACCGTTTTGACGTCACATAATCGCGACTAGCGTCTCAAGCGTCGAAATTGTTTCATCAAATTTTATACCATTTTAAAGAACGTCTTAAATACAAAGCGCATGTTACTTTATATTGTCTATAAATTTGAAAATAAAAGCGCGGTGAAGGAAAACTCTGGGAATAATATGAAATAGCGTGCTGTGCAAAAAGTGACGTCAGTGGCAATGTTTGAAGCACAACAGCATAGAAACTGTAAGAGATATCAAAACATTGAAATCGGATTTCCATCACAAATATCTTCAAGTATGCACAGTGTAAATTTCATGAGAAAATTCGAACAAAATATTTGAGGCGCATTCCACCTTAAGCTTCAAAATCGTACGTGTACATGTAGTTACGAAATTTGTTCAGTTCATGTACATTTTTACACTAATTCATTTTGACTTGCAATGTATTTGCAGTACCGTTGTTAATTCATTAACTGAAACATTTTATGATTAGTGTCCCATTGCCTGCTTGTGACGGCTGTCACTTTAAAAAGCGTGTACAATTTTGCTATTAGAAGATTTAAATGTGACATCTTTGTGCTTATTTCTTTGATTTTATTAAGTTAAACTAGTCTGGAAGAACGATTGAGAACCTACATGTAGTTGTTTCAGATAAAATACAGGCTATAACACAAAATAATTTACAGACTTTCACAGTTTCTTCGCTCTGTTTAAAGGATATAATTTTACTGTTTGCACTTTGATAATCAGATGTGGTCAGAAATGGAGCTCAGGTTCATCGAACCCCCTACGGCAGAGAGAGAAACTAACTTTTTAGAAGGTAATTATTGTTATGTTTTTAAAACTTTAAATTGCTTGATATGTTCAGGAACCGGTTATAGAGTATTCCTGATACATTTTTGTATGTTAAAAAGGTAATCTCACTTTGTGACATTTGATGCATTATACAAATTTGTCCACACGTTTTGTTTATTCAAATAGAAAAATCGAAACTTGAAGCTATTACCAAACGTATGATGAAGTACCGAAAGGAGAATCCACCTCAACACGGGGAGGAAATTCTACTCGATTTACTGCTTGACTACACAGACGACGAAGAGCGTCAATTAAGTGATACTTTAACATTCTTTGTTGAAAGTTTTAACAACACGGGAAATAGTAAGTCATGAGTGCGTCTCTTCAAGTACACATGCGTCTGGCGTTTATCAACCTCAACTTAACATTGTTCTATGTATTTATGACGTACATACTGTGTTGAAACGGCGTCATATACATGTATTACACTTGAAACGTGACCGACTCTCCATTCTAACAACACATTTTTACTGATTTCAAGCATGCGTCAGGATATAGTAGTACCACGAAAACAGCTTTAGGTGTTGTATACACAATGTTGACTTAAGTTTTCAATCGATGTAAATTAAAATCAGAAGTAACTTGAAAAATGTATGCACGCGATGTAAGATCTCGGGCGATTTTAAATAAAACACTTTCACTTTTAGTGCTGTCGTGGGCGATGTATTACCTTGCGAAACATCAAGATTGCCAAGACAAAGTTGTGGCTGAGCTAAGAAGTGTTCTAGGGGCGAAAGATTTGGACCATACAAGCCTTATCCAGTTGACGTGAGTTGTAATACATACATCTATAAAACAAGTCCGAAATTCTAAATATAGATACGAAGCGTTTTGAGTTAAAATAAGAGTAACCGAACTTGAAATATGAGTAAACTTGATGAGTGCTCTGAACATCTTTCATTATGCGCGTCTAAAGACATTCCACAAGTTAAAACGATGAAAAATGTTAGAAAAAAGCTGACTTTCACAACGCTGCTAAAAGTTTTCATCGATACCAGTATTATTTAGTGTAGTGATACAGAGGTAAATAGGACCATGCACTAGCCTAACAATATACAATGTAGTTAAGAAACGAAATTACGTTAAATGTGTGTAATTTAAACAGCTGTCGTTATATACTGGATATGGTACAGTGTATGGAATAAATGATATGGCATCACAATGTTGCATCTTCTTTGTTTTAATATGAGTCCAATAGAACGGTTTTGCTTATTTGATTTTCAATGGTTGCTTATTTTGTGTCAGTATCTACAATGTAGGCCGTGGTCCGTATGCGCACACGTATTGAATAATATGATTTAATTCATAGTTATAGCTACCTTGGTCTCATTCCAGTATTTCTAGTCTATGACCTAGCGTTCATTATGAATTAATAGTGTAAACATTTCCATAGAAATATAATTGACCAGCGACACGGGAAAATGGGCCTTCGGACAAAATACTTGGAAACTACTTTTCTTGCATATTTTAAATAAACAATATTTCAATATCAACATTGGACAATTTCAGTTACCTGCGTCCAGTACATACAAAACTACAACGTTTTGAAAATGTATACCTAAGGCGTCATTGTTCACTCTAAAAATGACGTCACATACCACAATTTGACGTCAAAACTCACTTCAATTTACATGGGCAGTAAACTTTTCTGGTAATCATTTCCTAACAGCATCATTTAATTTTGGTTGCAACATTATATACTCTTTCAATATATATCATATCTGGTGAACTATTTCATGTCTTCTTTCCACGATATGCCTTTTTCATAAGGTATAGCCAAAATTAAAAAAAGAATCATTTCAAATCGCTGTTGCCATAGTAATGGTCTTGGAGGATTTTGAAGCCGAAAGTATGTTTCTGTTGAGGAAAACATAGTGGTTATCAGTTTTTAACATTGGTTTTGCATTGAAAGAGGGTGACAAAATGTAAATTTTATGGGTTTTTTTTATCAATTATTGTTGAATAATGTAACAAATGTCCGAAGGTACATTTTCGCGCGTCGAAGGTCATATATTGTTTATCTTAAGCTTTAACACGAGGGTAATTGTAATTTTACAGAACTATATTTCAGATATTTGAAGCAGATATTCAATGAGACTTTGAGGTGTGCTGCTTTAGCTCCATTTACTGCAAGGGTTCAGGACTTTGACACCGAACTTAGTGGACATAAAATACTAAAGAATGTAAGCAAATTATGAAACGTGTCATATGTCATACAATAGATATGTATAAGTAAATGTATATCTGCTAAAATAAGAAATCCGAAAAAGTCCGGGTTCCAGTTAAAATATTTCAGTATATAGTCTAATGCAAAATTATATTTTTGCATTAAGAATTACATAACACTGCCTAAAGATGTAATTTGCATCGAAATGACTATAATTATTGTACTTATTGTTTTGACGTACTATTTTGCTTATGTATCTTTAGATCTATAATTTATATGAAATGAGATTCCTAGTTTTTAAACAGAATTCATATTTAAAAAAATCGTTTTAATAGCATGTTAATAAGGAAGCGACCAAGGTAAGCCCTCAACGGTAATCCGTGTGATATTCAATATGCATGTACATACACATTACTAACCTATAAATGTAGGTCTTTTGACTTATTTTGAGAGCGTCGTTGTACTTTCTGGACGATCGACCTTTTCATTGATTTTAACTTACGTTTGTTTACAGTTAATTTACACTAGTCTCGGTATTAAATGTTCCAGAAAAAACATTTTATCGCATTTTAAATTGAAACACGATCTCTCATTGCATTGTCAAACTAAAATGTATCGTTCAGAAATGAAGAAAGTTATTGCAGTTTGTCGTATTTCATGGCTGTCTAACTAAACCAAAATGCAGCACTGCATTTCGTTTGAAAGGATTTATTTTGGCGCTAAAGTAACATTTGTTCATACGATAATTTAACTTCAAAATCTATATCTACAACATGTATGTGTCCCTACCTCATAAGGACGAGCGCAATGATAAACAGATGGTTACTTAAAAATTACCAGATCGGGATACTTGCAGTATTTACCAGTGCTGGAAATCTCATCTTACACCCCCTATGGTAAACGACTCTTGTGAATTACTTGTGTAACAAAGTTATTAACAATGTGACGTCACTTTCCCAAACACAGCATCTGAATAACGTTTGTTTTAATATTAAACTACGTTATTTCAATACGTTTGTACTTAGTAAATATCTACTTTAAAGTGCAAGACGGTATACAAGTAAAAGTTAAGATATATCCGTCACTTCGAGCAACTGTTTCGCGGAAACTCGGCAGCGCCTCATTCCCTCCAAAAGAGTTACACTCCCTGACGTATATTTCGATCTGAACCGCGTGTTCATGGAAGAAACTTATATTCTATCGCATTCATACACTAGCTGTCATGACAAGAGAGACTGATACTGAATAAGTTGTTAAGGCTATATTCTCTTACATTGTATAATATTTTCATATAGCTTGTCTGCAAAGATTAATTCTCTATTATCAAAAAACATTCTACTCAATTTATTTGTAACTGAACTTTGAATTTACATTGTTTTTTTGTGCATTTACGAGTACAAGGATTACACATATTGAATTGTAAGAAGCAAAAAGCGTTTGTCAAGCGGATATGCACTTATTTTAATAGCACATTTTACAGATTAATTGTTCATTTTTCTGAAAACAGCTTTTTGTTTATTTAATTACAGACCCCTGTAATTCAGGCTCTTGGTGTTGCTTTTAAAGATGAGACAGTTTTCCCTCAACCTGAAATGTAAGTGTACGTGTAAACCGTCGTGTGGATATCATACATTAAACTATTTTATTAGTTAGTATATTCGGTAAAAAACTAACAGTAACACTGTAAAAATTAGAAACAAGAGTAGCTTTGCTGTGTATGCCATTAGTCGTAGTTGTTGGATCGGTGGATGCTGTATTTGATGGTGTTTGGGGATAATTTGTTATGCATCCATCTTATTTTGTACATGTTTTTGTGGTATTGCGTGAGCTTGCTGCCACTGTCAATATAAAAATGAAAACACAGTTATATCTAATTATATCTAATCAAAAATGGTTTTGTGATGAATGCCATTCACTGCTACTGACCTTTATGTAGCGTACATTTTATTCGTCTTTTCAAATAATCCAAAATGATTTCTAGCTGTCGACCTCTTTTCATAAATATAGTAATGCCACCGAACAAGCAGCGAGTGAAAAGTACTGGAACCTTATAATTATAATAATTATTGTTGAAGAAAGGGAGCAAAATGATGTATATCTGTAAATTTCATTTATCTGTACTTTTTAGAAGCTGTTTATCATATCTGAGTTGTCTATCATCCGTAGCGGATAATGTATCAGAGACGATTTTAATAACAAAATGGACTTAAACGATTAGACAGTACGTAATAAGGCAGACGTACTCGTCAATAAAAAGCAACGAAATCAGCATGCTCATTGATTGCACGAAGATAACCCAACTATACTATTTTCTTCAAATACATTGAAATTACATACATTTAGTTCTGACGATATGTATTGCCTTTTTAAATAACTTGTATGTTTTCGTACTTTTACATTAAAACATATTCCTTAGCTAAAAGAGTGACGTCGTACGGAAAAGATTCTTCCAAAACGCTTCGAAATTTAGCGGCGTTGACACAACTTGTTAAAATCCAGGCAAAAGGTCATGATTATTTATTTTATTATAGATTTGATCCAGACCGGTTCTCACATGAAAATTCCAGAAAACGACCGCATTTGGCATTTTCACCTTTTGGTTTCGCCGGAAAACGTACTTGTCCAGGACAAAGATTCGCATATATGGGCGCAACCGTAGCCGTAGCCACCATACTGCAAAAGTACAAGGTCACTTTGGTTGAAGGTCAAATTATTAAACCAGTCCATGCATTTATTACTCGGCCAAAGGAGGAAATATGGATTACACTTTCAAAGAGATACATGTAGTATGCTCGTTATATTCTGAATATGATCAACTGTTTAACTTAGAAAATTGAAAACATGTTTGTTTGGTGATTTAAACATACATTTAGACAATTATACTTGATTCTATCCTTAATTATAAACATATATCAGGAACATGTATAAGACTGGTGAAGGGTTCCTAAATATTATTCAAGTCATAGGCTAGTAACATACAATGTATATACGAGGGTATCCTTTTAAATCGTAGTATTTTCAATACGTAGTTTCAATAATATTTAATACATCATTTCCACGTATGCTCATACAATTTCATGAACATTTCTCGTAATATAGAAAGTCTAAAATAAAATATAATAAAGCCATGAACGCTCTACGGCACACGCTAACGTCATACCTGTAAGCGGAAACCAGCGTTTTGAAAATCGAGATGAGATCAAATGCACATCAGGGTTAGAAGAAGACACTATATATACAGTAGTTGTATTAAGCAAATATGTGTTTACTTCCTGTCTTTGCTACGATGATGCAGATAACCAAACCCCTTTATTTTCACTGTTGATCAATAATCATCTATTTATCGACACTGCATAATCGTCCCAGATGTAGACAGGAGGTATGCTTTATGATAAATGTGTGTCCTATGCCTCTTTACAAATAATGTTACATGTTTATATTATTAACTGGTTTAGTAAACGTGTTTGCATCCGTACTATGCATTTACGGCGATTATACGAATTATGTGACATTAATTTTCAAATTTCCATGAGACTGAGTCTCAATGTCCAAATAAACGACCGACACAGAGGCCAATGGTGTGGTTTTTTTGGTGATAAACAGGATGGTTTAAGACAAAGTGACCATGTCTCAGTCATATCTATCTATGATTGTAAAATAACATAAGTTACCGTAGTAGAAAACTTTTTAAATGACAGTTTTGTTTTGGAGTAAAACATTTAACAAAGAGCATTATAGCACGTAGTCAAGTAAATTGTATTGTTGTTCGTATAAGGCGTATGGATTATTTAACTGGTTTTATAACTTTTCAAGTGCAAACTTTTAATACCGTCCGTTTTCATTGATTTTTGGATTATGCCCCAGTGGGCATCGCCAAGTGAAGTGGCAAGTTTCTTTTAAGCATAAAGTCAATCATCAAAGCTTCTATCCCCCGAGTGCTTAACTATATCTGTCAGAGCTTCTACATTCCGAGCACTTAAGTACATGTATTAGTTATTGTTCGAGGAAGAGGTCTATAAACACCATGAAAACCTCTTCCGAGAATGATAACTGACTTACCGATATGCTGCTTTGTTTTTAATTATTCATTTTGGCTTTTCAATCGTAAACTGTATTTGTAGCAATATATTTCCAGGAAAACAAATGAAAGAAAGAAGAGAATTTGCTCAATGTTTGCGTATATTGAATATCAAAATTTGCTACTTTCTACGCCGCTGTAAATGTAATTGCCAATAAATTGATAACGCACGAGAAGTGTGTGCTTTTCATGCGCCAAAACGGTATAAATTATAAAGTCAATTTGTTATATGGTTTCAGACGGTTACGAGACGGATTAATTTTCACCTCTGTAATGGGAAAAGTAAGATATTTTTCGTTTAATGTCCCCACTTGGAGGGGGAGGGTATATATTTGCTTTTGTCCGCCCATACGTACGTACGTTGGTCCCAAACATTTGTAAAATAAGATATTTTTCGTTTAATGGCCCCACTTGGAGGGGGGAGGGTATATATTTGCTTTTGTCCGCCCATACGTACGTACGTTGGTCCCAAACATTTGTGGCACGCGCTGCTCTTTTACTAGAGTCAACGAACGTCATAAAAATGTTGACCGGAATGAGAAGTTGTGTTTTTATATCGGACCATAGTCAAAATTGGCAAGTTAATGACACTCACTGCTCCTTCAGTAATTGGCATTGTCACCAAACTCTACACAAATGAATAGTTGTGTAACTGACCTTAGGTTTCAGTTTTCATATCGGACAATTAATATCAGGCCTATGGACCTTCTTATTTCATATACCATATTGTTCAGAACACGTCAAAAACACATTAATTGCTGGCATTTTGCATTGAACTATTATTTTTGTTTTTGATAACTCTGTGTATCTAGATTAGGATATTGCACGCTTGATAATAATACATTTTGAGAAATGATATTTTAATTAAAGATGTTCGTTTTTCCAATATAAATGATCCTAGATACTCAAAGTATGTGCTGTATGAAAGACAAATAACATTTCTTAACCAAACATTCACCACAGAAAGCTTCTACTGCTTTGTCTATACCTTGTGGTGCATAAATTGTATGGTTATTGTGCTAAAAAGGTATAAATATTTGAAGGAAAAAAATCACTTTTCATGAACCATAACTAATTGACATAGTAACCAAACTTTACACAACTGTTTATTGAGATGAGGTGTGCACCTGAGTTTTTGTAAATGTATTTTACATCAAGCAGGACGAAGGTATGTTTATGTTGTCACCCAGTAAAAGCAAATTTATTGAAAGCTGCTTTTGTTTTGTTATTTATTAACCATCTTCGTAGGTAAGCATTTTTTTTTAATTCCCTGCTGTTGCAGTGAGCTAAGAGCATTTGACTTTCAGACAATTTTTAGGTTCAGAGACTACATTATCTATTTTATACTCCCAACAGCGGGTAAAGTGAACGTACGTCTGTCGGTGTGTCCGTGTGTCTGTGCTTTCGTAAGACCTTCCGTTCACATGTTTGTGTCCACACGGTCACACCAACTTTCCAGGTGTTATATTAACTGTCCTGTCACTATGATACTATATATTCGCCTAATTTTTGTGTAACATTATTTACCTGGCAGTCATTAATAATCTGTTTAAATCCATAAAACTAGTCCTAGGTTTCCAAACATTTCTAATACAATGTAAGCAAATAGTACTTGATTTATATACATGTATAATATAAAGTCAGCATGTCGCAGTCACGAGTAGTTCATTCGGGTAGAGCGTTGGTTTAAATTCCCACTTGTATTTTATTTACTCATATGTAGAATAATGAATGTACGGATAGAAATATGATAGTTCTTATATATTTGGTTTAAAAAATATTGAGATACACATGTCTTACATATCTTTGTCACTTCTTAATGAAAAAAGGTTGTCAAAAAATGTTTCTTATTTTTTGCAGAATCATTAAAAATACTGCGCTACATTTATATCATGAACGTTTGATTAAACAGGTAATCTTAGAAATGTTTTTTCAAACAATTAACTGCCAATTTCACCAGTAAGGTACTTTTATTGGTAATACATGTATAAGAGCTACAAGTAAATTTATAGCCAAAGTGCTAATGGGACTTTAATTTTTTTCTATCTTCCATAAAAATGGGTAGCGAGTAATTCGACCACGCTTTAGACGATTTAGAGAAAAAAATGTGCGTGCTTTTCAGCCTGATGCATGATATTGTACTGCAGTATTTACTTTATATTAAACTGACAACAACATTGGACAGGTCTATAATTTATTGTTGACCTTATAAGCGGTCTGTAGGTTATTTATTGACCGCTTTTAAACAAAGGAGCCGGTAGGTAACTGTATCTATTTCTAGATTTGGAAATAAACTAAAGGCGATTAGGTGTAAATCACGTTGTACTATTCTAGTTTTCATTTTCAACCTCATTTACTTGGGTTATATTGGTCTTTTATATAAGCTTGAATTTAAACTGTTCTATACAAGTCAATATTATGTTTGTTAAATTACAATATTCGATAACTTACATGTATAAATTAATTGTATGCGAGTTAGCTTTTCAAGTAGATTGTCATAAATTACTTACATATATATACTGCCTTCATGCATTGGGAGAACAAACCCCATCCATATATAGGATATGTATTATTTCCAATGGATGATGATGTGATAGTGTCATCAGCTAAGAGCCCAAACCCCAGATGTAAAACCGTGCTATTATGACCAACTCTCTGTCCGTCCGTCCGTCCGTCCGTCCGTCTGTGTTTACGTTTGGCTAAAGGTTAATGGTCTTTTTACAGTATGTTCAACTTTAATCTTTATATCATATAAGAATGAGTTATTTTCTCACCATCATCGTTTTCTCATGGGATCCGTTCCCATCAACACTGATCAAATAGAAAAAAAATCTGCACTCACGCTCCAAAAATGATTTGGATTCCAAACACATTTGGTTCTCAGGTGAGCATATGGGGCCATCGTTACTCTCTTGTTATCTTCGTGCATGCTTCCAATGCGGCATAACCCTTTGGATTTTTTTTTTAGTCAACCAACTTGTAAATAGATAATTTACTGCGATGCAAACTATATTTGATACACAACCAATCGTACTAAAAATATAGCAACAGAATATATCTTTAACAAGAGGGCCAAGATGGCCCTATATCGCTCACCTTGGTACAAGTCCACTTGCCTGGTGGAAGATCACTAGATAATGTTATATACCAAATAAGTTTTCCTATATACGCCTTTGTAAAACAAATGATCCCCCCGGGCAAGGTCAATTTTGACCCCAGGGGCATAATTTGAACAAACTTTGAAGAGGTCTACTAGGCAATGCTACATGCCAAATATCTAAGCTCTAGGCCTTGTGGTTTCAGAGAAGAAGATTTTTAAAGTTTTTCCTATATATTCCTATGCAAAACTAAGTGACCCCCGGTGCGGGGTCAATTTTGACCCGGGGCTCATAATTTGAACAATCTTGGTAGAGGTTCACTAGACAATGCTACATGCCACATATCTAAGCTCTAGGCCTTTTGGTTTCAGAGAAGAAGATTTTTAAAATGTTTCCTATTTGTTGCCATCGCAACCAGAGTTCTGCATGGAATGGAATTCTTTGAACAATTTTGGTAGAGCTTCATGCAAGGAACATTCCTGCATAGTTTTATCAACATTGGCCTAGAGGTTTCAGAGGAGATGTCATTTGAATCAAAATGTTGACGGACGACGGACAATCATCGATCAGAAAAGCTCACCCTGGCGTAACAATTTAAACATAGAAAGTGTGCACAAAATACAGTTTATAAAGCTGTCCACAAGACTACTACAAATGTAACAGGTAATTTATATGGAACAGTGTTAGTGCAAAAATTACATTGAGTTCTTACATCCCATCTTACCTTGCTTCGTGTGCATTTGTCCATCTTATATTACATGTTTCTTTTTGATATGTTCTATGCTTACAACTGGAGAAATGATTACACCTTTCTGAGGGCGCTTTCGTTTATTCTGGGATATGGTATAAAGTCGGAATAATGTTAACCAATCGCTATTACCGTTTGTTTTGTTTTACTTGCAACTCGCAGAAAATATGAGCAAAGTGTATAACTTTCCTTTTCTGGTTTAGAAGTTTTACAAGCGGCAGGATTTGGAAATAGTGAATGAGAAAATCGGATATAAAAGGCATATTAATGTTTCAAGTTAGATTAATTTTAAATGGAACTCTTTATGATTTTAGGTAAACGCTAACAAATACGATATAAGTTATTCTGAGTTAAAATAATATATTTGACTGATAAAAACTCTCAATATTTTTAGTTTTTGGAATGGCGAAGGATCATTGTAGCGTATTGACTCTGATCTCTGGACACCCGACAGAATAATATATGATTTGTGGTATGTGCTACTACCTAGATATAATTACTTAAAAGCAGACAGCCCATTGCCTCTTTATGCCGTGTACCTTTGCTGCTTTAGCACCCATTTTTTACTTGTTGTATGTATATATCATACTATACTAGCCTAATAGTTTATGGGGAGAGTAAGAAGATATATTTGCTAATAACAATAGCTAGGTGTCTTAAAATAAAATGACCGATGGTCACTTGCCTAATGTAGGTACATGTTTAAACAAATGTGTGTACCATGTCTATATCATCACGGCACTAGAGAAGAAGATCAGAGACTAAGAATAGAAACTACAATTATGCCATTTGTCCTCAAAAGGTACGAAAACAAAAGGACCGTTTTGAATTACTGTATTGAAGCAAGAGTTAGATTATATCTATAAAATACAACCGAAATCATAGGTAGTTGTTTTCTAGGTCACATATGTCTAGTAACATATTGCTGGAAAGCCACCGGGCTAAATAAGATGTCCAAAATAATACGAATTATTTTGGAAAAAAACATTACAACGAAAAACTGTCATCGTTAAAATGACGGAATATCAACTCACGAACGTTATAAACTACTTCTGACAAGTTAAGTAAAGTAAACTACATTGATTTTTGTTAGTCTAAAAAATACCCCCATAAATGACGCTTTTCTCGGGAGTTCCCAAAATGTAAATGCACGTGGAAAATGAGGATCCACATATTTTCAACGCGACGTGACTCAACAACTGCATGATTACAATACAGCACCACTTCACAAAAGTTTAACAGGGCTAATAAGTCAACATATTTCTTTCGATTCTGCCTCTTTGCTGGTTCTATTTGTGTTCGACAGTTCTACAAAGCATGCTCTTTTACATATTTTTACCTGTCAAAATCATAGTACAAGTTTAAACGTGATTTAAAAAGTACAATAAATGATGTAAATAAATAAATGAAAGGACGCATCCGTTGCAGAATATCTGAAAAAGGAATATAAAAAAACTGAACAAAACCAAACAATATACAAAATGTACTAGTAGTTATATTCCGCAAGAAAAGTGTTAAATTAAATAGTGACCATACAGTTTCTTGTGAGTGATGACTGTACCGGTGCGCCGGTGACTTTTACAGAAAATGATGACCGTATCGGTATATTTTTGATAGAGAAACTGCAAGAATTCAGCGATCAGTGACAAATCAAACCTGCTATTTTGCAAGTTTCATTACGGAAAGTACATTTATGACCGGTTTCTGTTACAGCTTGACTGATTCTGTCATTAGCGTTTCAATATTTATGCAATTCCTCGGTTTACAAATAACCCTCTCGACTGAAATTTGCAATGATAATTAAGCATTTGTCCGGCATGAGAGTATGCATAAGAATAATAACCCTTTGCACTTCTGTAAATGTCGAAGATACACTTCGGAGCGTAATTGGACTAAAGTACACTGACACATACCTTGTTTGGCCGTTTTCTTCCACCATCTTCGTTGACTATACCAGTTTACGGAAACACCGTATCGGTGCGCATTCACGACAGTGTTTCAAGAGACTGCAGAAGAGATACGGAGATGTCTGTATATCACGTTCTGTATTTTAAGTTTCGCAGCGATAGAACCAACGTTTGTGAAATGCCTAAATCTAGGAGGCCCGCTGATGTATTGTGAGGTCCCCTAAATAGTTAAAATGTTTAGGTTTTCGTGATGCACGAGCGTCGAATAACACTGCAGGAGGTTGCTGATAGGTGTAGCACTGACAGAGCATCAGTATACACAAGCTACGTCTACATTGGCAGTTATCAATTCTTTTGAATAACAATTATTATCACACCCTCCCTATAGACCTGATCTTGCCCCCTGTGACTTTTATTTGTTTCTATAACTGAGAAGATGCTTGCCGGAGCCATATACAATCTAGGTCCAGTTTGTTTCAGCCGTTATTCAGTACCGGAGACATAAGTCTGTTTCATGGTTTCATATAAATTTTTTTTAATATTTGATAATTATAGAAAAGTACCAAAAGTCCACATAGTTCCGACTGCTCTCGTATTTACATATATCATTCTCCAATAGGTTAAACATTAAGCTGTGTTATTGCCTTTAAGTGAACATTTAACTGTCTGATTTATAGAAACAATGACTTTTCAGGGATTTCCCAAGTAACTCAAAATTAGTGTGCAAAACACATGTAAATATTTATATAAACAAGAAGGCCATGATGGCCCTTTATCGCTCACCCGAGTACAACTGCTTTTAAATTTGGGCTCTGTGACCTAGTTTTTGACCCCAGATGACCCATATTCAAACTTAGGCTAGAAATCATCAAAACAACCTATCTGACAAATTTCCAGGATATTTGGGCTGAAAATGTTACCTCTAGAGTATTAACAAGGCTTTTCTATATTTGGGCTCTGTGACCTAGTTTTTGACTCCAGATGACCCATATTGAAACTTGAGCTAAAAATCATCGAAACAACCTTTCTGACAAATTTCCAGGATATTTGGGCTGAAAATGTAATCTCTAGAGTGTTAACAAGGTTTTTCCACATTTGGGCTCTGTGACCTAGTTTTTGACCCTAAATGACCCATATTCGAACTTGAGCTAGAAATCATCAAAACAACCTTTCCGACAAATTTCCAGGATATTTGGGCTGAAAATGTTACCTCTAGAGTGTCAACAAGGTTTTTCGATATTTGGGCTGTGTGACCTAGTTTTTGACCCCAGATGACTCATATTGAAACTTGAGCTAGAAATCATCGAAACAACCTTTCTGACAAATTTCAAGGATATCTGGGCTGAAAATGTAACATCTAGAGTGTTAACAAGGTTTTTCCATATTTGGGCTCTGTGACCTAGTTTTTGACCCCAGATAACCCATATTCAAACAAGGGCTAGAAATCATCGAACCAACCTCTCAGACAGATTTGCAGGATATTTGGGCTGAAAATGTTACCTCTAGAGTGTTAACAAGGTTGTTCCATATTCAGGCTGTGTGACATAGTTTTTGACCCCAGATGACCCATATTCAAACTTGAGCTAGAAATCATCAAAACAACCTTTCCGACAAATTTCCAGGATATTTGGGCTGAAAATGTTACCTCTAGAGTGTTAACAAGGTTTTTCCATATTTGGGCTGTGTGACCTAGTTTTTAACCCCAGATGACCTATATTCGAACTTTAGCTAGAAATCATCGAAACAACCTTTCAGACAAATTTGAAGGATATCTGGGCTGAAAATGTAACATCTAGAGTGTTAACAAGGTTTTTCCATATTTGGGCTCTGTGACCTAGTTTTTGAACCCAGATGACCCATATTCGAACTTAGGCTAGAAATCATCGAAACAATTTTTCTGACAGATTTGCAGGATATTTGGGCTGAAAATGTTACCTCTAGAGTGTTAACAAGGTTTTTCCATATTTGGGCTGTGTGACCTAGTTTTTGACCCCAGGTGACCCATATTAAAACTTGAGCTAGAAATCAACCAAACAACCTTTCTGACAAATTGCCAGGATATTTGGACTGAAACAGTAGCCTCTAGAGCCTTAACAAGATTTTTCTATTTTTGGGTCATGTGACCTAGCATTTCATCCGAGATGACCCATATTCGAACTCGTCCGAGTAATTACTGGGACAAACATCCTGACCAAGATTCGTGACAATTGAGGCAAAAGTGTGACCACTAGAGTGTTAACGAACTAAGTGTGGACTGACGACGGACGACGGACATTCATCGATCCTAATAGCTCACCCTGAGCCTACAGCTCAGGTGAGCTAAAAATATTCAATTACAATCCATTTAGGATAATGTGACAGAGAAAAGTCCAATATTATTGTGTAGATCCGTTTTATTATGCCAGAATTAATATTTTTATCGTACGCATGACGAACCGTTATATTCAGTGCTTGTAAAGTCTTGGGTACGCAAATATATTTTACGTCACTGTCGCATTATCCTGGATGAACGGCAGTTGTCAATACTTTGTTAAGCGAGTTAAAGATGCTAGTTATGTTGCACGGTTTTCTTGCTCAAATTCGTTCGATTCGCCACCTTTTCATAGTTGATAGCATTCAGTATTGCGGCTAAGTACATGTACGTACAATGCGACACTGTAATTTGAATATTTTAATATATATCCATTAAGTAAATGATTAATAACATGATGCTAGACGCTGAATCTGATCGGTTAAGCAGATGTCGTCTGCATCGCTTATTCATTATAGTTTTTTTTTGCGAAATGATGAAAACGAACTGATACAACGCAAAAACATTATTTAAACGAAACGCGTGACACATGAATCAAATCAAGAGATAAATAGCCGTAAAGCAGTGCATTTGCTATGTCTAAAGCAGTAACTTTACACAGCTAGTGATAATACATCTGTATAAAATGACACTTAAAAACACAGCTGGCTTGATGCCAATGGATTAATCAAATACAAAATGTATAACCGGTACTAAATATAATGTAAGTTGAAACTACACAAATGCCCCTATTTTCGATTTCAGTGTATGTTGCTATCTGAGTAACAAAACGTGTGCAGAATAACTGTGCTGCACACATGCAATCATCCAACCATGCTCTTAATAAAACTGTATATTGGTGTATATTTGCATATCATTACGTATTCAATAGCATGCCAAATGCATTGAATACGCATGTGAGAGATCGTGTTTATAAATACGGGTTGTAATTTCTGTATTTAACTGATACGAATGTACATAGTCATTTCATTAAAATGTTTCTTTAGCGAAAGTTTGAAGTAACGCCATGATGATACCCTTCACGATATTTGCTGGACTGGTTATTTTGATTGTTGCTACTGTGATTTACCGTTTACAGGTAAGTCATTATTAAAATGAAACTGTCGTCATATTAACCAGTATGTATTCGCCAATGTCACAAGAGGCGGCGTAAAAAATTAACTTTTTCCTTTACAATTAATGCATGATTTTATCATCGCTTTCGTTCATGCGTTGTGGAAACACATTTTGTTCGTTATGAACCTAAGTTCTGATAATTATTTGCCTAATTAATGTATGCATAATATTGAAACATGCATCAACACTAACAAATGTGCATTGTACTAACAAATGTACGTTGCTAAATTTTCAAAACTGACCTTTCCACCTTTTAATTTGGATGATAACATATAATGTTTCAAAGGATGATACCTAACATATCACTGAATCCTGAACTGATCATGATTAAATTCCCATGCAGGAGAGCTTGCAGCTTTCACGGCAAGTGATACATATCAAAACTTTACATAAAATACAAGTAACAGTCTAAATACTGTCTTTCCAATTATCTTTGGAATCTTATTATGTGATTTATCATTCTTCTAAATCAGATTATCCTTTGACCGTTGCTGCAATATAAATACAAGTTTAATTGATGCATTTAAGATATAATCGGACCCGCGGTTAGAAAATCATTTAGCACAAAATGTTCTAAATGCGTCAGTTAAAATGCATTCTGGAAACACGTGAGACGTACATATATACCTTTTCAATACACCTCTTATTTTTCTGCATGAAACATTTTGATTACGGGGACAAAAAACATTAAAGTTTTTGTCATTTACTGTTCGGACACAGGTTTGATTCCTGCACGCGGAATTTAACATTTACTTTTTACCAACGACCTGAGAGATTTGAGCCGGATACACAACCGGTTTTCATACTTATAGAAGGGTGATGCATTATTACATTGTAAAAAAAGGTATTAGATTTTCTATCTGCGTGGTATTGCTGACGAAATTGCTTTCTTAGTTTAAACATTATTTATTTGTTTATCAAAGCATGAACATTTTCATAAAATGATTGGAACATTCTTATACGTAGACGCAGAATAGGTAGGGCACTAGAAAATATCTACATGTATATTTTGTGGAACAGTAATAATTACTGGCTATTTTGCCGATCGTACATTTGTACGTCACATACACCTGGAAATTACCCCGCCTCACTTTAAATTCAGAAATTGAAAAATGACCCTTTGTTATTTATCTTTTTCAATGTCTGAAAATTTCATAATTACAAAAAATGCTCTTTTCTGCTTTACGTGACCCGTTCAATCGCCGGTGTAAACGACACCGTATTTGAAATTTAGATATTTACTAAATGATTTATTCTGGTATGCCAAATATTTTTAGAACTTAGAGAGAGAGAGAGACAGAGACAGAGACAGAGACAGAGACAGAGACAGAGACAGAGACAGAGACAGACAGACAGAGAGACAGAGACAGAGAGACAGACAGAGACAGAGAGAGACAGAGACATGGACAGAGACAGAGACAGAGAGACACAGAGACACAGAGAGAGAAGAGAGAGAGAAAGCAGAAAGAGACAGAGACAGAGACAGAGAGACAAAAAATGCTCTTTTCTGCTTTACGTGACTCGTTCAATCGCCGGTGTAAACGAAGGAGAGAGAGAGAGAGAGAGAGAGAGAGAGAGAGAGAGAGAGAGAGAGACAGACAGACAGACAGACAGACAGACAGACAGACAGACAGACAGAGAGAGAGAGACAGACAGACAGAGAGAGACAGAGAGAGGCAGACATAGAGAGAGAAGAGAGAGAGAGAGAGAAAGAAGAGAGAGACAGAGAGACAGAGACAGAGACAGAGACAGAGACAGAGACAGAGAAAGAGACAGACATACAGATATAGCATGTAGATCTAGCACTTATATACTGACGTAATGAAATATTTCCTCAGATGATTTCCTTAAATTGCTTTTGAATTCGAACGTTCACCTATAAATAATGAGCAGCACATGCATTACTTCAGGGATTGTTATTCGTTCTAAACCCTCGGCCTCTGTCAAGATGAGGAGTATTTTACTGTTTTGATTTCTGTCCTCTGGCCTGTTTCGTCGGGCCCTTAAGGGTGTTTCTCTTGGTGCTCTGCCTTCTGCAAAGGCATTGAGTACATACGTTTTTTGGTTCTCAAGGTTTGCTTTTTATATATTTATACACGAGCATTTTTGTGTTTTACATACCATGCCTTTTGTTTCCATTGCGTGTGTTAGAGATTCACCTAGCAGGGATTACTTTTATTTACACTGTCCTGTGACTTTGGAACATGGTGGGGGTAAGAGTGAGGTTGGGTGCGCACCATAAACCGGTTTAAGCTCCCCAGTGGTGTTTTTGCCACTGACCGTTCCAAGGCGGTGCCCCACTATGTTCCTTTAATTGTTCGTTTTGTCCTCGTGTGTTTGCTTAGTGTGGGTTGGTAGTGTATGTTTGTGTGTGTACATGATTGTGTGTGCGTGTGTGTGTGTGTGTGTTGTGTGTGTGTGTGTGTGTGTTCTGGGTGCTGTGGGGCTCGTTTTGGGGAGGCTACGTTTTTGGTACGTGGCATTCCCTGTTTGATATTATTTTTGTTTTTTTGTTTCAATTATACGGCAATAAACACTTTATGACAGAGGAACGTCATGCAGTATGTCAGCATTGTTTTACAGTAAATCGTACTCAGTTATTTCGTTATTTTTTAAGCATTTTTTTTTTCGATCAGCAGAAAAAAAAGGATCACGAGGGTTTCATATTATTTTCAACATTTTATGGATATTTGTGTCTTTTCGGTAGTACACTTTCATTCGATGTAGTATACACACATTTATACATGAAAATGATTATATACAAATTGTTAATAATTTACACTAGGGAGATTTAAATGTTAAAATGTAAAAATTGCAAACCTCACCTAGTAAAAAGCTTTCAAACGGTAGAATAAATTCGATATAGACAATACTTAAAATTAGGTATAGTCAGATATAGTCATATGGGGTGAGGTATTACTTTTTCATCTCACATTTCTAAAACATATCTTGCATGTTATTATGGTTACTAAAAATACAGTTTTATATTATGTATAAACCTAAACTGTACATTGTATTTTATTTCATCGCTCCTACCTGTATTGAAAATTTCACGCGCGAGATGCATAGTGACACGGCGGGATTCGTTGTCGCGCTTTACTGCTACTTTGTCTTTCAGATGCGGCGATTGCATTCCGCGTGCATTTTTTGCATGCCGCGTCACGTGGTCAGTTTTCCGCCGCGGATCCACGCTTTCACTCTCTTAATTTCTATCCGCGTGGACATATACGCACAGTGTTTCGCCTTGGCTGTAATGTTGCATCAATCTGCGAATTGTTTTAAGGTGTATCTACTAGGGTAAGAAGATTGTTGTTTTCACGTCTCTGTGACCTTGACGTGTGAGCTAACAACCACAAATTACAATATCCATAACAGTAAGGGGCTTTGGAGAAGACCACGGATCATAGTTCTTTTATTTTCAAGCCCATATGATCTTGGCCTATTAGCTTGTGATACTAAATTATAATATCAACTCTATGCATTTGCAACTGTTATTTCCTAAACCTGGTGTACAGACACACAGTTGACCTACAGACAGCCTGAATCACACGGTAGTCTTATTTACAAAAAGGTTTTCGCAATTGAGATAACTAGAGAAAGAACGGGTACCTTACCTTTACGCTTCTACACACATCGGATGTCTCATTTGGGAACTTTGTGTAAAGCCATTGTTCTATTTCTGTAGCCGCGGTTACTTATAATTATGTAGTCCTCACATTTCTAAATTAAATGTGCTAAAAATATGACAATTATCAAATGTAATAGCACGTTTAACACGAATATTCTGTGCCAGTTTATCATCAACAAGCACGGTCTTCGTTAGATTTTTTTAATCATGTTACCCAAAAATACGCCTGAATATATCTTCTAATATATATGATTATTTAAACAGGATTGAACATATCAATTTAGAATTAAGTACAAATCTGGTTAAGTCCAAACACTTTTATTAGAACTTCACAGTTGAAAAGTTATGCATAATATATTTCAGAAATCAAAGAAGCCGTCGACCATACCAGGCTTTGACCCAGTGACAAAAGAGTATGTACTGCTCGTCATTTTTCTTTATATACATTTAGCCGTTAAATGTTCAAGGCCTGGAACCAGTGACAAAAGATTATGTACTGCTTATCTTTTTTCTTTATATACATTAAGCCGTCAATTGTACCAGGCCTGGAACCAGTAACAAAAAATATGTTAGGTTTCTGTATTGAGTTCGTAGTAGAACTAAATTAAAAGGAACTATCTGTACAAAGGTGTGTTTTTTGACTAAGTTTGAAATGTATATACTAATGTGGAGCAGTAGTAGTGCGCTTTCCCCAGGATCGAAGGGTCCATGGTTCGATTCCAACTAGTGCCCAAGTAGTGACAGTGTTCTTGGGCAAGGCGCAGATAATTCAACATTGCCGTTCTCTCTCTCTTCGAGGTTGATTCCATCTGGAGTGAGATTCGACAACGATTAATATAAGTTGTAAAAACTTTTTTCGCAATCGAGAATAAATTAGTATATACATGCATTAAATGTACTCATTCAGAATAAATGAAAGCCACTTGCATCATACTCAAAATGATTAATAACAAATAAATCTTTTCAGCGATTACCAAACGACAAGGATCACGCTATGTTCACTTGATAGTACAAATGTAAATAAAGTTCCAATAATACATCAGTAGTCCGGAATCTGTTCTAAAGATATGGAGTAGTCTCCATTTGCGCCCACTCCTGTCGACGTTTATAATTTCTGATTAAGAAAAGTAGGAATAATGCATGCTTAACACGAAATTATCAATATGGTTAAAAGGCAGGTATTTCTTGAGAACAACACTTGACTCTAGATCTGAAATTTCAGGGAAGGAAACCTTCGTGACATTGCTAAAGCTGGAAGTCTGCATGAGTTTCTATTAGATCTTCATAAACAGTTTGGACCAATAGCATCGTTTTGGTGGGGACCAAGTTACGTTGTCAGCATCGCTCATGCAGAGTTATTCAAACAACAACAAAAAGCACATGATAGGCCAGGTAAGATTTGTATTAAACAATATACGATTTTACAGTTTATTTTGTTTTCAAATGAACCAAATCGCTAAGCGTAAAGAACATTGTAAATAATAGCAACAATAACACATTTGTTTCTGTTTTTCTTTGAGTCATTGAAATATTGGCAAAACATGAAGTTGTCTAAAGTTCTTAAACCTAAAAAAATCGAATTGTAATGTAATGTTTATTAATATCCCAAATATATGTGTTCTTAAATGCATACATTAATTATTAATAATATAATTCACACTTCTGAAATTTAGAGTATGCACGAACCAGATATTGAGTCATGATTGTGAGCTATGTCTGACTTAAGAATTATGTTTCTTTTACTAGTGCTTATATTCAAGTTGTTTGAACCACTGTTTGGTGCAAAGAGTATAACATATGCCAATGGTGAGGATGGAAGAACACGCCGTAGTCTGTATGATAAGTGTTTTACACATACTGCATGCAAACAATATTTCATCACATTTCAAGAGGTATTGCCAGTTTTGCGTTCTTATGCTCGTACAAATGTTGTCTTAGTTGATATTTAAAATGATTAGAAACTGAATTCGTGAACATAAAGTAAATCCGCGTGATTTATTGAGTATATATCCCGTCAAGTTAAAATTAGCTTTAGGACAAACGTTTAAAGATTGATCAAGATAAAAACAGTAACTATCCCCATTTTCCTAAGAATATACTTTTTTCGGAAGTAACAATATTCATCGGTATCCGTATACATGACATGGACAGTTCTACGAACTTAATTTTTCGACGAATGGTTTAATGATGCCTGTTTATTTTTCTTGTACAGGAAAATATTTCCTTCGGACGTGAGATTTAAACAGAAATGGTAGAAATGAATCTGTATTTCATTAACAACCGGTAAATTTTTATCAATGATGCTTAGTAGGAAATCCACAGAGTTGAGTTAAAACTCTGTATTGTCATCTACTCATTTGATCTACAAATCGTAAATTATTGGGAGATCACGATTCAAGGACGCAAAAAAAAAAATTTTTTTTTTTTTTTTTTTTTTTTTTTTTTTTTTTTTTTTTTTTTTTTTTTTTTTTTTTTTTTTTTTTTTTTTTTTTTTTTTTTTTTTTTTTTTTTTTTTTTTTTTTTTTTTTTTTTTTTTTTTTTTTTTTTTTTTTTATAAAAAAAAAATTTTTTTTTTTTTTTTTTTTTTTTTTTTTTTTTTTTTTTTTTTTTTTTTTTTTTTTTTTTTTTTTTTTTTTTTTTTTTAAAAAAAAAAAAAAAAAATTTTTTTTTTTTTTTTTTTTTTTTTTTTTTTTTTTTTTTTTTTTTTTTTTTTTTTTTTATTTTTTTTTTTTTTTTATAAAAATTTTTTTATTTTTTAAAATTTTTTTTTTTGTGTTTAATTTTTTTTTTTTTTAATTTTTTTTTTTTTTTTTTTTTTTTTTTTTTTTTTTTTTTTTTTTTTTTGGGATAAATTTTAAAAAAAAAAAAAAAATTTTTTTTTTTTTTTTTTTTTTTTTTTTTTTTTATTTTTTTTTTTTTTTTTAATTTTTGCGTTTATTTTGCGGTTGGGTGTATTTATCATGTCAGTTATAGGACGTCCAATAATGTCACACTAATACATTTAAGTCAAAACGCGGAGTAGTGATGCAAATTTTGTATGATTATATTACCTCTCTTTGAGAAGTTATTGATGTACATATCATTCAATACAATTATATAATATACACATGTAGTCGGATGCTAATGAACGTAACGTGATAAATAGATACAATTTTAAAGTAACAACATATATCGAGAAATTTCTCACTTTAGCACAAATATTCTACATAGATGCCTTCTGTAATCAATACGCTATCCACCCATAAACTGTACAACAGTTACTTGGCATTGATCATTAAACCGGTTTAAGCTCCCCAGTGGTGTTTTTGCCACTGACCGTTCCAAGGCGGTGCCCCACTGTGTTCCTTTAATTGTTCGTTTTGTCCTCGTGTGTTTGCTTTGTATGCTAGTGTGTGTTGGTAGTGTATGAGTGTGTGTGTGTACATGATTGTGTGTGTGTGTGTTTAGTTTGGCATCCGTGTATTTTTTAAAAAGTTTCGAAACATGTCACCAGAAATGTTTATCAACGATTGGTTTTATTAAATTATACGATTTGACATTTTCATTTCAAAATTCATATTATTAATAAATGTCCAATATTTGTTCGCTGAATCACAATAAATCGATAATATTTTCCCTTTGTTGCAGTATGAACTACACAATTGTAATTTTTGATGATTTAACATCGCCACCATGCACAACCCTTATCAATTTTCCGAACGGTACCAACTTTTACGAACAAAAAAAATGTAACCTTCTGTTAACAAAGCAAATTATTATGGATATTAACATAATTCTTTATTTGCAACAATACAAAATTGCAAAAAGGGCTATATGCAAGAAACTGACTTTCCTTTATACAACTTCTCTGATGCATTGAAGTTACAGTTTATATCGCACTTTTCCCTTTTTGCGCGTTTAGGGAGCCGATGATATTTCACATCAATGGGAGACCATGTTAAATCGAGAACACATTCCATTGACACAATACATGTTTGCTTTTGCGTTGAAATCATCATTAGCGTCGTTGTTTGGAGAACTGATGAAAAATGACAAAGAGATTTTTGACTTCAGGAAATCGTACGATGTGGTGGGTATTATCTGTTGTACCTTATTACACAAAGTGTAACGGAGACTACTGGATTCAACTTGTCCTTCCCTGCGTCTGTATGTTGACGTTATTGTGTGGACGCTCAATCTCCCAAACCCTTTGCCGAAATTTAATGATACTACACAGAAATCATGAGCACTATATGTACATGGTCCATGTTTCGGGTCACTAGGTAGAAGGTCAAGGTCACAGGGGCTCGAGCAAGTAAGATCTTTTGGAGGCTTAATCGCTAAACCCTCTGGTGTGAATTTAATAATACTTTACAGAAGTGATATGTACATGTACTATTTCTAGCTGTGTATGATCCATGTTTCGGGTCCCTAGGTCAAAGATCAAGATCACAGGGGCTCGAGATAGATAAATATGTTGCGTTTTTTATTTCCAAATCCCCTGGTCACAATTAAATTATATTTCACAGAAATAACAAGTACATTGCAGAGTTGTGCATGATCCATGTTCGGTCACTAGGTCAATGTCACAGGGGCTCGGGATGATAGAATATTGTGCTCCCTGATTCTCTAAAACCCCTGCTCAGAAGTGATAAGTTCCATGCATAGTTCGCTAAAGTTACTTATAGTCTGTAAGTATTGTTGTTGCATAGCATTTCAACGTAATTGTGTCTCCCATTGTAGTTAATTATTATGGTCCTTCTACGTAATATTTTGTATGAGATTTAGTCATAGTTTTATTCGTTTGCAGGATTATATTTGTGAAAACAAAATGACCTTCAGAGGATTTATTACAAAATGTGTTCAGTTCATGGACTTCTTTTCTCCAACTTATTTTGACTTACTTGCAGTACTGTTTTCAATCCTAGAACTGGGCATAACAATTATCATAACATTTAACGTAACACTTAACTACATTTATGCCGTTTCAAGAAACTAAATATGACATATTTGGCGTTTATTTCTTTACTGTTTCTTTCAGAAAGTTGTTGTTTCAGATCATCTACAGACTACTGCGCAAAATAACTTACAAACTTTAATTTTACATTTTCTTCGATCTTTTTAAACTTATCGATTGTATTTGCAATACAAATTTTTTGCACCTGTATTATCAGGTGTGGTCAGAAATGGAGCGCAGGCTATTTGAGCCTCCTACACCAGAAAGAGAAACTAAGTTTTCAGAAGGTAAATCTTGTTATTATGTACTTTAAAGGGGCATACTCTAAACTGGGAACAATTAAATCACCTCAAAACATCTCAAACAGTTTTTTTATTCAAGCATATGAAAGAATGGCCACCAAACATGCAGGTTTGAGGTACAAACTCCAGCAAACATAGGCACAATTAACATTTTCAAACTTAAGCAGATTTTATAAATTATCAATGAAATTAATCTTTTTCTCTTATTACACTACAAATGTGGTGCCATTAGGCACAAGTTGCATACTCATACGTGTCGTTGCTCCCATAAACCCCTTAAAACACTTATATTGATATTTTTTCGGGTAGAGAGCGATTTATTATAAATCGTCGCTATACTGGCACATCGTCCAAAAACGAGACATTTCTCGATAAAATCTTACGTGCATTCAGCTCATTTTGAGAGAATAGTCTGCTATTTTTTATGGAATTTCCCCTTAAATGGCTTTATATGTTTAAATGCTAGTCTCACTTTCTAGCATTAAATGCATTACAGAAATTTGACAACAGTATTTTGATTATTCAAATAGAAAAATTGAAACTTGAAGCATTTATCCAACGCATGGTGGAGTACCGAAAGGAGCACCCACCCCAGCATGGGGAGGAAATTCTGCTTGATTTACTGTTTGACTATACAGACGACGTAGAGTGTCAATATAGTGAAAGCATAACTTACGTTGTCGCAAGCTTTCACACAACTGCAAATAGTAAGTCACGATTGTGTTTCTTAAAGTACACAGGTAATGCTTGCGTTGTGTTTCTGTTTATAAATCTGAACTTCACATCATTTTATGCATTTATGACTTACTTTTGTGTGTAAATGGCGTCAGGTATTACACGCGTAAAGCAACTGACTGTCCATTTAAACAACACATTTGAAGCTGAATTCAAACATGCGACACGATATACAAGTGACTTTATGTATTATCTTGCAATAAGTACCGCAAATTTACGTTCTGTTAAAATGAAATCGATTACAAAAGTGACAAAGATATATTCACACAAATATTTTGATG
This sequence comes from Saxidomus purpurata, assembly GCA_022818135.1. Classification (NCBI taxonomy): domain Eukaryota; kingdom Metazoa; phylum Mollusca; class Bivalvia; order Venerida; family Veneridae; genus Saxidomus; species Saxidomus purpurata. The sequence goes on along the minus strand of JAFMSR010000009.1, from coordinate 41,673,027 downwards.
CGAGAGAATGTGTGGATAATACTTTCAGTCACTAGTTCGGGTTCAAATCACACCCGTTTCAACGTTTTGTCTAGGGGTTCCACAGTTGAGTTATTTGATGCAAGTTAGATACAACGGAAGCAGTCTTAGTTGCTGTATATAAAACTTAATTTAATCGCTATAAATATAAATCGGAAATAATTGGAAATAAAGTGTTCAGTCGATGTGTAACAAAATGATCTCGAGCGACTGTAAATAGAACATATTGACTTTTAGTGCTGTCGTGGGCAATGTTTTACCTTGCGAAACATCAAGATTGCCAAGAAAAAGTTGTGACTGAACTTAAACGTGTTCTAGGTGGCGAAGATTTGGATCATACAAACATTAGCCAGTTGACGTAAGTTGAAATTACCTACACGCTTTAGTTAAAATCATCCAAAAGTCTAAATATTGATACAAAGCGTATTGAGTGGAAATAAGTAACCTGGCTTGAAATATGAGTAATCTTAATGTTTACGCTGAAAAGTGTTCATTAACAGCGTCTGAAGACATTTAACAAGTTAACACGAAGAAAAATGTTACAAAATGGTTAACTGTTAGATCGAGGGTAAATGCTATAGATCGATTGTCAGTCTTATTGGGTGCAGAGATGCAGAAATATATATAGTAATCAAAATGAATACCGTAAGTACATTTGTGTAATTTGAACGGTCGTCGAAATACATTGAATAATATTATGCAAATAGCAGCATGTTTTAACACACACAAATGGCGTAAAACCGTTGCAACGTCCTGATGAAAATATGCGTTCAAAGAAAGGTTTTGCTTGTCTTTCAGTTCTACGAGTTTCCGCTGTTGCCTTCTTCACATCAGTATCTACAATAAAAGCCGTGGTCCGTATGCGCACAAGTGTTGAATGTTATGATTAAATTCATAGTTCCAGAGTGTCCTTGATTTCATTCAAATATTTCTTGTCTAGCGTTCATTACATCTTAAATTTGTCCATAGAAATATATTTTGTTTAGGTTTAAGATAAGGTGATTCTCATTTTACAGAGATTCATTGCAGATATTTGAAGCAGGTATTTGATGAGACCTTGAGATGTGCTGTTGTAGCTCCGTTTGCTGCAAGGGTTCAGGACAATGACACAACACTTGGTGGATACAAAATACCAAAAAATGTAAGTCGTTTATGAACGTGTCATGTGTCATGCAAACGTTTAGGATATAACATTACAGCCATAATTGGTAAAATCTACGTTTAAAAATATGTTGCAGTACCGTTAAACTTTCAAAGATGTTGTTGTTGTAAATTACAGTAGTCGTAACGTAACAGTTGTGACAATGAGCGCACGATACACGCATGATGTACTCACGATACACGCACGTAACACGTTCGTTGCACGTACGGTAAATACACGAAGAGCGATTCACAGCAATACACGATACACGAAGCGCACACTACATGCTACACGATATACGGACTACACGTTATACGATAACTTTTACAATTATCTTAATCAGACAAAACAATCAGATCAATTAGAGGCTTCGCACTTTCACAATTGAAAGAAATTAAGGATCCACAATTTTCATAGGTGCGAAATAATTATTTCACATTATGAGGTTTGAACATGTGTGGGTAACTTTGGTATGGAAATGATCCCGAAGTGCGAAAAAGCGGGCGTAATTAAATCAATTGTCGTCAACACGATTCGTCAAATAAACATTGACCATTTGTCTTCCTGACAACGAACGGAAATATCATTCAAATCAGTCAGAATCATGTATAGTTTTAATTCAGTTCGGACTTTATAAAAGGATTACCCTAAAAAAGAAGGTTATAATTATTATTATTTATTTAATGCTTTTCAGTGGTTAACCGAAATAAAACGGTGGATTATATCCCGATAAACTCACTGTCCATTCATTGAAAATCATCAAAATCTGTTACCCGGATTTACGTCAAAACGTATATCAAGCGTAATTAATGCCGAAAACCATACGACGATGACGTCGTTAAAATGACGTCACGTTTCTTATGCTTCCTGATGACGTTTCCCGCGATTTTTGACATATTATTGAAATACACTCAACAAAATTAGAGTTTAAGATATAAGATAAACAGAACAATTATTGGTATCGCTGTAATATCACAATAATTTCACTCGTGAACACCAAAAGTATTTTTTTAACTCATGGCTTCGCCACTCGTGAACATACCACTTTTGGTATGTCGTGATATTACACCGAAACCAACAATTATCCTCTATTTATATTTTTATTGAACTTTTAACGATTCTGTAAAACTTTCGTTGATTCGTCATATTTTTTCACTTAGCTTTAAACAACTTTGTAACATCGTACCCCACTCCCCCTTGATAAACTGCTTCGGTGCAGGCAGACCTTGTATACTGTATTTAACAAAATGCCGTAACAACAGCAGTTTCGTATTAGACCTACAACCGAGGTCCGATATTGTTGAAAACACTGGGTTCTTTCCGTCAATGAAATAGAATCAAAATTTCGGATATCAGGTGTAAACTACCTTCAACATATTCGGAAATCATTCTCGCCCGTACGGACACTTATGAATGAAATAATATAATGTGAAGTCAGCACTTTTTTGAGGAAATGTACATGCTTAGTGATTAAATACAACATCGAATCGTATACCATATTGGCCTATCTTACATTGGGAATCGTATCCCGTGTAGAGTATATGGTGTACGTTGCACGGTGAATGATGCAATACGATACACGTTATACGATTGACAAAGAACACGATGAGCGCACGCACGTTATACGCACGTTACACGCACGATATACGCAAATTTTGACAACTGTTACAATGGGTGGACAGTGAAATATTACAGAAAGTCTATGCGTTGATTATTTGTGCTAAAATGGGGCATTTTTCGATAAATGACTTCTTAAAACTATTTTTTTCAGTTTAGGTTCATTGAAAATGTTTGGATGATATAATCTGTTATATCTAGAGAGTGTCCCTTGAAGAATTAATAAAGGTTATTGGACTGTCTAAAAATGCCTGGTTTGTATCAACAGGAATATAAATGTTGCATTGTGTGTATTACTTTGTTTATGTATCTTTAGATCTGTATGTCGTGTGAGGTTCGTAGTATTGAAACAGAATTCATGTTTAAACAACAATTTAATAATATGTTAGTAGGAATACCTCCATATACATACATTATAATGTATCCCCAGTAATGTAGGTATTTTGGCCTATGAACAGAGGGTCGATAAATTTCCCGGACGATCGGTCTTTCTCGTGATTTTATCTAACGTTTGTTTACGATTTGTTTACATTAGTCTGGTGACCAAAGGTTTCAGGAACAACATTTGTATCGAATTTTGAATTAAAACACGGTCATTCTTTACATGGTCACACAAAAAATATTTCGTTCACAAATGAAAACGTTTTTGCAGCTTTTCGTAAATACAAAATACAAGGCTGAATTTTATTTTTAAGCATTTTTTTTGCAAAAAAGTCAAATGTGTTCAAACTAAACCGCACCATAATTCAAGTTGAACACGTCTATATCTTCAACATGTATGTGTTCCTACCTCAAAAGGACAAGCACACTGGTAAACAGATGGGTACTTCTCATTGTAGAAAAAACACTTCTATCGCATTCAATGATGTAAAATCAGCATTAAGTAGACTTTTTTTACATTTAATAGCCATCAGGGATGGTCGTTACACGAGAGACTGATATTTGTTTTCTGTCTGAGTTGTTTAGGCTACGTTCCCTTAGATTGTATGATTTTGGACATATAGCTTGTTTGTAAGGAAATAATTATCTATCATTCAAAAACTTTCTACTCAATATACTAGTTACTGAACTTTGAAATTACATGGGTTTTGGTGCATTTTACGCTTACAAGAAATACATATAATCGTATTGATAATTTGTTTATTTAATTTCAGACCCCTGTTATTCAGGCCCTTGGAGTTGCTTTAAAAGATGAGACAGTTTTCCCTCAACCTGAAAAGTAAGTGTACGAATAAGTGCTTGTGTTTACCGTTGTATGGCTGTTATACATCAAACTATTTATCAGTTAGTATGTTCGGGAAAAACGTGCAAAGAAACACTGTAAAAAATTCAAACTAGTGAAGCTTCGCTGTGTACCTTGTCATTTGCCTATTGTCGTAGTTGGAGGATTCGTTCATCGGTGTATGCTGTATTTGATGGTGTTTGGTGATATTTTTTTGCATCCGTCATATTTTGAACATGTTTTTGAGGTATTGTATGAACGTGCTGGCACTTCCAATATAAAAAAGAAAACACAGTAAACTCTAAATGAAACTGGTTTTGTGATAAATGTCATTCACTGCTACTGACCTTGTTGTTTTTCAAAGATTTATGTGAAGTAAATTTAAATAGAAGTTATTCGTGTAAAAATCATTTTACAAATAATCCAAAATGTTTTCTTAGCTGTCGACCTCTTGTCATAAATATAGCAATACCACCGAAAAAGCAGTAAATGAAAAGTACGGGAACTTTATAGTATAAATTAATTGCAGAAAGGGAAGAAAATGATGTATATCTGTAAATTTCATTTTCATTTATCTGAACTTTTTTTAGGAACTGTTTATAATATATGAGTTGTCTATCATTGGTAGCAGATACTTTAATAGAGGCGATTTTTCATAACGAAACGGTGTTGAACGATTAGACAGTACGTAATAAGGCAGAAATGCTCATCATTAAAAAGCAACGAAAACGTGTTCATTTATTGCACGAAGACAACCCAACTATACTATTTTCTTCAAATACTTTGAAATTACACACATGTAGTTATGACGATATTTACTGCCTTTTTAAATAACCTGTATGTTTTCTCACAAAAAACAATTAAAAATATTCCTTAGCTAAGACAGTGACGTCGTACACTATCGATTCGTTGACACAACTCGTTAAATGCGTGCAATTTTAGATATTTTAATGCAAAAAGTGATGATTATTCATTTTATTATAGATTTGATCCAGACCGGTTCTCACATGAAAATTCCAGAAAACGACAGCATTTGGCATTTTCACCTTTTGGTTTCGCCGGAAAACGTTTTTGTCCAGGACAAAGATTCACATATATAGGCGCAACCGTAGCCGTAGCCACCATACTGAAAAAGTTCAAGGTCACTTTGGTTGAAGGTCAAGATATTACGCCAGTCCATGGGCTAGTGACTCACCCAAAGGAGGAAATATGGATTACACTTTCAAAGAGATACAAGTAGTATGCTCGTTATATTCTGGCGATGATCAACTGTTTTACTTAGCAAATTGAAAACATGTTTGTTTGGTTATTTAAACATGCATGTACATTTAGACAATTATACGTGATTATATCCTTATATAAGTTTAATTATAAACATATAATAGGAATATATATAAGACAGGTGAAGCGTTCCATAAGTATATATTCAAGTCAAAGGCTAGTAACATATATGTACATACGAGGGTGTCCCTGTAAATGGTAGAAATTGCCTCCTGTATAAAACCTAATAAACGCATTCCATCCAAAGTTTTACAAGTATTTAATACATCATTTCCACGTATTGCTTGAAAATGTCTCGTAAATAGAATGTCTAGAATAAATACAATAAACCATGAACGCTCTACGGCGCATGCTAATGTCATACATGTAAGCTAAAAAAACAAAAAAATTAGGGCATGCCCGTCCAAAAATGCCCTCAGTTAGCATCAGAATGTCTAGACATAAATACACACACAAACCATGAACGCACTGCGCGCGCATGCTAATGTCATACAAAAACAACATGTAAAAACAGATACACCCAGCCCTTTTTTTGAGAGGCCATCGTTTGGAAGGAATATCGGGATGAGATCAACTTTCAAGAAGACACTAGATATACAGTGGTTGTATTAAACAAATATGTGTTGATATTCTGTCTTTGCTTAGATGATGAAGATAATCAGAAAATTTCAGTCACCTGAGTCCAGTACATACAAAACTGCAACAGTTTGAAAAAGTATACTTAAAGCGTCATTTTTCACTCTAAAAATGACGTCACATACCACAAGTTGACGTCAAAACTCACTTCAATTTACATGGGCAGTAAACTATTCCGGTAATCATTTCCTAACAGCATCATTTATTTTTGGTTGCAACATTATAAAAATTATACTCTTTCAATATATATCATATCTGGTGAACTGTATCATGTCTTCTTTCCACGATATGCCTTTTTTCATAAAGTATAGCCAAAATAAAAAAAGAATCATTTTAAATCGCCGTTGCCCATGTAATGGCCTTGGAGGATTTTGAAGCCAATAGTATGTTTCTGTTGAGGAAAATATAGTGGTTATCAGTTTTTAACATTGGTTTTGCATTTAAAGAGGGTGACAAAAATGTAAATTTTATGGTTTTTATCAATTATTGTGAATAATGTTACAAAGTCCGAAGGTACATTGTCGCGCGTCGAAGGTCATACAATAAAACCATAAACGCTCTACGACGCACGCCAGCGTCATACCTGTAAGCTAAAGCCTTGTTTGAGAGTACATCGTTTGGAAAATCGGGCTTTCAAGAAGACACTAGATATACAATGGTTGTATTAAGCAGCTATGTGTTTATTTTCTGTCTTTGCTAAGATGATACAGATAACCAAACTGCTTTATTATCCTGATAATCAGTGTAATCACCTATTTATAGGGCGACTTCTAGTGTATATGCCTCAAGACTGTGTCTCTATAAACAAAGAGTAGAAAATTATGTTAATTTTCAAGCCAACGATTACATAGTGATGGAATGGTCGTTAAAATGACGGCAAATTGTTAGCCGCATGACGTTAGATAAATATCATCGCGTAGAATAAATAACCGGTTTACAGTCTATTCACATTTTGCAATATCTGGTCATGTTAGAAATTGAATAACATACTTTTCAGCATTGTTATCGTCTAATAAGCAACTCTTTGTCGTTCTGATGCGCAAATATTAATTAATCAGGCCTTCGACCTTCGTGGTTAATTATTGCTTATCAGTACTCCAAATCATTGTTTATCAAACGACTAACATCGCTGGAACGATTATTTCATAAACATCGCATAATAGTCTCAGATGTATAAAGCCGAGTTGCCTTGTATACCTTATGGTCACATAGTACATAAGTATGTCCACATAATTATTTACATAACAATATTTCTGTGGAAGTTCTATTAGGTTTGTACCCATGATCATATATACTGGTTTATAAATGTATAATGTACTCGTGAAGTGCCAAATGGGGCGACTTCAGACGTGTATATGACATCAATGTTATGAATTTCAAAGAGACTGTGCGCCAAAATCCGTTCGCAAAGGTGATTAATGCCAGCGGATTAGTCTGTTTAGTGATGGAATGGTCATTTAAGATAAGAGTCAATTATTGTCTAAGTCTAGATCCATTATTGTAAATATCATTGGTCAAATAATGAGATACTACATTCAAGCTTATAAGTCTTGAATTGTGAACTACATGTATGTTCGTACTAAATGGCGACAACAATTCTCGTGTGCTATGTATATAAACGGCATGTAGTGAGTTGAGTTGTTTTGCTTTTTGTGGAAGACCTTTTGGATTACTTGAACCGTTTATATAACTATTATCCAGTACAAATCTTATACACAACACCGTCCTTTGGGATTGACTATTGGAATAATTCCCTGAGGGACTCACCCAATACTAATGCCGAGTTTGCTGTTATGCAGCATAATCAATCATCAAAATGCATAAATCATAGTTAGTTTTGTCTATAAACCATTATGTTATCATAAACAAAATGTATATACTTGTGCCTTCAAAACCCAGTTACATATATAGTTACACAAGTAGCTTTTCCCCATGAATAATGCTGTGATAGTGAGCAAGATTGGAATACATTACAGCACATGAGTCCTAACAAAAGTGTTATTATTTCAAACTCTCTGTCCGATCCGTTCATCCGTTAGTCTGCACATTTGGCTGAAGGTTAATGGTCCTGTCACAGTATGTTTAGCTTTTTTAAAATGGTCATTTAATATTAAGATATGAATTATTCTCTCAGTCGGGATCTATTCCCATCAACACTGGTCAAATAACAGGAAATACTACATGCATAAGCTCCAAAATGATTTGAAAATTGAACGAAACCAGTAATTTGGTTCCGTGAGCTTAAATAGGGTACCATACGTATGCAATCTCTTGTTATATCCGTACATTCTTCCAACTGCCGGCGATTTCCAGGAGATGCGTGCTGACCATACCGGTTTTTGTTGCAACCAACTTGTAAATAGATAACTTACTGTGATACAAACTACATTTGTATATCTAATACACAACCATTCGTACAGTAGGTATAAATATAGGAACATAATTACAACTTGATCAAACGCATTTCAATACTAAGTTGAGTGAGATGTTAGGTAGCAAAAACTCAGTCAACTAAATGTATAAATCATATGCCTTTACATTTCTAGTACATGCAAAAATACCGTTATGTTGTCTTTATCAAAAGACATTTAATAATTGTGATCGCTAAACTTTCAAATGAAGTTCTTTAAGTTACACAGTTAGTTACAAAAGTCCGCTGTTGCCATGTAACTTCCCGCTTCTCCTATTAAGCAAGATTCAGTTTACAATTACATTTGTACTTAACCAATTACAATTTATCAAGACACACCTTTCCAATCCAAAAAGAAACAGTCAGCTTTATTTCAAATCAAAACTTGAATTGTTTTAAACTAAATTTGTATATGTTTTTTTTTCAAAATGGGAATACAACTATTGAAATATAAACCAATCTCTAGCATAAGGTTAAACGTGATTTAAAAAGTACAATAACTGAAAAGACACATCAATTGCATAATATCTGAAAATGAATGGCAAAATCTGAACGAAACCAAACAATGTAATTATATTCCGCAATGAACAAAGCTTGTTAAATCAAAAGAGTCTAGGCCAGTTCGTATACAATTGTGAGCGATGACTGTACCGGTGTGTTTTTCCGACCGTGCCGGCGACTTTTAACGGAAATGCGTGCTGACCATACCGGTATGTTGTTGATGGAGAAAGTGCAAGAATTCAGCGACCAGTGAAAAATCAAACCTGATATTTAGCCAGTTTCATATAGAAAATACATTTCTGACCAGTTTCTGTTTAAAATTGATTGATTCTGTCATTATCTCGTAAGTATCAAATAAACACACAATTGTGAATTGTGAATAAAAAAATCGATTCCAGTCCGTTTAGGAAAATGTGACAGTGACGTAACAGAAGAGTCCAATATTATTGTGTAAATCCGTTTGATAATTTTTGCTGCACTCATGACGAACCTCTATATTCAGTGCTTGTAAAGTCTTAAGGTAGTAGACCCCTAATGGGCACCAATTCAAATCATAATAGGCTTAATATTTTGTTAATCTGTATCATTTCCATTTACCGTGAAAAAACTAAGTTATAGGAATTTGAATAACCCTACCCCCATTTTGGAATTATTTTATAAAACGACATCACGCAAGAGATAAGAAAATGCATGTATTTCATTTATTATTCAATAATTTGGTACATATTTGGTATCAGAGTAACAAGAACTATATTTTCTTCCAGAAATTATACACCATTTACCATATTATCAACAAGTTTTATAAAACTTTTATGAAATAATCAGATAGTATTACAACTTTCATGTACTTTTTTGACCATGTTCCATTTTGAACATCAAAGTTTTTAAGAAAAATCAACATTTTCTAGAAACGGGGCATGACTTTTTGTATATTTATAATTATCTATAACATTTTGGGAACAGCATGCCAAAAACTCACAATGTTTTACCGTCTCTGTTTAAAATAATTAGAGTTTGAAAATTTCCATCGGCGATTTTAGCCGGGTCTGCAAGTAATAAAATCTTCAAATAAGCTAATACTTATGTGTAAAAAATATTTAATTTGTTTTTAGTCTAAAAACAATATAAACATATGTAGAAAAATGCAAAACAATGAAAACAAAGAAGAAAAGGTAAAAAAAAATTGTGGTTCCGGCTGGATTCGAACCTACGGCCGGAAAATCTCAAAAGATCTATAATCCTGTGCTTAACAACCTAGGCTAGTGCATTAAAATTGGAAGAGTTTCAAGTGGAGGTTTTTATTATGAGTCTACTACTTTAAGTACGCATATATCTATTTGGTCACTGTCGCATTATACTGAATGAACAGCAATTGTCAATCATTTGTTAAGCGAGTTAAAGATGCTAGTTTTGAGGCACGGTTTTTTGCTCTAATTCGTTCGATTCTTAACCTTTTACATAGCTGATAGCATTCAGTATTGCGGCTAAGTACAATGCGGCATTTTAATTTAAATTCGTTAACATAAATCCTTTTATCTAAATGATTAATAACATGATGCTAGACGTGACGCTGCATCTTATCGGTTAAGAATATGTCGTCTACACTGCTTATTTATCATACAGTATATTTGAGCGGAATGATGAAATAGCATCCTTTTTTTCAACGACATGATACAACACAAAACATTAATTTAAACGAAACGCGTGACACATGAATTAAATCAACAAAAAGTTAACCGTAGAGCAGTACAACAGCTATGACTAAAGCAGTAACTTTAAACCACTAGTGGTAATGCATCTGTATAAAATGAATCTTTACATCACAGCTGGCTTGGTGCCAATGGAATAATCAAATATAACCGGTACTTAATAATGTAAGTTGAAACTACACAATGCACAGCTTTTCGATTTCAGTGTATTGTGCTATCTGAATACTAAAACGTGTGCAGAATAACTGTGCTACACACATGCTATCATCCAACCATGCTCTTATGAAAACTGTATGTGCGTGTAAGTTTACATATCATTTCGTATGCAATGAATACGCATGTGAGAGAACGGGTTGTAATTTTTGTAGGTAACTGAAACGAATGTACAAAGTCATTTCATTAAAAGGTTTCTTACGTGAAAGTTTGAAATAACGCCAGGATGTTACCCTTCACGATAGTTGCTGGATTGGTTATTTTAATTATTGCTACTGTGATTTACCGTTTACATGTAAGTAATGATTAAAATGAAATCATATTAATCAGTAAGTATTCGCCAATATTTGAGCATGCTTTAAATGCAGTGTATTACATTTGTACTAATTAAAAGGATTACTTTACTCTGAAGCACGTATTCCTCCAGGGGACCAGACAGAAATTTGTCTTATTTGTGGAATGTGCCCCATGCTAGCATCCAATATAGCATCTGAGATTTGTTTCAATGTGTATAGTTTAGGGTAAGATTTCTGTTTTTTTTTAAAAGCCAATGTGATGTTGACCTTCCAGCTCGTGACCCTTTTTTCTAATTTGCACAAAAATACTTCATACTGATGCTTCCTGCAACGTTTTATAAAAATCAAGAAGGGTTATTGGCGATAGAGCGCGGAAAGATGTAACTGAATATCAGGATGTCATCTTAGTACGCCAAACATCTTTAACGTCCCATAATTCAACAACAATCAATGAAAGGGAAAGTCCTGACGATATGCATAACTACACTTTGTACTGAACATTTTTTACATTGTTCATTGAAATCTATTCAGGCGAAGTTGCGCGGACACAATTTATGACAGAACTACCGACCGACAACACCAAATCAATATGTCTTGGAGAAATACATGTATCAAGAGAAAATATTTATGGGGACTAAAACAACATATATAATTTAGTACGAGAGCTGCAAAATACATTAAGACTCAAGAAGCACACTTGTGTAACTTTAGACCTTAAGATACCGTTGCGATACAATATAAATAGCGAAGAAATCAGCCATGCGCACGCTTACCTCAAATAAATGTTGTTAACATGCATTCGGCCAAAAAGATCATGGCCAGAAAATTTAATGTTGTAAATTATTTAATGCATAGTAAGTTACCTTTTTTATCTGTGAATACTGATCAGCGTTTTAAGCTATGTTTTTGTCACTTAAGTTTCTCTTAATAAGTTTGATTTGAATTACAAAATTAAAATTAAAATTCAGTGGAAATATTTGATTTAATTCTCTTTCCTTTACAAACATATTTCATCACATAGCGTCTTCTTTGGTCTAGTGGTTAAGGCATCCACCTTGGCAGCGAGAGGTCGAAGGTTTGAATCCCAGCAAGGATCCGTTCTGATATGGCCGGTTGATGAGCCGTTAAATAGTTAAATTAGTTAAATAATGGTTACCGTATGCCTATCTGCCTGGTGCCTGGCATTAAAGAATAGGATTCGGGAGGTAAATGTGCTCAGAAAGAAGGTGTCTCAAAAGTCAGATATGGCTGGCCCTTTAACTAGGGGTAACACTATAATAAACAAACACTTTACCTTTTTACTTTACCATAGCAATATCATGCTAAAAATAGCAATTTCTTTAGAGACTACAACATTATGAAGTACAGGAGACTACATATACGAGTAATCGACTCAATTGATATAAACTAAGAATTAAAAAGAGCGGTAACTCCATCCGTAGTCCGTGTGTGCCAGGTTTTATTAAAAACAGTTGCAAATTCGTCTAGCTATGAACATTTTCATGTGAGAGTCTACATGGTGTTTTCAGGGAGCTCACGTACTCCGTATATATTAGGGCGTTCTGTTAGGAAGATTAATGCTTTGAAACCGACTATGACCTTGCATAGTTCGAGCAGCTACTTTATATGCGTTCTTATGTAAAAACGACAGTGAAGAAGAAAGGAGACGGGGAAAGAAGTAGAATGTGTCAGACAGAAGTAGAATGTGTAAGACAGGAGAAGAATGTGCCATACAGAAGGGTCTACGTGGCAGGACAAGTTATGCGATGCATTCGAAGACTGTGCAAGTAGTCGAGCTCTTCAAGGTCTGTTTTGCTTTAAATCATTACGCTTATCACAACATCTATTGCTCATGGTACATGTAAGTATGTGCGTTTACAATCGTCATATCAACTCTATGCACTTGCAACTGCTTTTTCCTAAACCTGGTGTACAGACAGACACACAGTTGACCTGCAGGCAGCCTGAATCACACGGTAGTCTTATTTACAACAACGTTGTCGCAATTAAGATAAATGGAGAAAGAAAGGGCACCATACCTGTACTCTCCCACACACATCGGATATCTCATGGGGGACTTGGGGTAAAGCCGTTGTTCTACTTTTTAACTGCGGTGTAGTACTTACATTTCTAAAATAAATATGGTAAATATGACAATTATTAAATGTTAAAGTGACATGACTATTCTGTGCCAGTTTGTAAAATCACATCTTTACCAGAATAAACACGTGTTTTATTAACCTTAAAATACTTGGTTTGGGAGACTTTGAAAGTTGACAGTTAAGGTACACTGTATGTACATGAACGTAAATTCATTTGTGACAACTTTTATTTCAATATTGAGCATACAAAATATACATATTGAAATGATAGCTTCTATCTTTTTTAGATCTCAAATCTGAATACGTTTGAAGTTGTTACGTGTAGCGATATCGGGAATATGGTCGCCAAGCACGGTCTTCGTTGGTTTTTTTTATCTTACTTCTTAAAAATACTCCTTAATATATCTTCTAATATAAATGATTATTTAAACAGGATTTAACATGTCCATTTATAATAAAATTAAGTTCAAATCTGGATAAGTTCACCAGCAAACAACTTTATTAGAATTTTACAGTTGAAAAGTTATGCATATTATATTTCAGAAATCAAAGAAGTCGTCGACCGTTCCAGGCTTGGACCCAGTGACAAAAGAGTATGTACTGCTAATCATTTTTCTTTATATACATTAGGACGTCAACTGTACCAGGAGTGGAGCCAGTAACAAAAGATTATGAACTGCTCATCCTTTTTCTTTAAAAGACATTTAGCCTTACATTTTACTGGGCTTGGAGATATATTTCATCTAGAGTGAGTCTCGAGAGCGATTAATATCAGTTGTAAGAATTTGTTTCGCAATCGAGAATAAATAAATTAGTAACTATTAAATAAATTCATTCAGGATGTTTGAACTCTACTTGTATCATACTCAATATGATTAATCAATAATCATATTCCCGTCAGCGATTACTTCCCCTATAAACCAGGCGATTAGTATCACGCCATTTTCACGTGATAGCAAATAAAGCTCCAATAATACATTAATAGTCCGCTTTCTTGTTCTAAAGATATAAGAAAGTCTACTGCTTCGACCACTCCCGCTGCCGTTTCTAATTTCGGATTTTAGAAAAGTAGGAATAATGCATACTTTAGACGAAATTATCATTAATTTTTAAAAATCAAGAATCGCTTGGAAACGACACCGGCTTGTTATACTGCACTGGTCTCTAGTTATGAATTTCAGGGAAGGAAATCTTGGTGACATTGCTAAAGCAGGAAGTCTGCATGAGTTTCTATCAGATCTTCATGAACAGTTTGGACCAATAGCATCGTTTTGGTGGGGACTAACTTACGTTGTCAGCATCGCTAATGCAGAGTTATTTAAACAACATCTTAATGCATTTGATAAGCCAAGTAAGTATGTTTTAATTAATAGACGATGTTTACAGCTATTTGTTTGCTCCAGCAACCGACGGTTAGGTGTAAATAACATAATTATATAAAGCAACAATAACCAAATATTTTCTCTTTTTCTTTTCAAATGATGTAAACCTTAACTTACTGTCATTGGAATATATTCGAAAAACACTGTGATTGTGAGCTATGACTAACTTAAGAATTTTGTTTCTTTTACTAGCGGTTGTTTTCAAGTTGTTTGAACCACTGTTTGGTGCAAAGAGTATAACCTATGCCAATGGAGACGATGGGAGGACGCGCCGTAGTCTGTATGATAAGTGTTTAACACATATGGCATGCAAAAAATATTTCATCATTTGTCAAGAGGTACTGCCATTTCTGTTTTTGCAAGCTCGTTTATATTTTGTTTAAATCATGCTTTAAGATATTTAAAATGATCTGAACATAAATGATATCCGCGCAAATGATTAAGTATATATCCCGTTAAGTTTAGAAGGGCACGCTGTTACTAATGCATCTGTCTTTGAACTATATATTGGTAACATGAGTATGTACCGCACTTTTGCCTTTTTGCCCACTTTAGGTAGCCAATGATATTTCAAATAAATGGGAGACCATGTTAAATGGAGAACACATTCCATTGACACAATACATGTTTGCTTTTGGGGTAAAATCATCATTAGCGTCGTTGTTTGGAGAACTGATGAAAAATGACAAAGAGATTTTTGACTTCAGGAAATCGTTCGATGTGGTTGGTATTATCTCTTTTTCCTAATTTCAGTTGTTTTTGGCCCCACGACCATGACATATATTTAGTTGAGGAAAGCACTGTAGCATCGGTCAGAATGATTTTCGAAACTGACTCTCATAAATGTCTTGAAATTGACCGGTCAGTAATTCAGTGCCGACAGTGACTTGAACTGTTCACATTAAAGGGACAAACCCTACATCTAGCATATTATATTTTCGAAACATAGATACTGTGTGCAATTAACGTAAAATTATAAATAAATAAAATTTTAAATAACAACATAATGCCAAAAATGCCTCATTTTACCACAATTAATCAAAATAGAAGCCTTTTGTAATAAATCGCTATCCACCCATCAATTGTACAAAAACAATTCGATATAGATTATGAATGATTTACGGTACTGCAACATCTTTTTAACCGCTGATTTTACCGATAAAGACAGGAGCTTAGACTTTTAGGTTAAGGTTATAATACTTCCGAATATTCTATTATTTATGTGTTTGGGGTTATTTAGTTTGATATCAGTTATAGTGGTTCAGTACAGTTTTACTTACTGACTAGCGAACAGTTAAGGTCATGATGTACAATTATCATAAAGGTGTCAATTTAAAATGCTTGATTTTAAGATTGAGTTGAGACGTAAGTACATGCGTTAACAGACACATATTTGTAAAACAAGAAACATAGAAATCTTTAAAGTCATACATGTAGTTACGAAATTTGTTCAGTTCATGTACATTTTTAAACTAATGTATTTGCAGTACCGTTTTTATTTCTTTAGCTGAAACATTTCATGATTAGTGCCCTATTTTCTGCTTGTGACGGCTGTCATTTTTAATAGCGTGTACATTTTTGCCATCTGATGAAACCAAAGGTGACCTCGTTTGTGTTTATTTCTTTAATTCTACTGAGTTAAACTAGTACTCATTTTGGAAGAACGATTTACAATCTACATATAGATGTTTCAGACAATATACAGGCTACAGCACAAACTATTTTACAGACTTTCATTTTACAGTTTCTTCGCTTTTTCTAAAGAATAAAATTGTACTGTTTGCACTTTGATTATCAGATATGGTCAGAAATGGAGCACAGGCTGATCGAACCTCCTACGGCAGAGAGAGAAACTAAGTTTTCAGAAGGTAAAAAATTATTGTTATGTTATTCTAAACTTTAAATTGCTTGATATATTAAATAAGTAGTCTCATTTTGTGACATTTGATGCATTATAGAAATTTGACCACACAATTTTGTTTATTCAAATAGAAAAATCGAAACTTGAAGCTATTACGAAACGTATGATGAAGTACCGAAAGGAGAATCCACCTCAACACGGGGAGGAAATTCTACTCGATTTACTGCTTGACCACACAGACGACGGAGAGTGTCAATTCAGTGATACTATAACTTACATTGTCGGAAGCGTTCACACAACGGGAAATAGTAAGTCATGAGCGTGTCTCCTAAAGTACACATACGTCAGGGGTTTATAAACCTCATTTTTACATCGTTTCATGCATTTATGACGTACAAACTGTGTTGAAAGGGTGTCATATATTACACTTGAAACGTAACTGACTCTCCATTCTAACAACACATTTGAAGCTGATTTCAAACATGCGACAGGATATAGTAGTAACTTGCAATATCGAAATGAAAACATATGAACATTTAATGCTGTCGTTTTGGTCAAATGATATTACCTTGCGAAAAGACAAGACATTCATATAAAATTTGCCAAGACAAAGGTGTGGTGGCAGAAGTGTTCTAGAAAGCGACGAGTCGGACTTGTTCAAGCATTCGGTCCAAAGGTTTGACGTGAGGCTTGTACAGTTTAGTTATAAGATGCAAGTGTAAAAACCACGAAAACAGCTTTAAGTATAGATACAAAATGTAACTTAAGTTAAAATCAAAGTTAACGAAAATTGGAAACATAAGATAAAATTATGCATGAGTACTGTGAACAACTCGGGGCGATCTTGAGACATGCAACAAGATTTAAAACGATGAAAAATGTTAGTAACTTGCGAAACAACAAGATTGCCAAAAAGTTATAGATCGATTGCCAGTATTATTCTAGTGTAGAGATGCAGAAGTAACATAAGACCATGCACTAGCCGTACATTTTAGTTAAGAACACCTGTAAAATACGTTCGAAATTTGATTATAGTACTTTGAAGCGGCTGTCGTTAAACACTGAGAGTTATGGAACTTGCAAAAATGAGTAAAGGCGTGAAAATGTCTTGAACAACTTCTTAGTTTTAAGATGCGTCCAACAAGTTAAAACGGTTATAAATGTTATACTAAATTACAAAATGGTATGCATATTTTGGAATCATTATCTACAAAGCAGGCCCCAAAACGAGGCCCATATGCACACAGTATTGAATAATATGATTTAATACATAGTTATAGTTACACATGGTTTCATCACAATATTTCTAGACTAGACCTAGCGTTCATTATCATTTAAACTAGCTTTAAGCACGAGGGCAAAACTATGTTTATACTGAACTCTATTTCAGATAATTTTGTAAGAGCATATTCAAAGAGACTTTGGGGTAGAAATGTCTTTAGTATCAATTCGCCAAGTGAAAAGATTCAGCGACATTTAAACACAACTTGGTGAACATAAGCTACCGAAGAATGTAGGCTAAAAGTTATACAACGATTGCCAGTATTATTTAGTGTAGATATGTCAAATAAATATGTACATCTGCCTTACAAATAAGATAAGAAAAATCCGGGTTACGTTAAAATGGTTCAGTAATTTGAACGTCTGCCGCTATACACTATATGGTTGCATTAAGAATTAAAAGAAACAATCCAATGTCTGCAGATGTCTTATTTCATGGAAATGATTATGGATTATTGTACTAAATGATTTTCAATGGTTACTTTGCTTATGTATCTTTAGATCTACAATGTAGGAATGAGATTCATACGTATTGAATAACATGATTATTCGTAATTAAATTATTGCGTTTTAATCCAACATGTTTAATTAGGACCAACGAACAATATTTAAAAGCCTTAACGGTAATGGGCGTGTATATTTCAGAACTATATCAGATATTTGACAGATATCAATGATAGGTTCTGCTTTAGTTCCGTTTATGACGTTCAGGATTTAGACTGGACGACTCGGTGAACCTCTACCGATGAATTTAAGCAAACGTTATGAAACGTTTACAGTATATTTTTGCATTAAGACTTAAAAGAAACAATACCACTGCCTGAAGACAACATTTTATCGCATTTTGAATTGAAACACGGTCTCTCATTGCATGGTCAAACTAAAATGTATCATTCAGAAAGGAAAAGTTATTGCAGTTTGTCGTATTTCGTTGATGTCTAAATAAACCAAAATACAGCACTGCATTTTATTTGTAAGCATTTTTTGGCGCTAAAGTAACATTTGTTCACGCCATAATTTAACGTAAAAATCTATATCTACAACATGTATGTGTCCCTACCTCATAAGGATGAGCGCAATGAGAAATAGATTGTTATTTCTCATTAAAGATTACCAGACCGGGATATCTGCTGTATTTACCAGTGTTGGAAAATCTCATCTTACAGCCCACTCCCATGAAAAACGACTCTTGTGAATTACTTGTGACGCAACGTTATAAACAATGTGACGTCACTTTCCCAAATACAGCATCTGAATAACGTTTGTTTTAATATTAAACTACGTAATTTCAATACGTTTGTACTTAGTAAAAATCTATTTTAAAGTGCAAGACGTTATGCAAGAAAAAGTTTCTACCACGAGAAACTTGGTTCAGATGGAAGTATCCGTCACTTCGGGTAATTGTTTCGCGGGAACTCGACAGAGCCTCATTCCTACCAAAACAGTTACACTCCATGACGGATCTTGATCTGAACCGCGTGCTCATGGAAACAAGAGGGCCATGATGGCCCTTTATCGCTCACCCGAGGACATTTGGACTGAAAATGTTACCTCTAGAGTGTAAACAAGGCTTTTCCATATTTGAACTGTGTGACCTAGTTTTTGACCCCAGATGATCCATATTCGATCATGAGCTAGAAATTATCAAAACAACCTTTATGACAAATTTCCAGGATATTTGGGCTGAAAATGTTACCTCTAGAGTATTAACAAGGTTTTTCCATATTTGGGCTGTGTGACCTAGTTTTTGACCCCAGATGACCCATATTCGAACTTGAGCTAGAAATCATCAAAACAACCTTTCTGACAAATTTCCAGGATATTTGGGCTGAAAATGTTACCTCTAGAGTATTAACAAGGCTTTTCCATATTTGGGCTGTGTGACCTAGTTTTTGACCCCAGATGACCCATATTAAAACTTGAGCTAGAAATCATCTTAACAACCTTTCTGACAAATTTCCAGGATATTTGGGCTGAAAATGTAACCTCTAGAGTGTTAACAAGGTTTTACCACATTTGGGCTCTGTGACCTATTCGAACTTGAGCTAGAAATCATAGGAACAACCTTTCTGACAAAGTTCCAGGATATTTGGGCTGAAAATGTTACCTCTAGAGTATTAACAAGGCTTTTCCATATTTGGGCTGTGTGACCTAGTTTTTGACCCCAGATGATCCATATTCGAACTTGAGCTAGAAATTATCAAAACAACCTTTATGACAAATTTCCAGGATATTTGGGCTAAAAATGTTACCCCTAGAGTGTTAACACGGTTTTTCCATATTTGGGCTGTGTGACCTAGTTTTTGACCCCAGATGACCCATATTCGAAGTTGAGCTAGAAATCAACGAAACAACTTTTCTGATAAATTTCCAGGATATCTGGGCGGAAAATGTAACATCTAGAGTGTTAACAAGGTTTTTCGATATTTGGGCTGTGTGACCTAGTTTTTGACCCCAGATGACCCATATTCGAACGTGGGCTAGAAATCATCAAAACAACCTTTCTGACATATTTCCAGGATATTTGGGCTGAAAATGTTACCTCTAGAGTGTTAACAAGGTTTTTCCATATTTGGGCTGTGTGACCTAGTTTTTGACCCCAGATTACCCATATTCGAAGTTGAGCTAGAAATCAACGAAACTTCCTTTCTGACAAATTGCCAGGATATTTAGACTGAAACAGTAGCCTCTAGAGCCTTAACAAGATTTTTCTATTTTTGGGTCATGTGACTTAGTTTTTCATCCGTGATGACCCATATCCGAACTCGTCCGAGTAATTACTGGGACAAACATCCCGACCAAGTTTCGTGACAATTGAGGCAAAAATGTGACCACTAGAGTGTTAACGAACTAAGTGTGGACGGACGACGGACATTCATCGATCCTAATAGCTCACCCTGAGCCTACAGCTCAGCTGAGCTAAAAACTTATATTCTATCGCATTCATACAATAGCCGTCTTGACAAGAGAGACTGATACTTGTTGTTCTGTCTGAAAAAGCTGTTAAGGCTATATTCCCTTAAAGTGTATGATTTTCAACATACAGCTTGTCTGCAAAGAAAGAATTCTCTATTATTCAACTAGATGGGTGTTCAGTAGAACACTTGTGTCGCCCTCTTACGCTTTGTCAGAATAACCAATAATTTTGTGACAAAATCTAAGTACAAAAAGGGGCATAACTCTGTCATATGTGACCTTGACCAACAGAATTTGGTGACATCATGACGCTTATGTCATAAGGAATACAATTTGAAAGTTTGATGAAGAAATCTTAAGAAATGGCAAAGTTATAGCCAACATTAAGTTTTCATGACAAAATCTAAGTACAAAAAGGGGCATAAAATGTAACTCTGTCAAATATGACCTTGACCTACAAAATGTGCGGCATCACAACCCTTTTGACATAAGCAATACAATTTGACAGTTTGATAAAGAAATCTTAACAAATGGCAAAGTTATTGCAAAAATCTAAGTATAAAAAGGGGTATAACTCTGTCAAATATGACCTTGACCTACAAAATTTGGCGGCATCACGACCCTTATGTCATAAGCAAAGCAATTTGAAAGTTAGATGAAGAAATCTTAAGAAATGGCAAAGTTATAGCCAACGTTAAGTTTGTGTGACGGACGGACCGACGGACGGACGGACAAAGCGGTCCCTATGTATCGCTTTTTCTCCGAAAGGGCGACAAAAAAACATTCTACTCAATTTATTTGTAACTAAACATTGAATTTACATTGGTTTTTGTGCATTTACGCGTACTAGGATTACACATACATTTGTAATTGAATTGTAAGAAGCAAAGAAACGTTTGTCATGCGGATGTGCACATATTTAAATGGCACATTTTACAGCTTTGGAAATTTAGTTAAACTGTTCATTTTTCTGAAAACAATTTTTTGTTTATTTCATTACAGACCCCTGTAATTCAGGCTCTTGGTGTTGCTTTTAAAGATGAGACAGTTTTCCCTCAACCTGAAAAGTAAGTGTACGAGTAAGTGCTTGTGTTGACCGTTGTGTGGATGTTATACATTAAACTATTTATCAGTTAGTCTGTTCGGGAGGAACGTGCAATGTCACACTGTAAAAATTAGAAACTAGATAGCTTCGCTGTGTATCTTGTCTTTTGCCTTTGGTCGTAGTTGAAGGATTCGTTCACTGTAATCGGTCGATGCTGTATTTGATGGTGTTTGGGGATAATTTGTTATGCATCCATCTTATTTTGTACATGTTTTGCGGTATTGCATGAGCTTGCTGCAACTGTCAATATAAAAAAGAAAACACAGTAAAATCTAAATGAAAATGGTTTTGTGATGAATGTCATTCACTGCTACTGACCTTGTTGTTTTTCAAAGATTTATGTGAAGTAAATTTAAATAGAAATCAATCGTCTAAAATTCATTTTACAAATAATCCAAAATGTTTTCGTAGCTGTCGACCTCTTTTAATAAATATATCAATGCCACTGAAAAAACAGTGAATGAAAAGTACGGAAATGTAATAGTATAAATTCATTGCAGAAAGGGAGGAAATGATGTATATCGGTAAATTTCATTTTCATTGATATGTACCTTGTTAGGAACTGTTTATTATATCTGAGTTGTCTATCATCCGTAGCGGATAATGTATCAGAGACGATTTTTAATAACAAATGGAGTTGAACGATTAGACAGTACGTAATAAGGCAGAAATACTCATCAATAAAAAACAACAAAAACATGTTCATTGATTGCACGAAGACTACCCAACTAAACTATTTTCTTCAAATTACTTTGAAATAACATACATGAAGTTATGACGATATTTACTGCCTTTAAATAACTTTAAAACCGCATGTTTTCTTATAAATATAAATAATAAATATTCCTTAGCTAAAACAGTGACGTCGTACAATGTACAGTATCGATTCTTCCAAAACGCTTTGAAATTTAGCGGCGTTGACACAACTCGTTAAATGCGTTCAATCTTAGATACGAGTATTTAGTGCAAAAAGTGATGATCATTCATTTTATTATAGATTTGACCCAGACCGGTTCTCACATGAAAATTCCAGAAAACGACATCATTTGGCATTTTCACCTTTTGGTTTCGCCGGAAAACGTATTTGTCCAGGACAAAGATTCGCATATATGGACGCAACCATAGCCGTAGCCACCATACTGCAAAAGTTCAAGGTCACTTTGGTTGAAGGTCAAGATATTACACAAGTCTATGGACTAGTTACTCACCCAAAGGAGGAAATATGGATTACACTTTCAAAGAGATACATGTAGTATGCTCGTTATATTCTGAAGATGATCAACTGTTTTACTTAGAAAATTGAAAACATTTTTATTTGGTGATTTAAACATACATAATTATAGACAATTATACTGATTATATCCTTATCAGTTTAATTATAAACATGTATTAGGAACAGGTGAACAGGTGAAGCGTTCCATAAATATTCATACAAGTCAAAGACTGTTAACATATATGTACATACGAGGGTGTCCATGGAACACTGTAGAATTTGCTTCTTGTATAAAACCTAATAAACGCATTTCATCCAAAGTTTAATCAGTACATATTTAATACATCATTTCCACGTATGCTCATAAAATTGCTTGAACTATTCTCGTAAGATAGAAAGTCTAGAATAAATACAACAAAACCATAAACGCCCCTTCCTCGCATGCTACATGTAACGTCATACATGTAAGTTAAAGGATCATTTGAGAGGAAAGCGTTTTGAAAATCGGGATGAGATCAGCTTTCAAGAAGACACTAGATATACAGTGGTTGTAATAAGCAACTATGTGTTGATATTCTGTCTTTGCTAAGATGATACAGATAACCAAACTGCTTTATTATCACTGATAATCTGTGTAATCACCTATTTATCATTCTAACGTGACTCAAGATTGTGTCTCTATATACAAACAGTAGAACAATTATGTTATTTCAAAAAACAACGCGGGAAATGATATGTCGTAAAAATGACGTCAAATTGTTCCGCATGACGTTAAATGAATATCCACGTAGAAAATAACGCTTTGCATCTATTCACATTTTGTAATATCTGGTCATGTTAGAATCGAAATAACATCCTTTTCAGCATTGTCATCGTCTAATAAGCAACTCTTTGTCGTTCTGATGCGGAAATATTAGCCACTCAGGCCTTCGGCTTTCGTGGTTAGTTACTGCGTATCAGTACTCAAAATCATTGTTTATCAAACGACGAACACCGCTGGAGCGGATATTATTTCATAAACATTGCATAATAGTCTCAGATGTAGACAGGACTTGCACATGTATGTTTAATGGTACATGTACATGTATGTCCAACGCATTTCTACAAACAATATTTCTGTGGAAGTTCTATTAGGTTTGTACACATGATCATATATACTGGTTCAGTAAATGTATTTGTATTCGTAATGCACAATGAGACTTTCAATGAGACTGAGTCCCCAAAATCTTCGCAAAGGCGTTGCAGAAGCCAACGGATTAGTCTTTAGGGGGGTTTTTTTTTTTTTTTTTTTTTTTTTTTTATTTTTTTTTTTTTTTTTTTTTTTTTTTTTTTTTATTTTGTTTTTTTTTTTTTTTTTTTTTTTTTTTTTTTTTTTTTTTTTTTTTTTTTTTTTTTTTTTTTTTTTTTTTTTTTTTTTTTTTTTTTTTTTTTTTTTTTTTTTTTTTTTTTTTTTTTTTTTTTTTTTTTTTGTGTGTGTGGGGGGGGGGGGGGGGTTTTTTTTTGGGGGGGGGGGGGTTTTTTTGGGGGGGGGTTTTTTTTTTTTTTGGGTTTTTTTTTTTTTTTTTTTTTTTTTTTTAAGTGATGAAATGGTTTTAAGATAAAGTCATATTGTCTAAGTCTAATCTTTTATTGTAAATATCATCGGTATAATGAAAAAACATTCAGTTTATAGTCTTATTAAATACACGTATGTCTATAAATGACGACAACAATTCTCTTGCTATGTATATAAAGCACGTAATGAATTGAGTTGTTTTCCTTTTGTGGAAGACCTTTGGGATTACTTAACCGTTTATATAACTATTCCAGTACAAATCTGTAAACACCGTCCTTTGTCATTGATTTTGGATTATGCCCAAGAGGGCCTCACCCAGTATAATGCCGAGTTTCCCTTATGCACATAGTCAATCATCAAAGCGCATAGTTTAGGTAGTTTGTCATAAATTATTTACATAAATAAAGTGTATATACTGCCTTCAATGCCCAGTACATATATAGCACAGGTATTCTTCCCCATGAATAATGCTGTGATAGTGCCAATATGGGAATGACTTCAGCACAGAGTCCTAACACCCGTGCTATTATTACAAACTCTCTGTCCGTCAATCCATCCGTTTGTCTGCACATTTGGCTGAAGGTTAATGGTCCTGTTACAGTATGTTTAGCTTTAATGTTCATTTAATATAAGAATGAATTATTCTCTCAGTCGGGATCCATTCCCATCAACACTGGTCAAATAAAAATGATATTACATGCAAGCTCCAAAATGATTTGAATTGCGAACACGTTTTGGTTCGGAGTGAGCTTATAGGGCAATCGTTGTTCTCTTGTTATATCCGTACATGCTTCCAATGCAGCATTTCCAATTGGATACTTTAGCAACCAACTTGTAAATAGATAACTTACTGTGATACAAACTATATCTAATACTATAAATATAGAAACATAATATAACTTGATAAAACGCATTTCAATACTAAGTTGAGTGAGATGTTAGCAGCAAAACTCAGTCAAAAAAATGTATAGATCATATGCCTTTACATTTCTAGTCTAAAATATCGATATGTTGTCTTTATCAAAAGTTTAATAATTGTGATCACTTTCAAATGAAGTTCTTTCCGTTACACAGTTAGTTACAAAAGTCCGCAGTTGCCATGCAACTTCCCGCTTCTCCGCTTAAGCAAGATTCAGTTTACAATTACATTTGTACTTGTGCTTTTTAAAAAAAATCAATTTATCAAGACACACCTTTCCAATCCAAATAAACAGTCAACTTTATTTCAAATCAAAACTTGAATTGTTTTAAACCAAACTTGTATATGTTTTTTTTCCAAAATGGGAATACAACTATTGAAATATAAACCGATCTCTAAGGTTAAACGCGATTTAAAAAAGTACAATAAATGAAAAGACGCATCAATTGCAGAATATCTGAAAATGAATGGCAAAATCTGAACGAAACCAAACAATGTAATTATATTCCGCATGAAAAGTGTTAAATCAAAAGGTTACAATACCGTAAACAATTGTGAGCGATGACTGTACCGGTGTGTTTTTCCGACCGTGCCGGTGACTTTTTATTGAGATGTGTGCTGACCATACCGGTATGTTGCTGAAAGAGAAAGTGCAAGAATTTAGCGACCAGTGACAAATCAAACCTGATAATTAGGCAGTTTCATATAGAAAATACATTTATGACCGGTTTCTGTTAAAACTTGACTGATTGTGTCATTATCTCGTCAGTATTCACGCAAAAACAGCAGCATTTCCTCGGTTTACAAATAACCCTCTCAACTGAAATTTGCGGTGTGAATTTAGCATTTTGCCCAGCCGAAGCACATGTAACAAGAATAATAGCCCTTTCCTCGCCTGAAAATGTCGAAGATACATTTCTGAGCGTGATTGGGCTAAAGTTACACTGGCACATGCCTTGTTACGCTGTTTTTCTTCCACCATACCGGTGCGCGTTCACGACAGTGTTTCCAGAGACTGCAGAAACGATTTCGAGATGTCTGTATATCACTTTCTATATTTTAACAAGTTGAACTGGGTTCCACAGCGATAAACCAACGTGTGTCAAAAGTCTAGGTCTGTGAGGCCCACTGGGGATGGTTAAAATAATAAAGTTTAAGTTAAAGTTTTCGTGATGCACAATCGTGGAATAACATTGCAGGAGGTAGCTGATACGTAGAGCATTGACACAGAATAAGCATTGCTTCGTCTTCTGTGGAAGTTATAAACTGTTTAAAATAACAATTGTTTTCAGAAAACCCATATAGCTCTGATCTTGCCTCGTGCGACTTTTATTAGTTTCCATAACTGAAAAATGCTTGTCTTAACCAAAAAGGATTCCAGTTTGTTTCAGTCGCTATATTCAGTACCTTAGACATAGGTCTGTTCCATTGTCTGCAAACAGAGATGGAAAAGTGAATAAATATACGAATACATAAATGAATGTTAAACAGACAGTTTACATATGTATCCGTATATTTATTAGTAGGATGGGTCAGTACCTTTTGTCGGTAAAATTAAGTTGTCACATTTACTTGAAAATCGGTACATGCGTATATCGTGACTATCTGCATCGCATGGTTACATTTTTATTTTTATGACGCCATATAACGACATTTGACAACGCCCTCTAATGGCAGCGTACCGGAACAATCCCGTCAAGAATTTTTCTCAAATATATTTATTGATACTTCACCGATTTTCTTTATATAAATTACATCAAAGTCATTAGAATATGTACTATACATACGAGTTAAATACATTTTCTCTCTTTCACAAAGTATGTCATGATTCCGCATAAAGCACTTGAAATAACGTTTGAAACGTAATCGTTTTTCAACGTATTTTTGCCGTTTTTACAAAATATTTCAAAATCGGGACGGTAAAAGTTAATGCAATTTTGAAAGTGTTTATCGAATGATATTCGAACACAATTAATGAATAATTACAGGATGACTTCGACTTAGATTTTATTACAAATAACGCGTGAATAAAACTTCTCGAACGCCAACAGAACGACGTTTGAGACACGTACAGATACTTGGGTTCAGTCGAGCGATTCTTGTCCAACAGTGTCTCTCTTGTATTTCTGTTCATATTCACACATTGTAAGAACCCAGTATACACATTGAACAGATTAAATAAATCAACAGACACATTTCAACTATATGTGTCTGGTTTATAAGAAAAATGGCGAGATAGAAATACAGAAGAGACACTGTTTGGCCAGAATTGATCTACTGAACCCAAGTGTCTGTGGTTTGAGAGATGACGTTCAGTTCATGACAATTTATGTATGTAACTGATAATTTTATTCTCTGTACATGAATACTTTTAACACGGAAGTGCCATATTCCCCGTTGCGATGTAAAATATGGTCAAATAATTGATTTTCTCCAGGTATATAACGTAGAAGGCAATGTTTGGCAATACTTATTAAACGGCCCTCGTACATGTATATAGAAAATATAAAAACGGCCCAAATGGAAGACAGGGTTATATCGATGCTGGTTGGCACAGTCGGTGAAGAAGCCGAACATCATTCAGAATGTTTTCCATGGTTTATAACTATCGAAATACCTTTTTTAAACCTTTAAAACTTAAGAAAATATTTTCAGAAAACTTCGAATATTCTAGACACTGTTTGACATTATCGTGATAGCTATACCGCCATCTTGTGTCAGGAATATGCAATCACACTATTACACAAATCGGGTGGCCTTCGTGAATTATTTCCCTTTTCAAGCCTAATTATTAATAAACCCTTTTTGAAAATCATTTTAAGGTTAGATGAAAATAAATCCAAAACGTGAAATTTCTGATTTCCATCTACCCAGCGTTGCGGCCGGTAAGGAAAATACCTACCTTACGGATGTCGAAGTGATATTTTAAGTCGGGGAAACATTCGGATACAAAGATAACGTGTAAAGAGATATTTTAAAAAGAAAAATCTCCTAGAAACACCAAAAATATCTCCATATCAAACACCCAAAGAGATATTCTTTGATTGCATATATATTTCTTACGTTGCTTACGTGGGAAGATTCTTAAAGAAAGGGTTAAAAAAAAAGGTATCTCTAAAAAGGTGAATCATTTAGAAAATTCTCCTCATTTGAAACATATCTTCCAAATACTAAAGAGATATATTTCAGTGTAATAACGATATCTCACTGCCGTACGAGATATATCTCCTACTTCAAACGATATCTATGAAACAGAGATATCTGTTTCACATTGAAATATAACTCTCATAAGTAGAATGGTATCTCTCTAAGATGTTATATAGATATCTCTGTAAGTAGAAGAGACATGTCTTAATGTTCAGTAGATATCTTTCTGTGATACAAATATATCTCTCGGCGTGAAAGAGATATCTCTATCGAAACGAACGATATTTATTTCAAATTGGAGATATATCTCTTTAAGGAATAGTTAAATGGCTTGCGATGTTTAATGCTTTTAATATACATGCATGGGAAAGTCGACTCTGGTGGTTAAGTTCTTAATCAATCTGACCCCTTTCTGTGCGTTTTGGTGAAAATGTAATATTTTTTAATATATAAAATGTAATAGTTTGCACACCGATTGAAAATATTGTTTTAAAGTATTACACAAAGTTAGCCAAATATGAAAATTAAAAGCCGGTCCTAAAATGTTAAAATAACAGAACAATATCCACATAAAGTTATGCTTCCAGTACGCTGTCGCCAGATGACATTGTTTAATGACGGTATGTGATGTCACGTGAATAAAAACGTTACCAAGCAATGCAAATGGCACGATAAACGCATGTATTAAATTTCAAACAAATGTGACAACTTTAATTTTACAGACGAAGGGTACTGACCTACCTTAATAGGAAAAAATTACTTGTCAGCATTTAGCAAGCAACTCACAATTACTGTGAATCATCAGTTTTCATTGACTTGGAAACAGAATATAACAAGTTCTTCAGATGGTAAAAAGTCCTTAAAACTGAAAGACATAATTCAAATAAACACACAATTGTGAATATGTATAAAAAAATCCCCATTCAACTACAGTCATTTTAGGAAAATGAGACATTTAAGTAACAGAAGAGTCCAATAGTATTGTGTTAATCCGTTTGATATTTTTGCTGCACTCATGACGAACCTATACATTCAGTGCTTGTAAAGTCTTAAGTACGCATATATCTATTACGTCACTGTTGCATTATACTGAATTAACAGCAAGTGTCAATCCTTTGTTGAGGTAGTTAAAGATTCTAGTTTTGTGGCACAGTTTTTCGGCTCAAATTCATTCGATTCGCCACCTTTTACATTGCTGATAGCATTCAGTTTTGCGGGTAAGTACAATGCAACATTTTAATTTGAATTCTGTAATATAATCCTTTAACTAAGTGATTAATAACATGATGCTAAAGGTTAAGAAAATGTCATCTACACCGCTTATTTATTTGTGCGGAATGATGAATTATACAAGTAGGATCCTTTCTTTGCAACACGCAAAACATTAAATTAAACGAAACGCGTGACTACACAGAATATTATCATCCAAGCATGCTCTCTCGTGATATCATTTCATCTTAAATAGAATGCTTAATGCATTGAATATGCATGTGAGAGATCAAGTTTGTAAGCAGCGGTTGTTATTTTGTAGTTAACTGAAACGAATGTACATAGTCAGTTTTTAAAAAGGTTTCTTATGTGAAAGTTTGAAATAACGCGAGAATGTTACCCTTGATGATAATTGCGGGATTGGTCATTTTAATATTTGCTACTGTGAATTACCGTTTAAAGGTAAGTAATGATTAAAATGAAATTGTCGTTATATTAACCAATAAGTATTTGCCAATATTTGAGCACGCTTTAACTTAGTATATTACTAATTAAAAAGGATTACGTCACTTTGAGGCACGTTTTCCTCCAGTGGTCCAGACCGAAACGTATCTGATTCGTGGAAAGAGACTTTCCCCTGAGTGCACCATACTAAAATCTAATATACAGTACATCCCAGGCGGATTCCATTTTAGCTGCGATATAGCGCGGAAGGTTTTACACGCGTGGAATCGCGCGGAGTAAGGATGTAGACGCGGAGGATCCGTAAAAGATTCACGTTTTTCTTTAAAAGTAATGCATAATTTCCTCATCGTTTGCGTTGATGCGTTGTGGGAAACATTTTGATCGTTATGAACATAAGTACTGATAATTATTTGCCTTGCAAGTTTATGCATAATTATATTGAATCCTGTATCAGCACTAACACATGTACGCTGCTAATTTAGTAAAATTGACTTTTCCAGGATTCAATTTGGATGAGTATATATAATATTTCAAAGGGTGGTATCTAAAATATTACTGAATCTCGAACAGTGTAGAACTGATCATGATCTGCACGGCAAGTGAGAGATACTTATCATTTCACCAAAATACAAGTAGCAGTCTAAAGCTTTGGAACCTTATGATGTGATTTATAATGCTTCTAATTCATGTTATCCCTTGACCGTTGCTTCAACATAAACACCTGTTTAACTGATGCATTTATGTCATAATCAGACCCTTGGTAAGACAATCATTGATCACAAAATGTTATATATGCGTGTATTTGAAAAACAGTAGTTTAAAATGCATTCAGGAAACAAGTTAGACTCACACATGTACTTTTTATAACAAATCTTAATTAGCTGTATGAACGTTTATAATATTTTGACAAGAGGAGACTGTGTCGATGAATTTAAAGCTTGAAGGAAAGAAATTGCACGCTGTCTTCCACCAGGTTCACATTAAACAAGAGATTTTTTGTTCCGAAAAAAGGTTTGTCTCCCACACTTATGACCTTGCCCTTTGAGTAAGTGACCCCAAATTATACAATGCTCAACTAAACTTCATACTGATGCTTCTGATAAGGTGTTATGAAAATACCGCCATAGGTTTTGGAGAAGAAGCGGGACAAATATTTTTGTTTTCATCTCTCTGTGACCTTGAAGTTTGAGCTAGAAACCACGAATTACAATATCTACAACAGCAAGGGGTTTTGAAGAAGAGTACGGACAAAATTTCATTTCTTTTATTTTAAACTCTTGAACTTTTAGCCCGTTATAATATGCACAAAAAGAATTCATACTGATGCGTCCTGCACAGTCTAGCGAAAATGAAGAGGAGCTTTGTTGATTAAGCGCGGACATGTTATAACTGAATATCAGGAAGTCATCATAGTACGTCAAACATCTTCAAAGTCCTATAACTTATACACAAATCATTGAAGCGGAATATTCTGACGATATGCATAACTAAACTTTGCACTGAACATTTCTAACATGTTTCATTGAAATCCATTCAAGCGATCAGGAGGAGTTGCGCGGACAAACTTTATGACCAATCGACCGCCAAATCAATACGTCTGGGAGACATTATAAGTTTTCCTGATAATTCCAGACAGAAATATATGTATCTAGAGAAAATAATTTTTGGGACAAGCTTGAGTTAGTTCTCTGAAGTGAAACTTAATAAATTCAACTACAAATACATAAAATAGTTTAGTATGAGAGCTACAAAATACATGAAGACGCATGTAAGGCACACACTTGTGTAACCTTTTACCTTAAGATATCGTTGCCAATACAAATAGCGAAAAATCAGTAAAGCGCACGCTACCTTCAAATAAATGTTGTTTACAAGCATTCAGTCATGAAGGTCATGAACAGAATGTTTACTGACATTGAAATGATGTTGTAAAGTATCTAATTCATAGTTGGTTACATATGTGTTCTCTGAATCTTTATCAGCTGTTTAAGGTGTATGTTTTCTTGTCACTTACATTGCGCTTAATAAGTTTGATTTGAATAACAGTTAAATTTAAATTCAGTTCAAATATGTTATCTAAGGCTCTTTCCTTTACAAACATATTTCACCACATGAAAACAAAAATAGTTTCTTTAGAGACTATAACATTATGAATTATTAGATACTACATGTATAACAGGTAAATTGCGAGTAATTTACGCAATTGCACCTCTAAACTAAAATAACACGAGCAATTACTCCATCCGTAGTCCGTGAGTGTCAGGTGTTATTTAACACAGTTGCAAATTCGTCTAGCTACGAGGATTGTTCAAATATGAATGCATGTATAGTCCTTTTATGATAACTTGATAGCGCGTCATAGGATTAGGTTCAACTTGACAGGTAAATCAGGTATAACGGTTATCTCAGTAGTTGTTATGGAGAATATTACATAAATAGTTAACAAATCGCGGAAAATAAGTATTGCCTGAATAGGTCAACTGGTTAGTATGTAGACAATTTGATTGTATAGTTTTGACGGTTCAGGTTCGAATCCAGGTGAATCTAATTTTTAATGAATCTTTTTTTTCTTTTCTTCGTTCTTCTTTTAGCAAACATGAAATTAAATACACGAGAATATCATGTCTAATATGTAAACCTTTCGTCAATACAGAACTCGTTTTGCCAGATTTTGTATGTACAGTGTAACCTCCACTAACGGTCACCTCCACTAACAGCCACCTCATCATAACAGCCAGATTTAATTCCCCCGTTGGGTTTTCTATATGTTTTACCTCCCACCAACAGCCACCTCCAAACTCCGGCCAACGGCCACTGGTTTTCATCCCGAATTGACAGAAAAAGTCTCAAACGGCCAAGGAACACACTAACCGCCCGTCAAGATTTTGACCGGAAAAGGTTTCCATAAAGCAATTTTCGGAAAATTGGGAGTTATATTTTGGACTGAAATTCGGTCGTGGTCGGACGTGAAATTCGCCCACAGAATGGATGTACATGTATACGTACACAACAGTCACCCATTCTGGTTTCCTAGGATGCACTACGACATCCATAAATTGGTCTTTTGTGGAGTGTTTACTGTTCAGACACACTACGAGGCCATAAATGGATACAACAGTCGCCCAATATTGGATTTATGTACACCAATATCCCAAAATTGGTTCATTGTCGCAAAAGATGTTACCAGCACCCATTTCTTGTTTCCCCGAGATATACTACGACATTCATATAATGATTGGTCTATTGTCATATATTGTTAGTTACTGCTCAAGTAAGGAAAAGGTTTACGTTTTACCCAACATATTCTTCACAGAAGGACAGGTATCATGTATCAAACACAGATCTAATTATATGTATGTTCATGTAAAACATACAATACAGAATCCCGGGACGGGGAAGCTTGTGCCGGTTTCTATATACAGAAAAGTATGGACACCTGTACATGCAAACACCTGCGTCACCTTAAATTTCAAAACTAACAATTATTAAATATTTTAAAGTATGTCACGGTATTAAATGATCATTGCACCATTTGTGCACAAAACATCCGAAATTTAATACCTCAGACATTACCTGCAGATCTGCGTATCTGATAACAAGTCTGCACCTGCCATCGTACATCATTATATACCAAAAACTTAACTTCTCATGATTAAATTTCGTTTAGAATGTGTTTGAAAAGAAAATATAAGATACTTGTAGTTTATATCCAGAAAAACTGTACGTACATGTGCTTTTAATATTTATAATACTTTTATTGCCACTTCGACATTCTGTATTAAACCCGATTAAAAACAACAAAAAAGCTGATCATATATATATTACCGCAAAATAATCCCTCTGAGCAACAGCCCCCTGGACAACAGCCGATTTCCATTCATCCGATTGATGGCTGTTGTAGGGGGGTTCACTGTAAATATTTCATACCCTATATGAATTAATTTTAATGCATTGCTCGCATTTCTATTCAGAACTTTACGAGAACAGATGTTAATATTTCCATGAAATGTGTTAACTCTTGATAATCAAAGAATTTAAACGGGATTTGTAAAAAAAAGAAAAAATAGAAAGCCTAACATTCTGGGATTCGAACCAACGACCTTGTCATAAAAAGATGCAATTTCACTGCCGTTACCACTAAGCCAATGACTAGTTTTATATTATCTATGTGAAAAACAAATACTTATTGTATTGACAAAAAGCTGTCTTACCTGTTTTGGTGTTTTCAAAATACCAGCAAACGTAAACATCATGTGACGCAACTTTCAAGTTATCATAAAAGGACTATACAACGTTATCTCGCTCAATAATAAGAAAATCTGGAGGAAATTAAGATTATTGGATAGATAAACATGTTAGCTTTACATTGATACCACATCCTTAAAAATCCGTTAAATTTAGCTGTGTCTATCGCTCGCTAAACATTACCTACTCGTGTATACTAATACAAAAATGGTTGGAAGAAGGTCAGCGTACGCCGTTGAAATACGGTCCTATATTAATAATCGTTGTATTCTTGGCATAGGGTGTAAAGACATTTTTGATGAAATATGTTCTGTTTATGGGCATAATGAAATGTCT